>CM055269.1:66298160-66319234 GCA_029237695.1 Conchocele bisecta | reverse complement strand
CCTTTTACCAGTGTGTATTACTAGTTTTTTAATCACTATAGAGATAGCTTGTTGCCGCTATGTCAGTATGCGGTATCCAGAATTGTCTGGATTTTTATTTACATGATGACTTTAGGTCACATTTGAGAGTAAATAATGAAGTATAAAACCTAATTTCCTTATCTGATAGTACTTTACATAAACAATTGTCATTCTTCTAGGCAGTATGCACGCAATGCCATTATCCCATGGATGGTCATATAATTATCACACATACTATGCTTGGTGAAAATTGTCTTTTTCTCTTCAATGCATGGAGTGGCCGCGACGGCTTCCACTTATCATGCACAGTTCATGTTAGGGAATTCTCTAGTCGAATGAAATACTAAGCTGTAATATCAGTAGCCGATTTCCCCAACATCGCAAAGTATACTTTTCTAGCAAAGTATACTTTGAGGGAGCAATCATTTATTTTTCCTGAAATGCATTACATGTATTTCATATAGAACTAACTACTGCATATATTTGATGATTAAAAGTATGCAGAATTATTATACTGAAGTTATTACATTATCACAGCCAAAATGGCTGTGATAATGTAATAAATTCAGTATAATAAAAAATAAGAAATTTATCCTAAAATATATGCAGTGGTTAGTTCTATATGAAACAATGCATTTTGGGGAAAATCAATGATTACTCCCTCAAAGTATACTTTGCTAGAAAAGTATATTTTGCAATGTTGATGAAATAGGCTACAGGTACACGTAAACTACAATACTGTAAGGCTAAACCATGCATGTAAGATATCAATTTACATTATTTGGATCACACCGACTGATACAACTGGCAATGTATCACGCTCATAAATCCTTGAATTGCATACTTAAAGCGAGAAACAAGCCATATCTACACGTAAGAATGATTATCCATCAGCAAATGAGGCATGGTATTTTTTTAATTATTTATACTAATTAAATGAATCACCTGAAAAAATAATATTTTCGACAGATTAATAAGTATGATCATAGCACATCAAACAATAATTACAGAGAAGAAATAGTAATGTCAGTTAACATTTTAACGAAATCGGACTACGGATCGAAAGGTCCCGAGTTCTGGCCGATTCGGCGTGTCCTTGGGCAAGACACCTTCGTGATAGCCTAGTCCTATCGGATAGGGACTTAAATAGTCAGTCCCGACATGCAAGGTCATCGAACCAGTGCTGTCGTTAAATCAAAGCATAATAATAAGGCACTCGTAAGTTTTATACCTGGTGGAATAGTGACACAATTAGACACTTATTTAAATCATATAAAGAACAATTTGTGCCTACTAAATGGGTATGTACCTTTAAAGTGCAAATTTCCACCGTTTTTGTGCAGGTGATGCTTTATAGTTGCAAAGAGGTATAGTAGAGCAGCTGGAAGATGTAAATTTTGGAAGGGGTCAACCGGAATAACAACATTTGTTATCATATATCAAAATGTTCGTCTTGGCATAAGGAACCAGGAAACCAATGATGCAGTTGCCGCATTTTTTTGCGGGCTGAGATTTTTTGGGTTAAATCACCCATTTTTGTAAAAAAAATGTGGAAAACTGGAATCGTCCATTTTAGAGTGTATGCTCATAAATAGAATACAAACGGTATATATATGGCTGCAAATAATGCTGTAAAGTAACATTAAAGCTTTATTGTAAATAAAATACTTAAATATCATGTGACCGTTCCAAGACGGTTCCCATTTTTACATATTTTCAACGAAATTTAAAGAAAAAGAACGATTATTAACATATAAACAGCACGATACGCTGTTAGTATATTTTATTTATTCCCGTGTGTTAATCTGGGTCATAATATATCAAATTGCCAATTTGTGATTTATGAGATGTTGAGTTCAGTCACACCAACTAACTGGTGCAAAATCAAATATCAAATTACATACAGAAAATAGCCAATGCAGCTCAATATAAGGTAACCTAAATATCGAATATGTGTATCGAAAGAGGTGTAGAACATTACAAAGTATTATTGTACTGCCTGGTGCGGTACTTTTCCGTATAGAATACCATTGGTGCCGAAAAGACAGCGGAGGAAATAGTAGACAACAACAACAACAACAAATTATAATTTTCTTCGTCTGCTACCCGGCGAAATGTCTACATAGCTGACTCCAACGAAGATTGTCCAAGGCGCTATCAGGGCTCTAGGTATGATATTTATTTTATCTAGGCACCCATTGCTCGAAACAGCAGGTATTGTATTTATGTACAAAAGTATGTTAGATGGAAGACAAACATTCCCCACCCACTTCAATTGCCATGCTTCTCGATTTTTGTATTACTAGAATACAATTGTTGCAGGTAAAAACAGTTTTTGCACTTTTGTAGGACCCCCCCTGGCCATTTTTTTTTTGGATGTGGATGTGGTAATTTTGGTGCCATTTTTTAGATTTTTATGGAGGAGGGGTGGGGGGGGGGGGTTTATGTGATGCGAAAAACCTGCATTTATTGTCAACAACAGAAAGATGAGCATGATAATTGTATGGTAATAATATGCAAACATAGTTATGCGTATCATGAATTTGTCTTTGTAACATTCACATCATGTGTGTCAGGATGGTGATACATGTGGCAGTAGTAACTGACATTGTCTTAAGATTCATAACGATTTAATAATCATAAAATAGACTACAAACCATCTTTATATGGCTGGGACCGTTCAAGACAGTTCCCAGTTTAACATATTAAAAACAAAATTAAGGAAACATCATTATTATAGCATATCAACAGCACGATATGCTGTCAGTCAATGTTATTCATTCCCACACTCTCAACTAACAAGGTTTCGTATCATTTCAGGTATTGAAGAACCGGAGTCGAAGTACCTCGTGTTTAGCGTCTCGGTACAATGGCATCGGAATTTGACATTGAACCTCAACTAAAGAGACAGAAATCCCATGATTTCGACGAGACATGGTGCGTATTCTGTGGTAACGTGTTCAATGAGGCGGATACAGCCATCAAACCGGACATCAATCAAATGAAAAAACTGTTCCATGCATGTCAACAAAGGCAAGACGATGTTGGTAAACGATTACTCGAACATGAAGCTGAAATCCGGCAACGAGAAGTATCATTCCGCTACCATAGAAACTGCCGATATGCATACACCAGCAACTACCATATACAGTGGTTGCTTAAGAAACAATCGGTTACCACCAATACGGCTGAGGCAAGCACATCTGCAAGTGAGAAACATGTATCTCGTATAACACGCCAAGGAACTTACGAATCAAAGGGACTTTGATAGGGCGATGTATGGTATCAAATTGGTGGATGAAGCATTGCATTCGCGATTCTATCACCAATTTGTACGTTGGTGCAGTCAATCGAACAAACAAGTTCCTGACAATCTACTCACATTGCTGAATCGTTTCGAGAATGCCGTTTCAGAGGAGAACGAAGATGGAATTGCGTGTTGCCTAAGTGAACTGAGGACAGACATCATCGACAACTTGGAACCACTTCTTGAGGAATTCGTCATGACAGGCCGAGCAGTTTCTCCCACATTCAGGTTTTGGAATGACCTCATGAAATGCGTACTACAACCAATCAAGTTGTTTATCAGCTCCACTAGAGTTGGTAATTGGGGATGTTCAGCAGAACGCAAGCTACAGTTGTTACCACTTCTGTTTGTGGCCAACCGCGTGAACTATGCACGCTACCTCACCGTTAATATCCTGCTAATGAACAGACTACCCGCTGATGTTGTCACGCAATTTCAAGACGGGCACTTCGTAGCCAAACTTACCTCGGGACGGTTCAACTCAGTATGGCTGGACTACACCATAGAGGCAACAGAAAACAAAGCTCTGAAAGGAACCGGCGGCATCATAGGTCTGAGACTCAAGGGCCCAGCGTTAGCTAGATGGTTTCTGGCAAGACCCATTGCGTCACAATATGCGATGAAATTCAGAGAGAACGTTGCTTCAACAGCCAAAGGAGACGAACGGGAAAGCAAGGAGACACCTACTGAGAAGAGGTGGAGTGCCGATGTTAAAAAGATGTGTGAGATGTTCGACTCATCATTCATAGACCCATTCGATGTAATTGATGCCCCCGAGCGCTTGGTGAATATTGCCACCGGTGCCATTACTCCCGCGGGTATTGAGGAGAGCCTGGTAGCTGCGATTGACAAGGGAACCGCGATGCTGAACACGTTTGTAGAGGAGAGACTTGTGGATCCAGTACCTGGCGAGGACCACGACCGGAAAAATATGTATGATGCCTTGCCTCGATCGGCCTTGAAAACAATGTCTGAAATGAAAAAGTCAGTGAAAGTAAAGAAAAAGAATGTGACAATAGATGGTGAAGTCATGTACCTTTGTCTACTGGCTGTTAACGCAAAGAAACCGGTTCCATTAGCAAGAGTTTTGTCGTATGAAAATGCACCTGTTCCGTTAAGCATGTTCACTGAAGATGGCAAGATGGTATCATCGGCCAAATCGCATCTAATGCCGTGCCTCGAGGGAATGGCCACGTCGGAAAAGATCACATTCCTGGCTGAATGTGACGCCATAGTATTTGATGGACATGCCTGCATCCAGATGATGATTGAGCCTACCCAGCACGTTGCAGTGGTGACATTTGAAGCAATGGCAAACAGCTTCTTCAACAACATTTTATGCCGAAGCAAGTTGTGCAACAGTGGTCACTCAGTCCAGCAAATACATGTTGTGTTCGACAAGTATCCTGACATTAGCATCAAGGATCAAACACGAGAGAAACGTACAGCTGGTGTCCATGGAAGTGCCATTCAAGTAAGACCTGATATTCGAATCCCACCGAACTGGAAACAATTCTTCAGTAACTGCAGGAATAAATGGAGCCTTGCACAGTTCTACACGACACACATGTGCAACAACGGAATGCTGCTTGATGATGATCAAGTCTTGATGATCAGCGGCGGCCAAGAAGACAAGATGATTGAAGTCACAAAGTCGTGTGTGACTGTAATCCCAGATTTAGAGACGACCCAAGAGGAAGCCGACACAAGAATAGTCCTACACACCGTTGAGGCTGCCCGGAGAGGTGCGAAAACGATTGTTATATCGAGTCCAGACACAGATGTACTTGTACTCCTGGTTCACCACCGGCTGCAGATAGTCGCAAGTAGCATCTTCATGTTGACAGGTCGGACCGGCAAATATGCAAGCTTGGTACGGTACATACCAGTACACGAGATATATGACAACATGAGTCCACCCCAAAGGATCCTACTTCTTCCGATGTATTGTCTGACAGGATGCGACACTACAAGTTCCTTCTTTGGTCATGGAAAGAAATCTGCATTTCGCATTATGAGTCAGAAAGCTTCCGACTATGGTGCATTGGCAACATTGGGAACAACAGAGGAACTGTCCAGCACACAGTTGACTCAGTGCATGAGGTTTGTTGGGGAGATGTATGGAAAGAAAGCGTGTGTATCTCTGAACAAATTGCGATGTGAGAAAGCCGAAAGGAATGTATGTGGGAAGAATGCTGCGCCTACTGAAACAGTTTCCATTGTCATGTGATGCGGTGTTTGTATCAGCTGATGATTTGGCGCAAAGCTAACATTCCGGATTCAGTTATGGCCGACCCTGTCTTGTTCGGGTATGAAAGAGTATCAGAAACAGGTGCGCTCCAGCCGAAACTAATAAGTCAGTCACCAGCGGCACATGAATTATTGAACAATCTGGTATGTGACTGTGTCAACTGGTGTGCGGAAGAGTGTTCATGCCACTTGAATGAGCAGACGTGTACAGTGGCTTGTACATGTGAAGCATCAATGGAGTGTTTATGGGAGAATGTGTGCTCAAACCCATTGACGGTGGAAGTGGTGGAGACTTTACGACTTGACGAAGTGGACAGTGACTGACATACATGTGACATTTACTTTTCACTGAGTAGGACAATGATATTCAGCAACCGTTTCATTTATGTACAATAAGTCATGACATATTTAGTGTAAGCTAACTCTTAATAAGATGAGGTAGTATATTTGAGTTCCGTTTTTACAGTAATTATTGGTACACTGTTAAATAATAACATTGTCAGCAATTTAATTATTTGCTGATGTGTATTGGTGCAACTTCTGTTTATCAGGTTGAAATTCGAGTCGTTACTTAACGATATGAGACATTATTGTAAGTTCAGTATTGACCGCAAATAAAAAGACACAGGCAATTTTTTAATTGGCAACAGTGAACTTATTTGCAGGTGTCCACTATTTACTGTAAATACGGTAGGTGTATTGGTGCACTCTGTGTTTATCAAGTTAGCTGCCCATTCAGTACATATATATTCACAACTCCAACATATAGTTATAACGAAGGTGGAAATGTGCACCACAATGGAACGGTTGGATTAGAATGATATCATAATTTATTAATATGTATGTTGCAAATTATCATTATTAAAGAATTAATTAATGTGATCATACAGATAGGTGTGTATTTCCAAATACATCCAATGATTCAGTGACGATCCATAGAAATGTGCAACACCATAGATGTACTAATATAATTGTTTACGAAACGTGAATACATGCACAATTATCGCTGTTTGCAATTTCTGCTATATTAAAAATACTGATATGCCATAAAGGACTTAAAGTACTGTGAGAAATATGATACTATCAGAAGATGGATGATCGAAATATGAATACAGATAAACACAGTGTAAAAATAGCCATATTTCACGTCGCAATTACGTGTTATATTTGCTTTGTCGCATCATTATATGTTTGAAAATTCTTAATATTGGGCGAAAAATGTGAAAAAAAGTAACCGTCTTGGAACGGTCAGCCGATGATTATGTTTTTCATGTCAAGTAATGGTTTGATAATAATATGCAGTATCATTTCTATCTATAAAGACCTTGTGTGCATTACATTTGTTACCGTTTTCTCTAAATTGGAGGATTCCAGTTTTCCACTTTTTTTTTACAAAAATCAGTGTTTTAACCCAAAAAATCTCAGCCCGCACAAAAATGCCGCAACTGCATCATTGGTTTTCTGATTCCTGACGCCAAGACGAATATTTTGATATATGACAACCTATGTTGTTATTCCGGTTGACCCTAATCCTTAACCAGGCCTCTTTATGACATGTAGCTGCTCTACTAGTAAGTGTTACTTACATTTATTTATGTTCCATTTATGGTAATTTGGCCAGTCTATTCCGCAGCCTGATATATGGATCTTTGCTTGCATGGTTAGAAATTGTTCTGAGTACATAAATCTAATTACATTTCATTACATTGCACTACATAAGAGTTATGGAGAATTGTTATTTCCAAATTTGCGTTTTAAGTCAAGTCGAAATAATGGTGTTTATATACGTATGGTCGTTACATTACATATCTATAGTTAAGTATGTTATACTTTATAAGACATATGTACATGTGACGCAAGTAATAATTCATAAAAATGGTTCTACGCAGCAATTTCATGAATAAATTGACATGTTTACTCTGGATCGCCAGTTCTTCTTTCATTCATTACCCGATGTCGGTATAGTTTCCTTCCTGGTGATCTATATTTAATTTCGTGAGCGTTTCGCACGTAACAGATTCATTATTATTAGCCGATCTAGTTATAGATCGGCTAATATATTGGTTATCCGCGATTTGTGAAAAAGTTTGTAACCACCCTTTTATCCCATATTCTGTAATCTACAAACGCGAAATGTGTTGTATCACTTCCAAATTACATCATCCTGATAATTTTTCATTTTTGGCCATTATCTCTGTTGAAAGCTTTAAATATAGCGATATTAACACAATTTGGCTATAAATAAACGTTTTCACTACAAGAGTTCGGTAAACTAAAGTTAGGCGGTTTGCAATTTGGATAAAAATAAACGTTTTATCTACAAGAGTTCGGTAAACTAAAGTTAGGCGGTTTGCCTTCTAGTTCAGGGGTAATTGTAGGTATATATATGAGATTACGGCACCTCGTGTTAATTTATGGCACCCGATGTTTTTATAAACTTGAATGTATAAGGTTTCCAAAATATCCGGGTGCCATTTTTTAAACCAAGTTCAAGGTCATTTCAAGGTCATTGAACTTTATGCTTGACGGAAGTCGAAAATTGCCAATATATGAGCCATTAGGTCATGGTCCTTAACTTGTAAATTGGTGTTAAGTTGTTAAAAAACATTTCTGATGGATATATTAAAGAATTTACGTAAACTACACTAATATTCAGTATATACATACTAAATATAACCACAGGTTGAAGTAACGGACCGAGGTCTATAAATACATTAAATATGCCTAAAAGCGTAAATAAATGAAGAAACCAAAAAGGTAAATTTTGTTTTTACCCCCTCCATATTATTCAGTATACCAAGGTTACGAACTTTTTAATAGGCCGAACCCGGACGGCCTCGAAACAACGGTCTCTCACGAAACGTCAACCGAGTTATATCATTGTCGCCTATTGCAGAAGTTGGGACAATGTTAGTATTCCGCAACGATATATTCCCCGATGCGCTATATCAACGCGTTTTCGAGCTATCGATTGTTTTGTTGTAAAAAAAATGATCATCATTGCTATGTCGGGAAAGAACGGACACATTTCCGAGGCCGATACTGCTATATAAAGGAGTAAACATCGGGTTCAAAATACACTTTTACGTCGTCCCGGCCCGTAAAGAAACATTTTGCATAGAGAAAACATTGTTTCCAATCGAACATTTGATCAAACCTACATTTATACCCGTCCTGTGCGTCACGACAGACAATTTAATCGCACAGACATTTCTATAATTTCTCGGGAAGCCATTTCGTGTAAACATCGTGGGACAGGTTTATTCGCCGGAACTCGTGCACTTACTATGTGGTAAAACGGTTATAATTCATATTTTATAATACCTATGTTGATGGTAAAAGTATCAAGTTAAAGGTATGTCTCTCTACTCCAATTTCAAGTTTTGTGAAAATATATCTTTTTTCTAATAAACATGTTTTGGCAGCATAGGAGAATTGTTTCCTAAGACGAGTGTTATGTATTCTGTTGGGGACACATTACAATCTCGCGTTGTTAGCGAACCTCATGTGAGCTATTATTACCGCAATGTGTCCGTCCGTCCGTCCGTCCGTCCGTCCGTCGTCCGTCCGTCCGTCCGTGAACATTTTCAAACGTCTGCTACTCTGTAACCATTGGGCCTATAGTAACTTCATGGTCATGGTCCTTAGGTAGGGGGATTACAAAATTGTTAAAATGACGTCATTACGTAATCAAAGATGGCCGCCATCTAAAAATAGCACAAATTCTTCAAAAATCTTCTTCTCAAGAACCGCCAACCGGATTTCGACAAAACTTGGTAGGAATGATCGATGTACAATGCTCTTTCAAAATTGTTAAAATGGTGACCCGGGGTCAAAAATGGGCGTGACCCGTGGGGTCAAATTGGGGTCAAATTTTATTTTTGACTGAATATGGTCATGTTATATATCAAATCGAAGGTATCAACGAGGCGATCACTCTGGTGCATTCTTTTTGTCGAAATCGGATGGCTAGCATCCGAATCGTTAAAATTCTATAAAATACAGATTGAGGCCTCGGTAGGTCGTAATGAAATTTAAAATAAAAAAAGAACAAAACAAATACAACTTATTTTCAATGTATGTTAAATCTTAATTACTTAATTGTTATGTAATGAAAATGTAATGTTTATAATATACAAATTTATTTATTTTAATTTAAAGACTAGAATAATAGATTTATAATGTAGTTTTACAGGTACCTGGTCCATTCGTAACCATAACATTTCGTACCCATACCATTTCGTATCCGGTTTGGTCATTTCGTTTTCTTTTTTACGTTCAACGTGAATGGCTCTATATAGTTTAGTTTAGTCAAATTCCAGGAGTTTGTGTTAATATTGATGTATCCGTTTTTATTTGGGATTGTGTTTATTCATGATAAAACATTGTAGAAAACGCGATAATTGGCATTTCCATTTACAGCCGCGACCGCCGCGTACCGCCCGCACACACCCGCGGCCTCTACATCTGGCCCACTGGGACAAAGCTTTCATGTCCCGGACTGGCTCCGTACATTTGTTTAATGTCAAATTGCGTACACTACCCTTTGTTTAATAGTAACTTGCACCATTATATTTCTCACATTTATTTGTACGCTCTGCTTTATTTTAAATTCCATTTTTCAATTATATTTTCTACTTACTCCTTATCTGGAGAACTGGATACCATATGCTACATGTGAATTGTGGAACAAAATACAGGGTATGTACTTCATCAAATAAAGGTACCGATATTTTATAATGCAAATAATGAACTATTAAATTAAGTGATTCCGAATAGACAGTGCATAGAAATTTGAACTGTTATTTTTCTCTGCAATTTATGATGACGTCGATGACGTTGCGTTTGCGTAAAAAACTTACGCCAACACGTGTGTTGTTTGTGACGCCATAGCAACTTAACTAGATGGAATATTTACAAAATTCAATGTTTTTTGGAAAGTACATTGTCTGTGCTACAAAAAACTGTCAAAAAGTAAAAATGTGAAATTCCGACCCTATGGTTGGAAATTGCACAGCAGAGCTCATACATACCTTCTGTCACAATATCATAAATTGCAGAGCTATCTTAAATTGATATCTACAAATGACCCTCCACGACACAAACTGGCTGATTGAGTTTTGATCAGTGTAGCTCGTTATCACCTCCCATACAACCGGCTACCACTGCCATACAACCTGATATGGATGTACATTTCTTGTTACGTGAATCATGAATGTGTCTTCAAATCAATAGCGACCAGTGTAGGTCCTGATCAGACTGCGCGATGCCTGATACCTGGCTTATAGGACAGAAATTGGGAAGTACTGGGGCCCGTTTCACTAAACTTCTTACAACTAAAATGTTCGTAAGTGCAAAATTATGATAGTCTGTACATATCACATTAACACTGTTTTCTTGTAAACAATTATTGTATTTACATTTATTGAGCATAGGCTGCATATTGCAGCCTATGCTCAATAAATGTAAATCCATCAGTTGGAATTTCCAGAGGATCCTAAATTTGCACTTACGAACATTTTAGTCGTAAGAAGTATAGTGAAACGGCCACCAGATGTTCAGAATCAGAGTGACTTATCAGTAAAACCTGGCTGGCTCAGTCAATAGGGGTGACACTGTAATAAACAACACTTTACTTTATATATCAAGGTGAACGATCACGTGGTTACCACAACAACAACAATGTCTGAAAGTGTTGAAAGCGCGCGTTTCACTAAACGTCGTATTACTACTAAACTATTTGTAAGTGAAAAATCATGATAGTCTGTAAATTTCACAATATCAACGTTTTCTTGTAAACAATTATTGGATTTACATTTATTGAGCATATCATATGCTCAATAAATGTAAGTCCATCAATTGAAGTTTCCAGCCGATCCTACATTTGCACTTACGAACATTTTAGTCGTACGAAGCTTAGTGAAACACTGCTTTGTAGTGCTAAACATTGCTATGGACAGTTTAATGTTGAACGTATGGTACAGTGGGGTCAGCGTGTAAGTGCACACACGAACGAACACGACAGGTTGGAACCAACCTGTCGTGTTCGTTCGTGTGTGCACTTACACGCTGACACCACTGTACTTCACCCACACAGTTGCGCCTCAATGTGAACGTTTTGCTTGCAATACAACAATGTGTTTAGATGATGTTAATTTAATTTGCCAGTTGAAGTCTGCTGACTGTCTAACACAACAATAAGATACTAAACAGGAATTAAGGTGGCAGTCCTCACACATTTTAGGCAATTTATGGACTTTTCGGGCCCGCGACACCAGCCGAAACAAATTTAGGAATATTTTAACTTCAAATAATCACATAATCTGTTTGATGCATGCACTGACTACCTGATAGGTACAAGAGCTATATTAACAACAAACGCAAACTCAGACATAATGCACAGGCTGTCAGCACTCTGCTATGTTTACACAAAATGTGCCCAAATCTGCATTTATTTGGCCGCGGCCACACATTTCACAACATGGATTTCAAATATCCCATGCGGACACTGCACTAATACTTGCTAATTGTACCAAATCTGCAATCCCACCTTGTCACACTGATCATAGTCTGTACTGGTACCGACCGTTTTGTTTTCAAGCAGCATACCTGCCTTTCTGACAGATAAAATGGCTGCCAATATTTCGGACGAAAATTCCGAGCAGCAGTTTCGCACTCTTCTGCAACTGAAATCATGCCAGCATGACACAGATGCAAGCAAAATCACATATTTTTGCAAAACAGTGTTTTATGCAGTGGAAAACATCATATGATGTTGGCTAATTAATTGTAGAACATTTCCATAAGCCACAGACATGTGTTTTTTATGTATTTACTAGAAGGCCCATAGGAAAAATTCGAAACTAACCAAATCGCCCGAGGACTGCCACCTTAAGAACTTTTTTTTCAAAAATTAAAAAGTACCCGCTCACGTCACTGCCACATGGAAAGACATCAATTTCAAGCAAAACCATGCAAATTATTGTAGCCCAAGTGACCTGTTAAGCCCGCAGTCAGAATTTTTGCTCAAGACCCGCTTGCGGACAAATTCAGCATTTAAAGCGCCGCCTTTCCAGCACTGCCCACATGTGCTTAAAATGGAATTACAGAACACAGAGATGACTTTCACACTGTCCATTTCTTCCACTGGTTGAGGAATAGATGCAAGAACACCAAAACATGCAACTATGTCACTTTGAGGAAGATTCATGTCACTTTCACATGTGGCAAGTTCACCGTACGAGCAAAACACTGATCAACAGGATCTGCAGCCTTAAAATTGCTCATCTGTTCCCTTATACATGCTCACAAAGTCTGTTGGAAGCTTACTTGTGAACTGCCATGTCACATTGATGAACTGGAATCACTATCAGATGATTTAACGACTCGTCCATCTGGTATTAAAGTATCTAGACCAGTGCGCCATTCACGTTGCAGTGGCTCTCAGATTAAGGGAAGTACGGTAGCTGGCATACAAAATAAATGTACCCTGCCATACAAACAGCTCTTAGCACCTGTAAGTCAGAATTGGCTACAAGTGATTTCTGTGACGGAAATTAAGCCATTGGTTAAGTATTCGTGCAATTACCCCTCATTTGAACCATCTCAGTGAGACGGTTCAAATGGTGGGCTAAAACATGAAGTTCCTGTACGGAACGGAACGAAACGAAACGCAATGTCTAAGTTTGGTCAATGTCTTAAACTGTCTGGCAGAGGTGGTCTAGAATGTTTAGGATGTAAAATAGTCCATTTGATTATAGATAAGTGGTTATAAATAAAATTATGGCAGATGGCAAGGTGGCTTCATAGTGCACACACCTCAAAATCGAGTTCCAGTTCTATTGCTGTCCCGTCCACTGGCGGTGAAACACCGGTGATGTTCCCAATATGGCAGTGACAACTAAGCTGAGCGGGCAAGAACTGCTGGATCATGAACACGCGTAAGTGCGGCAACTCAAAGTATCGAAGGCAATTCCGTACAGGTTGCGGTCGTCTGAAACAGACAGAAACGAGGCATAAATGAAGGGAAATGAGCAGAATGAAAGAGATGAAAGCAGTGAATATGCATATGAATAGGATCATTGTAGCTGAATTGAGGGTTTGCAATGTGTATACATACAGTCCATTCTGCCATACAATAATGAGGAATAGATGAGACAAAAATGGACAAATTTAATTAAAGAACAGTCAAAATATAACAATATCAGCCGGTATATGCAAGTAGCAGTGACTAGTTTGTTTTTAACGACACATGTGCAATACTCACATAAGCTTTCGCATGTTCATATGCAGTCTCATCTGGGTCTACACTGGTTTGCAAACAACTAGTTGAAGCTATTTGCATCTACTAGTCCATAATGTAGTTACTAAAAGTGCGAAATCAATACAGAAACCTGAATGAACAAATTTGAGTTGCCGTTTCACTATGTGTAAACATAATTCTGTGGTAAACACTATGACTGGAGCAATCACAGTATAGAATAAAGGTCCATCTACTCTCAATGGTATGGGCTTATTTGTATATTTGTATGATGTATGGACAGGATTTGTGCACAGTTTGTTGGGACATACGCGGAAACAATGCATACGTGGAGGCAACGTCATACCTGGGTTGGATACATAACAACGATGGACTATAGACTAACAGCCGCATCTTAGTTTGCCTTGACAGGCAGTTGCCGTGACAATATAACCATCTTTATTCTTACATCCACATCAGCTATTACACTGCCCAGAGATTCCAATGTTCTTGAGAAAGCTTAAATCAATGTTTTTATGTACCAGCGGCCGATAATTTTGACTGGTAAAATGATACCGCCATGTTCGTGGGTATCAGAGGTTGTCGGAGGGTGCTTGAACGTTCAATAACGGTAAATTACCTTCCGTAAACCAAGAGAAACTGGTAAAATATGCAGAATACAAGCTCAAGAGGAACGTTACCATGATAAAATGACTTAAACCGTGCCAACTTGCACACCTGAGTGAATAATGAATGACCACGGTGACAATTCAGATTTCATCTATTTTCACAATTTTGCTTCTAAAAGATTACCTCCCTTGGTAAACAGACAATTTATGTGAAGACAGCAAAACAAACTGGATAGAAATTGAAATAGTATTGATCGCAACACGACACACTCACAACTGACACAGAAAATAATTCAATTGTGGACATTTTCTGAATCACCATTTTCTGCTTAAGGTGGCAGTCCTCACACATTTTAGGCAATTTATGGACTTTTCGGGCCCGCGACACCAGCCGAAACAAATTTAGGAATATTTTAACTTCAAATAATCACATAATCTGTTTGATGCATGCACTGACTACCTGATAGGTACAAGAGCTATATTAACAACAAACGCAAACTCAGACATAATGCACAGGCTGTCAGCACTCTGCTATGTTTACACAAAATGTGCCCAAATCTGCATTTATTTGGCCGCGGCCACACATTTCACAACATGGATTTCAAATATCCCATGCGGACACTGCACTAATACTTGCTAATTGTACCAAATCTGCAATCCCACCTTGTCACACTGATCATAGTCTGTACTGGTACCGACCGTTTGTTTTCAAGCAGCAGACCTGCCTTTCTGACAGATAAAATGGCTGCCAATATTTCGGACGAAAATTCCGAGCAGCAGTTTCGCACTCTTCTGCAACTGAAATCATGCCAGCATGACACAGATGCAAGCAAAATCACATATTTTTGCAAAAAAAGTGTTTTATGCAGTGGAAAACATCATATGATGTTGGCTAATTAATTGTAGAACATTTTCATAAGCCACAGACATGTGTTTTTTATGTATTTACTAGAAGGCCCATAGGAAAAATTCGAAACTAACCAAATCGCCCGAGGACTGCCACCGAACTGACACATGCCGTCATGTGCAATATCAACACATGTAATGAAATCAACGAACTTGTATACCATATGTATCCCGTCAACACAGTGCGTATGTGCCGTGAAACACGGTGCCGTGAAACATTTTTGATATCCTGTCAATACGACCTAATCACCGCGTATGAATATATGCGGTGACTGGGGTTACTTTTTTGCATTTTAAAGCCATTTCTAGGTGTTGACGGGATAAATAGAATAGTAGGTTAGAGCCGTGAATGGGAAAAATATCTGGCGCGGCTCGGAAACGGGATGTGCTCGGCAGAGCCTCGCCCATCCCGTTTCCTAAGCCTTGCCAGATATTTACTAACCTACTATTCTCTATATCAACACATGTAATGAAATCAACGAACTTGTATACCATATATACACTACTAATCTATTTCGCAAACAAAATGGTATTGTTGTTTCAAGATGAACTGTGGCGTTGATATGTATTTGTCGTGTACTCAAATAGAGTCAATCCTGCTCTGTGTATACTACTGTCTGTTCCACGTTTTGCTGCTGACGAACATTTGGCCATTAACCCATTTCATGCTGAGGATACTCTTATTTTTGTTGAAAAAATCTCATTATTTTGTTCATTCATCGATAAAGGTATATGTTGTTACCACTCATTTGAACCGTCTCGGTTCAAATGAGTGGTAACAACATATACTTTCCAAAGGATATAAAGAAAGTAGGGATATTTTTCTCTCAAAAGGTTCATACTACTAAAAGTGTATCCCGTCTGTAATGGGTTAAACACATTAAATCGAAAAACTATTTAAAAGTAAGTACTTTTTCATCAATAACAAAAAAGTCACTCTCACCAAAAAAATATTATTTGATGAAATTCCATCAAAACTTTTTGTTTTTATCCTGAAGAATCAAAACCCAAAAAAAATTGGAAATTGACTCCGAAACCTGGCGAGATAGCTTAAAAATGATGTTGTAACTAAGAAAATGAAAGTTAGATTTTGGTCCACAAATAAAAAAAATATTTAAAAAAAATCTGTTTTTAGCCCCCATGTTAAATTCCCATAGGAAAATCTTTTTTTCGCAATATTTTATTTCATCAAATAATTTTTTTGGGATTGTGACTTTTTTGTTATTGATAAAAAAGTACTTGCTTTTAAATATTTTTTAAATTTAATGTGCTAAAATAGCTAAAAGTTCGTCGGCAGCAAAACGTGGAACAGAAAGTAGAATATTCCCAGATCACATGCTTTTCAGAACCTGAAGCCTTTATGCTGTCGTTATCAAAATGATATTATCTTGGAGCTACAAGTATTGCAAATGTTGTAAGGTCCTTTTTGTCAGACGACAACCATTATGTTAGTCACTGTCAAACGTCTAATTCCATAATACATAATGCGGATTTAGCTAGGAACGGTGCCGGATTGCTCAAACATGAACTCCGTGTCGCTATGGCGCAGCGTGTAACATATTATGGCAAGTATACATGCATGCACACGCGAGTATCATTCACTTATTGTACGCGCAGACGTTCCATGCGTTAACGGATGGAACGTCTCCGAGTACAATAAGTGAATGATACTCGCGTGCCATGTGTTACACGTTGTGCCATAGCGACACGGAGTTCATGTTTGAGCAATCCGTTAACATCCGATGGATGTTTGACGACGTATGCTCCTTTGTAGAACCCGGCGCTTGGTGGTAAAGTTATGTTGACGACATACTGACTGACGGTACCGCTCGAGTTGGCAGTTGTGGTGAAATCCGATACCTGTGTCGTTGCACGTCCATGAACTATATCATGAAGTATAGAGTACTAAGTAGTAATACGTATGAATCCAATACAAATGGAATACGACTGAGGGGAATGGCCAAGTACAAGTTCTGACTACAAGTGCATGTACCAATGAACATGTAATATAGTATGGAAAGAAAGCAAAGAGGGTAACGAATATGAATAAAATACCAGCATCCACACTGGTTGGAAACGTGAGCCAGCTACCAAGCTGTTGACTGATCCAGAACGAGCGACAAGTTGTTGAATGATCGGCTGTGGCACACCGACCGACCCTTTGGAAGACAGACATTCATCATTCTAGCATTGCCAGCTAGCAACCTGATTGGCATGCATTGTTACCAGTCAGTATGCATGTGACAGATGTTGCTTGTGCCGTACCAGGATGTCGACATCATACGCCTACTGGATACTGGAGGAGTTGACTATTATATACAGTCGAACCTCCCCGAATGGCCATCTCTTTACAACAACACCCTCTCTGTAACAGCCGCTATTTTATCTCCCAAATGGATGATTTCCTCTATATCTAACCCTTAGACTGCTGAACACGAACATTGTCGTCTGCTGTTGCCTTTGCCTTCTTTATCAATAAAAACATGTTTTGACAGCACTTTAGAATCATTTCCATTGGAAATGATTCTAAAATGCTGTCAAAGCATGTATTTGATTAGAATTATCGAAGAAAGTAAATAAACAGTAGACGACAAAATTTAATTCAGCGTTAATCTCCCTACAACAGCCACCTCTCTACAACAGCCAGTTTTGTGTCTTCCCATGAGTGGCTGTTGTCGCGAGGTTGCACTGTATGTGGTAATCGCCTCTGTGACTGCCAATGGTATATACCTGGATATGTGGCCTTGTAGGCGGACGGAAGAAGCAATACGTCAGGTAATAATACGCAAAATAGTGCAATGATCCATGGGAGTATGCAACAAGTAGTCTGGCATACAAATACAATCCGGGTGTGTTGAAGTCACATACACAGTTTGTTTGCAAATCGTTGTCCATAACAGCCCGATTCTGCTTGATATTCGTTTTCAGCATATCTGTAATAGTATTGTACTGTAACAGGTTGCAGATCATATATAAATAGGTTTCCCAGCATCCATACGTATACTTTTATCTCCTAATTAGGAGTTAGTATCTCTTAAATAGGACTTAGTATCTCCTAATTATGACTTTGTATCTCCTAATTAGGACTTACTATCTCCTAATTAGGACGTACTATATCCTAATTAGGACTTAATATCTCCTAATTAGGATATACACATATTATAGCATTGGCCCCAGGACCGGAACCATGTCAAAAATATACGTTGTGTATAGAGAATACCTATCAGGCAAGGCTAGGGAACGCGTAGAAATTCCGAGGCTCGCTAAGGAATTCCTACTGTTTCCGAGCCGAGCCTGATCAACTTGATATCATCAGACACTAGGCTGGTATTCTATTTATCAGTAGCCTATTTCATCAACATTGCAAAGTATACTTTAGTAGCAAAGTATACTTTGAGGGAGAAATTTTCAATTTTATGATAAATTTTTATTATACTGAATTTATTACATTATCACAGCCAATTTGGCTGTGATAATGTAATAAATTCAGTATAATAATTCTGCATACTTTTAATCATGAAATATATGCATTTGTTAGTTCTATATGAAATAATGCATTTCAGGAAAAATAAATGATTACTCCCTCAAAGTATACTTTGCTAGTAAAGTATACTTTGCAATGTTGATGAAATAGGCTACAGGTAACGTAGCCTATGATAAACTATAAATAGATATGATAACAAAGAACGCGTACTTGTTTACGTTGCGTACATTGCATTACTGGTGTAATTCAGTAACGTCATGTGACGCCGTTCGACCAATGAAATGTCAGTTTTCAATTAGTTGTAACCCGGATATTCCGTATCAGGTCAATGACTGATACAACATTATGTTATCAGTCAGTAAGTGGTGGGCCAATACAAAGTTCGTTACCTGATAAATAGGTATGTTACGTACATGTACAATCTCCAAGAAACATTCATTATACACGTAAAATATTTGCCTACTATACTGTCTGTTCCACGTTTTGCTACCGACGAACTTTTGGCTATTAAACACATTACATCTAAAAAATATTTAAAAGTAAGTACTTTATCATCAATAACAAAAACGTCCCCCTCCTCGAAAAAAATTATTTGATGAAATTCAATGAAATATTGCGAAAAAACTATTTTCCTATGGAAATTTAACGTGGGGGCTAAAAATATTGTTTTTTTAAATATTTTTTTTATTTGTTGACTGATTATCAAAATCCAGGTTTCGGAGTCAATTTCCAAATTTTTTCGTTTTTTGATTCTTGTACGATCAAAATACGAAAAGTTTTGGAAATTGACTCCCCATGTTAAATTCCCATAGGAAAATAGTTTTTTCGCAATAAAATCAATATTTGATTGAATTTCATCAAATAATTGTTTTGGGGGAGGGTGACTTTTTTGTTACTGATGGAAAAGTACTTACTTTTAAATATTTTTTAGATTTAATGTGTTTAATAGCCAAAAGTTCGTTGGCAGCAAAACGTGGAACAGACAGTAAGTACGGCAACTGCGTCTGTGCATAAGGCTGGATAAATTGAGTTTGTACCGTGCTGTTTGATCAGCGGCTGAACTGTTCGCCATGCAATGAAACATCAGCCATCTAACAAACTGTCATTAGCCACGATCTCGTATGACTACAACAGCGGGCCGTTTCACTAAACTTCGTGCGACTAAAATGTTCGTAAGTGCAAAATTATGATAGTCTGTACATTTTACATAACAATGTTTTCTTGTAAATAATTATTGGATTTACATGTATTGAGCATAGGCTGCATATGCAGCATATGCTCAATAAATGTAAATCCATAAATTGAAATTTAGAGACGATCTTAAATTTGAACTTACAAACATTTTAGTCGTAAGAAGTTTAGTGAAACGGGTCCTTGGAACGAACCACAGGAACGCACGATTAACCCTATATACAATGCTGAATAAAAAATTTACGTCTGCTGTTTATTTTATATGTTCCATTTTCCTTATAAAAAACACGGTTTGACAGCACTTTAGAATCATTTCCAATGGAAATGATTCTAAAATGATGACAAAACATGTTTTTACTGAGATAATTGATAAAATATGACACAGCAGCAGACGACTATTTTCGGTTCCCGCATTCTACGGGTTAACCCTTTCAGCATTACAGACCATGCACCCAACATATGCAAACGATGTAGATCCGGATGAAACGGCCCGTAACGAGCCGTCTCATCTGGGGTGAGTTTCACTAAACTTCGTACGACTAAAATGTTCGTAAGTGAAAATTTAGGATCGTTTGGAAATTTCAATTGCTGTATTTACATTTATTGAGCATAGGCTATGCTCAATAAATGTAAATCCAGTAATTGTTTACAAGAAAACGGTGTTAATGTGAAATTTACACTTACGAACATTTTAGTCGTACGAAGTTTAGTGAAACGCGCCCAATGATCTGCAGCAATTGTCATTTTTAAACTCTAAGAGAATGCGCTTGTTCTCATTAATGAATTATCCAAAAATTATCATGGGAAAGCCATATGTTGGAAATTCAGTGGTCAAATGGTTAAGACCCTCAATATATATCTGATATCTATTTTACGTAAAGTACTTGCAAATCTGGCAATGTAATTATGGGCAGCAATGGAAACGGTCACCAGGGGACGTCATAGCGCATAATTCCGAGCGGGCTCGCGGAATACGACAGCTCTTTTAATTAAGGCCTGGACCCGAGACCTCTCTGGTAATTCCCGTAATCATGTGATGGTCACCAG
>CM055269.1:66253449-66297660 GCA_029237695.1 Conchocele bisecta | reverse complement strand
CTGGTGACCATCACATGATTACGGGAATTACCAGAGAGGTCTCGGGTCCAGGCCTTAATTAAAAGAGCTGTCGTATTCCGCGAGCCCGCTCGGAATTATGCGCTATGACGTCCCCTGGTGACCGTTTCCATGCTGCCCATAATTACATTGCCAGATTTGCAAGTACTTTACGTAAAATAGATATCAGATATATATTGAGGGTCTTAACCATTTGACCACTGAATTTCCAACATATGGCTTTCCCATGATAATTGGATAATTCATTAATGAGAACAAGCGCATTCTCTTAGAGTTTAAAAATGACAATTGCTGCAGATCATTGGGCGCGTTTCACTAAACTTCGTACGACTAAAATGTTCGTAAGTGTAAATTTCACATTAACACCGTTTTCTTGTAAACAATTACTGGATTTACATTTATTGAGCATAGCCTATGCTCAATAAATGTAAATACAGCAATTGAAATTTCCAAACGATCCAAATAAATTTTCACTTACGAACATTTTAGTCGTACGAAGTTTAGTGAAACTCACCCCAGTGAGACGGCTCGTTACGGGCCGTTTCATCCGGATCTACATCGTTTGCATATGTTGGGTGCATGGTCTGTAATGCTGAAAGGTTAACCCGTAGAATGCGGGAACCGAAAATAGTCGTCTGCTGCTGTGTCATATTTATCAATTATCTCAGTAAAAACATGTTTTGTCATCATTTTAGAATCATTTCCATTGGAAATGATTCTAAAGTGCTGTCAAACCGTGTTTTTTATAAGGAAAATGGAACATATAAAATAAACAGCAGACGTAAATTTTTTATTCAGCATTGTATATAGGGTTAATCGTGCGTTCCTGTGGTTCGTTCCAAGGACCCGTTCACTAAACTTCTTACGACTAAAATGTTTGTAAGTTCAAATTTAAGATCGTCTCTAAATTTCAATTTATGGATTTACATTTATTGAGCATATGCTGCATATGCAGCCTATGCTCAATAAATGTAAATCCAATAATTATTTACAAGAAAACATTGTTATGTAAAATGTACAGACTATCATAATTTTGCACTTACGAACATTTTAGTCGCACGAAGTTTAGTGAAACGGCCCGCTGTTGTAGTCATACGAGATCGTGGCTAATGACAGTTTGTTAGATGGCTGATGTTTCATTGCATGGCGAACAGTTCAGCCGCTGATCAAACAGCACGGTACAAACTCAATTTATCCAGCCTTATGCACAGACGCAGTTGCCGTACTTACTGTCTGTTCCACGTTTTGCTGCCAACGAACTTTTGGCTATTAAACACATTAAATCTAAAAAATATTTAAAAGTAAGACTTTTTCATCAGTAACAAAAAAGTCACCCTCCCCCAAAACAATTATTTGATGAAATTCAATCAAATATTGATTTTATTGCGAAAAACTATTTTCCTATGGGAATTTAACATGGGGAGTCAATTTCCAAAACTTTTCGTATTTTGATCGTACAAGAATCAAAAAACGAAAAAATTTGGAAATTGACTCCGAAACCTGGATTTTGATAATCGGTCAACAAATAAAAAAAATATTTATATTTTTAGCCCCCACACGTTAAATTTCCATAGGAAAATAGTTTTTTCGCAATATATTTCATTGAATTTCATCAAATAATTTTTTTCGAGGAGGGGGACGTTTTTGTTATTGATGATAAAGTACTTACTTTTAAATATTTTTTAGATGTAATGTGTTTAATAGCCAAAAGTTCGTCGGTAGCAAAACGTGGAACAGACAGTATAGTAGGCAAATATTTTACGTGTATAATGAATGTTTCTTGGAGATTGTACATGTACGTAACATACCTATTTATCAGGTAACGAACTTTGTATTGGCCCACCACTTACTGACTGATAACATAATGTTGTATCAGTCATTGACCTGATACGGAATATCCGGGTTACAACTAATTGAAAACTGACATTTCATTGGTCGAACGGCGTCACATGACGTTACTGAATTACACCAGTAATGCAATGTACGCAACGTAAACAAGTACGCGTTCTTTGTTATCATATCTATTTATAGTTTATCATAGGCTACGTTACCTGTAGCCTATTTCATCAACATTGCAAAGTATACTTTACTAGCAAAGTATACTTTGAGGGAGTAATCATTTATTTTTCCTGAAATGCATTATTTCATATAGAACTAACAAATGCATATATTTCATGATTAAAAGTATGCAGAATTATTATACTGAATTTATTACATTATCACAGCCAAATTGGCTGTGATAATGTAATAAATTCAGTATAATAAAAATTTATCATAAAATTGAAAATTTCTCCCTCAAAGTATACTTTGCTACTAAAGTATACTTTGCAATGTTGATGAAATAGGCTACTGATAAATAGAATACCAGCCTAGTGTCTGATGATATCAAGTTGATCAGGCTCGGCTCGGAAACAGTAGGAATTCCTTAGCGAGCCTCGGAATTTCTACGCGTTCCCTAGCCTTGCCTGATAGGTATTCTCTATACACAACGTATATTTTTGACATGGTTCCGGTGATTACTTTCATATGGAAGCGTCCTGGGGCCAATGCTATAGTATTTGTATCTCCTAATTAGGAGATAGTAAGTCCTAATTAGGAGATAGTAAGTAAGTCCTAATTAGGATATACTAATTCCTAATTAGGAGATACTAAGTCCTATTTAGGTTAGAAGATACCAAATGGTGCGAAACCGCCCAGGGTGTATGCAAAAGTAGTCCGGTATAAAAAAATAGTGCGGGTGTTTTGAGGTCACAGACACCGTTTGCTTGCAAATCTTGATCCATTACTACCCAGTTTCACTTGAGGAACATTTTGGGGTGCCTTTAACACCAGTTTTCAGCATATTTGTAGCATTTAAAAGAAAACACTGAACCTGTTGGTCACTTGATGTACACGGAGTTTCCGTGGCCAACAAATGTACACAATATTGGAGGATATGACAAGTTTGGATTTTTCTTTCTTAGGAGTAAGTGAACCTATTGTTTAGTTCATGCAGAACCAGTACAGACTGGCTGCAGGTCATGTACAAGTGGGTTCCACAACATCCATACGAATAGTGAAAGTAGGAGAGACTGGCCTTATTGGATGGCATTCGGTTAAATTATATAGTAAAAACTATTTGGTGGTGTCTAACCTATAAGGTGTGCCTAGGCCCTATGTGAGATATGTTTTTTTGTAGAATTTGAAGTTGGAAGTTTATGTTTCTTGTAGCTATGTCTCTGGGAACATAATTTAAAGTTACTGCGACAAGAGTAATCGAGCGGACTCCGCGATGCAACACATTTGTTCTTTTTGTATCGCAGACGGACAGTTATCGGCTTCAAAATCTTCTAAAATCTTGATTTCTCAGCTTTATTTAGTCAAATATAATAAACCAGTGTATGTAAGTTACCTGTAGGTGATTGGGCTTGGAATGTGATAGTAATATACACCAAAACAGTCATTATAGTGTATTTTTCATTTTTTTTCTTCTTGATATTGGCTTCCTGATGGACAATTAAGAAGTTTGGGAAAGTGGCGCGACATCGCGACGCTGTTCCTAAATTTGCCAAAATTAGGCGTAAGTGTATTGTTTTCACATATCGGTATAGTACCAATACACTAGTACTCAAACAACATTGTTTTTCCTTTCCTCCTGTGTCATAAAGCAAATTTCTTGACTGACCGTTCCAAGCCAGTACCCTTTTGTCTGTCGACCATTCCAGAGTGGCATACATGTTGGTATAGTTTCAGTGATGAGTCTTTATATGTAGAATGGTTAGCTATAACACTATTTAGGGTAATGTTATGTGATTTTATGGAGATTTGTGCTTTTAATTCATCATCTATTAACATTCTCCATAGTTCTGTAGTAGCTAAATTTAAGGCAGAATGTGGACAGTCACATGGTGGAGTTACATAGCTGCTGTGTGACAACCATTTGAGATATTTGCTCCAAACTTGGTACTGTATCCAGGAATAGAAGCTAGTTTTGAATAGTGAATATTGTAGAATGAGTTGTAGTGGGACTGGTACACTTATAGGTTAGAAAATACCAAATGGTGCGAAACCGCCCAGGGTGTATGCAAAAGTAGTCCGGTATAAAAAAATAGTGCGGGTGTTTTGAGGTCACAGACACAGTTTGCTTGCAAATCTTGATCCATTACTACCCAGTTTCACTTGAGGAACATTTTGGGGTGGCCTTGCTTTAACACCAGTTTTCAGCATATTTGTAGCATTTAAAAGAAAACACTGAACCTGTTGGTCACTTGATGTACACGGAGTTTCCGTGGCCAACACATGTACACAATATTGGAGGATATGACAAGTTTGGATTTTTCTTTCTTAGGAGTAAGTGAACCTATTGTTTAGTTCATGCAGAACCAGTACAGACTGGCTGCAGGTCATGTACAAGTGGGTTCCACAACATCCATACGAATAGTGAAAGTAGGAGAGACTGGCCTTATTGGATGGCATTCGGTTAAATTATATAGTAAAACTATTTGGTGGTGTCTAACCTTTAAGAGATACTAACTCCTAATTAGGAGATAAAAGTATACGTATGGATGCTGGGAAACCTATTTATATATGATCTGCAACCTGTCTGCGCTGAATCTGCACGAAGAAAACAATACTATTACAGATATGCTGAAAACGAATATCAAGCAGAATCGGGCTGTTATGGACCACGATTTGCAAGAAAACTGTGTATGTGACTTCAACACGTCCGGATTATATTTGTATGCCAGACTACTTGTTGCATACTCCCATGGATCATTGCACTATTTTGCGTGTTATTACCTGACGTATTGCTTCTTCCGTCCGCCTACAAGGCCACCTATCCAGGTATATACCATTGGCAGTCACAGACCACAGACCACATACAGTGCAACCTCGCGACAACAGCCACTCATGGGAAGACACAAAACTGGCTGTTGTAGAGAGGTGGCTGTTGTAGGGAGATTAACGCTGAATTAAATTGTGTCGTTTACTGTTTATTTACTTTCTTCGATAATTCTAATCAAATACATGCTTTGACAGCATTTTAGAATCATTTCCAATGGAAATGATTCTAAAGTGCTGTCAAAACATGTTTTTATTGATAAAGAAGGCAAAGGCAACAGCAGACGACAATGTTCGTGTTCAGCAGTCTAAGGGTTAGATATAGAGGAAATCATCCATTTGGGAGATAAAATAGCGGCTGTTACAGAGAGGGTGTTGTTGTAAAGAGATGGCCATTCGGGGAGGTTCGACTGTATATAATAGTCAACTCCTCCAGTATCCAGTAGGCGTATGATGTCGACATCCTGGTACGGCACAAGCAACATCTGTCACATGCATACTGACTGGTAACAATGCATGCCAATCAGGTTGCTAGCTGGCAATGCTAGAATGATGAATGTCTGTCTTCCAAAGGGTCGGTCGGTGTGCCACAGCCGATCATTCAACAACTTGTCGCTCGTTCTGGATCAGTCAACAGCTTGGTAGCTGGCTCACGTTTCCAACCAGTGTGGATGCTGGTATTTTATCCATATTCGTTACCCTCTTTGCTTTCTTTCCATACTATATTACATGTTCACTGGTACATGCACTTGTAGTCATAACTTGTACTTGGCCATTCCCCTCAGTCGTATTCCATTTGTATTGGATTCATACGTATTGCTACTTAGTATTCTATACTTCACGATAGAGTTCATGGACGTGCAACGACACAGGTATCGGATTTCACCACAACTGCCATCTCGAGCGGTACCGTCAGTCAGTATGTCGTCAACATGAATTTACCACCAAGCGCCGTGTTCTACAAAGGAGCATACGTCGTCAAACATCCATCGGATGTTAACGGATTGCTCAAACTTGAACTCCGTGTCGCTATGGCGCAGCGTGTAACATATTATGGCAAACGTATACATGCAAACGCGAGTATCATTCACTTATTGTACGTCGAGACGTTCCATCCGTAACGGATGGAACGTATGCGCGTACAATAAGTGAATGATACTCGCGTTTGCATGTATACGTTTGCCATAATATGTTACACGCTGCGCCATAGCGACACGGAGTTCATGTTTGAGCAATCCGGTACCGTTCCTAGCTAAATCCGCATTATGTATTATGGAATTAAACGTTTGACAGTGACTAACATAATGGTTGTCGTCTGACAACAAGGACCGTACAACATTTGCAATAATTGTAGCTCCACTAAGATTATATCATTTTGATAACGACAGCATAAAGGCTTCAGGTTCTGAAAAGCATGTGATCTGGGAATATTCTACTGTCTGTTTCACGTTTTGCTGCCGACGAACTTTTAGCTATTTTAGCACATTAAATTTAAAAAATATTTAAAGTACTTTTTTATCATTAACAAAAAAGTCAGAATCCCAAAAAAAATATTTGATGAAATAAAATATTGATTTTATTGCGAAAAAACGATTTTCCTATGGGAATTTAACATGGGGGCTAAAAACAGATTTTTAAATATTTTTTTTATTTGTGGACCAAAATCTAACTTTTATTTTCTTAGTTACAACTACGGAAGCCCATTAGTACGGAAGCCCATTAGTGCCACATAGAGTAACTTTTTTTTCGTTTTTCGTTTTATTTTTTTTTCGTTTTTCGTAGAGTAACTTTTTTTTATCTCGTAATACCTATTTGTTTTTCGTAGAGTAACTTTTTTTTTATCTCGTAATTACGAGATAAGATATTCGTTTTTCGAGAGTAACTTTTTTTTATCTCGTAATTACGAGATAACATATTCGTTTTTCGTAGAGTAACTTTTTTTTTATCTCGTAATTACGAGATAACATATTCGTTTTTCGAGAGTAACTTTTTTTTTACAAATGGAGACGGTAGTTCTGCAAGGGGGATAACTGTGTCTGGTCGTTTCGCTCTAATCCGGTTCGCACTGAGTCGTTTCGCACCGAGTCGTTGCGCACTGGGTCGTTTCGCTCTCATTATTGTCCTGGGCATGCATATACACAGTTTCAAATCAATCCGAGTAAGATGGATATTAATTTCTAATCAACGAACAATGCACTAATGTTCTAGCATGTTTAACTAATATTTGATAATTTGTCATTTCCATAAATCCAATATGGCCGCCAAAAACACTAATATTGTAATAATCGTTAAAGTTAAACACTAGTTTTCAATTAAACCGCAAGTATATACCTAATTGACCGACTATAATAGCTTAGCCCTACATGTATCTTGATGTGGTATATTGACATTTTGTGGAATGTGTGCAAATACCACTTCATTAACATGATGTGAATCCTGCATTAAACATATCTGGCTATATTGGAGCAGCAGATTGCCATCTACAACACCTAGGTGTCAGGCATTAAACCAGCAATAAATATTTCTTCTCACCAAACTACCCACTGACCATTCACTGACCATTTGTGCTGTAATTACCTGTAGCCGTTTTGTTTTTTTTGGAACTACTTTCTGGCCTACACATGTCCAGGTCACATGGGAATAGAGCATGTTATGTGTGCACATGTGTGTATTACATCTGTTTCTCTACATGAATTCCTACTAATCCTAGATCAGTTACAAGTCTGACCATTCAAAAATAGTGAGATTTGCAAACATACTGTTATGATTAACTTTATGGTACAACTCTAAACCGGACAGAAAAATGTGATATCCATTCTGACTTTCAGTGGTTCAATTTTCAGTGGGAAACTCTCTAAACCAGACATTGTGGATGTTATATGAGCCAGGATCTGAGATAACCACCCTTATCACATCACCGTATTTCGCCGATACTGATTTCGTAAAATCGCCATAGTTTTCGTAAATGTTGCTGCAACTGGAGAAAGGGGTCTTATGGGCTTATTGATTAATCTACATCTTTATCTGCTGCAAGGCTCTTGTTGCTTGATATTAGATCTATGTTGTCATCTAGAGGTATGCTTGCTATATCATTGGCTGAATGGTGAACATCGTAGGCCCTGATCAGACTGCGCGGATGCGCAGGCTGATCTGGGGCTACGCTGGTTGCATAACCCATTAGACCCCTATCTGCAGTCACAGCCACAAATGACATCGAAAATTGACACAGATTTCAGATCTCATGCAGAATTAAATTCCGCATGAGCTCTGAAATTTGTGTCAATTTTCTATGTTATTTACGGAAAAGTACTTGATTTAGATAAACCAAATTTTATGCTGACACATATTCACATGTCTTTGTCTAATAGAATGTATTAATACGTGTGCCTTCTTCAAGACCATGATAGCCAGTAGTATAGGCCAATTTAATAATCGAAATATTCAAAAAGCTTATTTCTGAACGGATTTTCATTTTGAAAAAAAAACGGGCATAGCTATATTTTTCTGAAAAACATAATTATGTTGGTTGTTTTTTCATCCCTGGGGGAAAAAAAATGTACATTTAAAAAAAGCACACTAATGTCCACTACTCTTAATTGCTGGCTATAAAATCAGATAACTCTTTGAATGTCTGTAGGGACTACATGTAACATCTGGGTATAATGGAAAAAGCTCACCACAGGGGTCGATGGTAAAAGGTTGCATTTCAACCTCATCTACGTTCTTCTAGATGAGGTTAGACTTTTAATGCAATGTTTACAGCATGAACTGGGTCGGTACAAATACATGTTGCAAAACACATGAATGTATTTGTAATTATCAATAGCTAAGAGATTTTAAGGCAGACTCAATGAGTGTTTATTACTAAATATGATATGCTACCTGTACATCTGAGGGGAGGGGAGTCATAACAATCCTCATCTAAATAATTATATAAGAATATAAGACACTCCAGCCATTGAGGGCTAACACATTTGCGCACAACACATGTAAATATCAACAGAGTTGTTTGCATTGTGAACAGCATAGGTCCAGGAAAGAGAATATATTATAATATATCATATATATCAGAAAGTAAAACATTACTGATCATGAATTGCGCATAAATTAACAGAAGAGAAAGGAAATATCTTGAGAGACTTTACTGTGATAAAATATATAATTGTCAGTCGGAATGACAAATGCATGGGGCAGGTTTAATAGGCGGACATACATCAGGGCGTGGAATAGAACACAGAAAGGCTTGTGACCGCTCAGACAGTACATACATACACACATCATGAAGGAGCATCATTGTGGATGATGCAAAATGGGGTGAAAATACAAGTGCATACACTATATTAGTACTTTATGAATCTTAATAGCATTATCCTTTTTGCGGACACAATAATTATGTTCATAATCATATGACACAGATGAAGGATATGATAAATGTCTGAAATCAGAACGGACATGTAACTGGAAAGCCAACTTTTATATACTACTCAAAATTTGATTTATATTGAATGCTAGTTTTGTATTGTATGGTTTATAGAAGCTATTTAATTTTACGGCCAATTGCATATGTGAAGAACACTGAATTTTAAGGCCCGCATATAGACATTTATTTTGGTACTACATGTATACAATTGAAGCCTTGTTTGATAAATGACTAATCATTTAGCGTGAAAGGAAGTGATCGTTATAAAAATTTTGAGTATTATATATTTTAATGAAATGTTACTTTACTCTGTAATATGGGGTACAGAAAATATATTTGTGTAAATTCGCAAGACATGGCATCGCTTGAAAACTACCTCCTGATATGTTCCATCACTTCACAGTGGATCTTCCTGGTGTGTGTAGACCGGTCGGTGCTGGATGGGTCATTCAAATTCCATATACCTAGTATCTGAACAAGTGCATATATGCGAAGCATGGCGGCTTGCCAATGCTTAGCATCAGGGTGATGGTTGCTGTTATCCCAATTTATATTTTATTGGTGCACCCACTCCGGTCAGTGGTGATTATTTCAATAATACATCAAGCTAATGTCAAATATATTGTAAACTGATCTAAAACAAAAGTCCATTAGAAAATATGCCAATGACTGTAAACTTTTATAGTATGTAGATAACAGACGTCCAGTTAATAAGTGGACAACTCATTACAACGATATCCAACACCGTATGTCCAACAGAGTACCATGTATGTGAATGAAGGTATATTGCTTTCTATAGTATCCTACCAATGCATTGGTTATTACTCAGTACACGTTTGCACTGGGCGTACATGCTATCGCCACTGGATCGATATACAACAATGTGAAAGACAGTGGACAAACACACACTACTAGCATGAATATCACACAATCTGTAAGAACGGTCTTATGAAATACATTCCAATTATTGATGCTATATTAGCATATTAAAATCATCAATTAAGAAGAAATTGTTTGTAAAACGTAGGTGATGCCGGAAATGATAATATCAAATGAATATAAATTTTGATATTAAAATTATAATCTATTCTGATGTGCCACAGTTGCTGTAGACATGTATGTGTTACAATGGCTGACAGGCAACTTCAATAAGAATATGTACTATAGAAAATGACCAAACAAATTAAGCTGGCAAAGATGATGAAGGTCACACATAGGAGATGTTGAATGTTTGATGCATATCACTTGCTGATTATTTTGTATATGTTTGGTGCATACATAGACAGAGAATGCCATTTAAGCTGGAAAGGTAGGTCACTGTCAAATGAACATGATATGAGCTATTTTTTGTTTCTGATATACACCAATATTTTATAATGCTGTCCATGTTTGGCAGTTTTAGGTGTTACAGTGGCTGATAAAACATACATAACAACAGTGTGAACATTAAATATCATGTAAGGCCAGATGTATTGCACCAATGAAACAGATGGTCATGTGTAAAACATGCCCCTCCCAACTTGACTTACCATCATTGGCGCATAAAATGTATCATAAGACTCAACACAAAATGCTTCATCCATAAAATAGTAAAACATTCACTAATATACAACATCAAAAGCAGTTGTGGATATAAAGGGTGTTGTTGTGTTGTTGCACCCCACTTCTCAGTCGCCATGGTTTTCATAGACCTAAAGTGATTTAACGGTGCATATGGTGTCCACACTGGGTAACATAGAGTACGTTATAAAAAAGGAAAACCAGATAAAAAACACACCAGTGAATTTAAGGACATATAATATATAAAATGTTCCGGGGGAGGCGAGACATGTTCGACGATATGAAAACACACTATTCCTAAACTGCTTGATTCACCATTTTAATGTGAAATGTCCCTTTCCATGAAACGAACATGAGTATGACTGGGAAACTATTGCAGCATGTTTACAAATAAAATGTGCATAGTGATAATGGATGGACATATTAAAAATTCGGTCGATTACTGTGATTCGAGACACTGTCATTATGCAAATGAGATTATTATCTTAAAAAACAACATTAACTTTCTGGTTTCAATAATGTTATTAGCATGTTATAAAGTATGATTATTACATAATGAATATGAATTTAGAAAGTAAATAGCGGCGTCCATTAATATATCACGCCGGGTTATTAACTGTTGAGAATTATCACACCGGAACTGGAAAGTGAATACATGTATTTATATAATTTAAAAGTACCGATAAATATGTCTGATAGTGGTATATGAATGTTTATTTTGTTGAAAATGTCATCGTTTTGATATGTAGCACACAACATTATTGCATGCACTTATATTACAACATTGGATGTCAGTAATGCAATTTTAGCAACATTCAGCGTAATTCCAATAACCAACATAAGACTCATTTTGTATTGTTTTGATAGTACTCACCCCAATATGCCAAACTAAAATAACATTAAAATAAATTACAACCAAGTTCCCAATTCTGACAGAATTAGGTTGAAAATATAATGAATATTTGCATTACAAAGCGCTATTTGTTAACGTAGTTAATGCAGAATATATCATATTTCCTTGATTGACGGCCATCTTGGATTTTTATGTAACGTATCACTAGTTCAGATAGAACAAATGTCTTTTAAAAGCAACTTGTCAATGTAAAGAACAAATTCCAAGCATGTTAATTGCCAAATATGTTGAAATTGGAACAATATTTCAATATAATTTGAATTTTGGCGGCCATTTTGAAAATATGCAAAATTTACAACTTTCGCAGGGGTAGATTTTGGCATATTTTGGATATGTTAACCTTGGGTGCTTACTAGACTACTTAGCGAAGGAAAAATAAAATGTTGCAATTTGTGGTGGGTCTACGTGTATATTGACATGACTAAACGCCGTGTATCCAATCGCTATGGTGGTTTGATAGTAAAAAATGACTAAGTCCTTGGTTGGCATTGACCGTAGGGATGTAGGTCATATGTTGAACAGTGCACAATACCTAGACACACATTGTGACCAAATATTATTTAAATCTGACAAGAACCGACAAAGTTATTAGAGAAACATCGGAGCTAAACGCATTTGCTAAACGCAGAAAAAAAACAAATTTTTAAGTGACCTTGACCTTGTTGACCTTGACCATAGGGAGGTGGGTCATATGTGGTACAGTGCGCAATACCTAGACACACATTGTGACAAAATATTATTGAAATTCGACAAGAACTGACAAAGTTATTAGAGAAACATCGGAGCTAAACGCATTTGCTAAACGCAGGTGTGACAGAAGGACAGACGGACGGACAGAAGACTTTTGTATCCCTATATCCAATTTTCGTACGCGATGGCATAAAAACTGATACTACAGCCAATTCTGACATTCTGTGTGCTCCAAGAAAATATAGAAACTGTCGACGGAAAACTGTGACATAAATTTTGATGTCGTTACGAAGCTGTCACGACATCGTCTAGAAGCTGTTACATCCAGTAAATGAAAATCCACTGTTTTCCTCTATACGAGGGTCAGTCAACATTAAGTGACTTTTATATAACATTGTTCGAGTAATAAGGCTGCTCTCACTTAATGTTGACTGACCCTCGTATATATTGCTTTATACTTTTAAGTCCGTATTTCGATTGTAATCACCAAGTGAAGCATATAAAATAGAAAAATAACGGCCAAAAGGTGTTTTATTGAGCATTTGCTTTAATTGCTGTAATTCATCGATTTGTGCGCTGATCTGCATATTTAAAACATGATTTATGACATGATATGCATAAATAATGGGACATGATAAAGGAAAACACAAAAATCTGGCATATGCCTCGTCCTGAAACTGTCACAATCAGTCCAGAAGCTGTCGCATTCCGTCTAGAAGCTGTCGCGCTTTGCTCCCGAAGCTGTGACGAGCTGTCGTCCAGAACTACTTGCCGCTGTAACAGAGTTCCCTAACCGTGGAGTAAGGATGGCAGAATTATAATCAATTGTGCAAAAGTTAAGTTTTGATCACGGACGGACGGACGGACATACGGACGGACGAAATGCCGGACGGAATGATACGCTGATTCCAGTATACCCCCTCCCCCACAAAAAAGTTATGCATGCCCAGGACAATAATGAGAGCGAAACGACCCAGTGCGAAACGACTCAATGCGAACCGGATTAGAGCGAAACGACCAGACACAGTTATCCCCCTTGCAGAACTACCGTCTCCATTTGTAAAAAAAAAGTTACTCTCGAAAAACGAATATGTTATCTCGTAATTACGAGATAAAAAAAAAGTTACTCTACGAAAAACGAATATGTTATCGCGTAAGTTACTCTCGAAAAACGAATATGTTATCTCGTAATTACGAGATAAAAAAAAGTTACTCTACGAAAAACGAATATGTTATCTCGTAATTACGAGATAAAAAAAAAGTTACTCTCGAAAAACGAATATGTTATCTCGTAATTACGAGATAAAACAAAAGTTACTCTACGAAAAACGAATATGTTATCTCGTAAGTTACTCTCGAAAAACGAATATGTTATCTCGTAATTACGAGATAAAAAAAAGTTACTCTACGAAAAACGAATATGTTATCTCGTAATTACGAGATAAAAAAAAAGTTACTCTCGAAAAACGAATATGTTATCTCGTAATTACGAGATAAAAAAAAAGTTACTCTACGAAAAACAAATAGGTTATCTCGTAATTAGGAGATAAAAAAAAGTTACTCTACGAAAAACGAAAAAAAAATAAAACGAAAAACGAAAAAAAAGTTACTCTATGTGGCACTAATGGGCTTCCGTATTAATGTGACATTTACAGACTATCATAATTTTGCACTTACGAACATTTTAGTCGTAAGAAGTTTAGTGAAACGGGCCCCAGTACTTCCCAATTTCTATCCTATATGCCAGGTATCAGGCATCGCGCAGTCTGATCAGGGCCTACACTGGTCGCTATTGATTTGAAGACACATTCATGATTCACGTAACAAGAAATGTACATCCATATTATAGCCAGTTTGTGTCGTGGAGGGTCACTTGTAGATATCAATTTAAGATAGCTCTGCAATTTACGATATTGTGACAGAAGGTATATATATGAGCTCTGCTGTGCAATTTCCAACCATAGGGTCGGAATTTCACATTTTTACTTTTGACAGTTTTTTGTAGCACAGACAATGTACTTTCCAAAAAACATTGAATTTTGTAAATATTCCATCTAGTTAAGTTGCTATGACGTCACAAACAACACACGTATTGGCGTAAGTTTTTTACGCAAACGCAACGTCATCGACGTCATCATAAATTGCAGAGAAAAATAACGGTTCAAATTTCTATGCACTGTCGATGCGGAATCACTTAATTTAATAGTTCATAAAATGTCATTATAAAATATCAGTACCTTTATTTGTGATGAAGTACATACACTGTATTATGTTCCACAATTCACATGTAGCATATGGTATCCAGTTCTCCAGATAAGGAGTAAGTAGAAAACATAATTGAAAAATGGAATTTAAAATAAAGCAGAGCGTACAAATAAATGTGAGAAATATAATGGTGCAAGTTACTATTAAACAAAGGGTAGTGTACGCAATTTGACATTAAACAAATGTACGGAGCCAGTCCGGGACATGAAAGCTTTGTCCCAGTGGGCCAGATGTAGAGGCCGCGGGTGTGTGCGGGCGGTACGCGGCGGTCGCGGCTGTAAATGGAAATGACAATTATCGCGTTTTCTACAATGTTTTATCATGAATAAACAGAATCCCAAATAAAAACTGATACATCAATATTAACACAAACTCCTGGAATTTGACTAAACTAAACTATATAGAGCCATTCACGTTGAACTTAAAAAAGAAAACGAAATGACCAAACCGGATACGAAATGGTATGGTATGAAATGTTATGGTTACGAATGGACCAGGTACCTGTAAAACTACATTATAAATATATTATTCTAGTCTTTAAAATAAAATAAATAAATTTGTATATTATAAACATTACATTTTCATAACATAACAATTAAGTAATTAAGATTTAAAATACATTGAAAATAAGTTGTATTTGTTTTGACCTTTTTTTATTTTAAATTTCATTACGACCTACCGAGGCCTCAATCTGTATTTTATATAATTTTAACGATTCGGATGCTAGCCATCCGATTTCGACAAAAAAAATGCACCAGAGTGATCGCCTCGTTGATACCTTCGATTTGATATATAACATGACCATATTCGGTCAAAAATAAAATTTGACCCCAATTTGACCCCAGGGGTCACGCCCATTTTTGACCCCGGGTCACCGTTTTAACAATTTTGAAAGAGCATTGTACATCGATAATTCCTACCAAGTTTTGTCGAAGTCCGGTAGGCGGTTCTTGAGAAGAAGATTTTTGAAGAATTTGTGCTATTTTTAGATGGCGGCCATCTTTGATTACGTAATGATGTCATTTTAACAATTTTGTAATCCCCCTACCTAAGGACCATGACCATGAAGTCACTATAGGTCCAATGGTTACCGAGCAGCAGACGTTTGAAAATGTTCACGGACGGACGACGGACGGACGGACGGACACATTGCGGTAACAATAGCTCACATGAGCTTCGCTAACAACGCGAGATTGTAACGTGTCCCCAACAGAATACATAACAATCGTCTTAGGAGACAATTCTCCTATGCTGCCAAAACATGTTTATTAGAAAAAAATATATTTTGACAAAACTTGAAATCGGAGTAGAGAGACATACCTTTAACTTGATACTTTTACCATGAACATAGGTGTTATAATTATAACCGTTTAACCACATAGTAAGTGCACGAGTTCCGGCTAATAAACCAGTCCCATGATGTTTACACAAAATGTCTTCCCGAGAAATGATAGAAATGTCTGTGCGATTAAATTGTCTGTCGTGACGCACAGGACGGGTATAAATGAAGGTTTGATCAAATGTTCGATTGGAAACAATGTTTTCTCTATGCAAAATGTTTCTTTACGGGCCGGGACGACGCAAAAGTGTATTTTAAACCAGATGTTTACTCCTTTATATAGCAGTATCGGCCTCGGAAATGTGTCCGTTCTTTCCCGACATAGCAATGATGATAATTGTTTTACAACAAAACAATCGATAGCTCGAAAACGCGTTGACATGGCGCATCGGGGAATATATCGTTGCGGAATACTAACATTGTTCCAACTTCTGCAATAGGCGACACTGATATAACTCGGTTGACATTTCGTGAGAGTCCGTTGTTTCGAGGCCGTCCGGGTTCGGCCTATTAAAAAGTTCGTAACCTTGGTATACTGAATAATATGGAGGGGGTAAAAACAAAATTTCCTTTTTTTTTTTTTTTTTTATTGATACTTTTAGGCATATTTAATGTATTTATAGACCTCGGTCCGTTACTTCAACCTGTGGTTATATTTAGTATTTGTATGTATCATTCATCATTCATCATAATCCTGTGCTATTCTGTCCAAGAAACCACACTATACCAAAACACATACCAGTCCTGCATTTTAAAGGTGTCTGACATTGACTTCTAGGAGGTGAAACAATATGTTTCAAGTAACACATAAACATTTATATATGTAAGGGAATTTGTTTGCAATAGTGAATTTGTTGTATTTTACAGTGGCTGGTCAACTACAACTACAAGTACTGTACGTTTATTTGCAGAATGTAAAGAGCTACATGTACCTTCGTAATGCCAACAGAGACAGCAACACAAAAACACAACACATGATACATAGCGAACCATGACAACGGGTAAAGCGGTATCCAGTCCCACCAACAAACGAAATCGTATATAAACTGATAAATAATACAATAACAACGTTTTGTAATGTTGATAATGCATTGTATTACAGTCATAGTGGTATTGTTATCTGCAGATATCTGGAGAATCTGAAGCATCTTATTGAAGAAGATCAATTCTGCTGATTAATTAGCAAAGGTTTATGATTTGGGAGCGTGGAGAGATTACCTTTTATAAGGATTGTCATGCTGACATTAGTGGTAACACATGGTGTGCCCGCTATTTCCGCATACACATATTATTATATGTTTATCAATATTGTAGATGTCAACCATCTTTGATTTTAAAATTGTGATTAAATCAACTCTAAATTGCCACATACTATGTAATAATTAGCGAGGAAACCTCATACAATTTATAGACCAAAATATACGCGTTTCAATGAGTATGTTGTACCGACAACTGTAAAAAGACATCTTAATTTTAGTTTTTGTTTGTCGAGTTACAGAGTATTTCATTTTATACTTTTCATGAGTTGGCGGCCATTTTGAATGTAGCTCCAATTGTCCCAATTTTAAAATACGTTATGTTAGTTTAATCAATAATACAAACTGAAGGATACTATTAGTCACAAATTCCATGAAAATGACATGCTAATGGGAACTCTCTGCATTGTCAGCAATGGGCTAAATGAGAACACATTTAATTAAACGTACTGTTTTGGTGGCCATCTTGAATTTACGAAAAGTAACTTTGAGAAAAAGTATACTTATTATCAGTATCGCTATTGAAATAGCTTAAATATCAACAATGATATGACATACAACATGTATTCTTGTTTCTTCGGCATCTTTAATTTCAGACATGATTTGTCCTCATTAGTTCGGCATTTTCCGAATCCCTATTTATATAGGTACCAAAATAGTTCATCATCAGACGGCTATCAATGCTGTTATAAATCATATACGGGCATTCATACACCCATGTCAATCAGAAATTTTGGATCAATATGACCTCTAAATGACCTAAAGAATTACTCCTAAAGGTCAAATCTGCAGGGGTACCCACCTCTATCTAACAGCTTACATATCATAGAAGTTGATCAGCATGGGTACCCATTTATAACACAAAATGCCATCAAAACTTTATTGGAGACCTTTTATTGGCCTTGGCGGGTCGTCTACAACCGCTTCAATCATTGACTTGAAACTTAATATGCATGTTTACCATCCTCCAAATATTCACTGTGCGCAACACCCATGCTGCCCACATGCCCAAGGTCAAGGTCAAATGTCTTAGAAGTTTGCGTTAAAGTTTTTGTAAACTTGGCGTTAAAGATTTTACGAATGTTATATCTCCTCAACCGCTTCACTCATTGACTTGAAACTTCATATGCATGTGTATATATATAATACTCGTATAAATATCACATACGCATAATATTGGTACATTGCATATATAAAGAGCAGATCATATTATCTTATACTATTGGTAAGGTTGTACCATATCCAGGGGCATATCAAACAAGTATATTGTGTTGGTGCAACATGTATGTTTGGAGCCGATGTATGCAACCAAGTACAATTATTGTGGATATATCTTAAATTTTGATGAACGTGCAAATTATATGTATTGATATCAGGATGTAACAAAATTTAGGTTTACAGTTACCTACAGATACACGTAGCCGCCCAGACAGTATGGGTTGTATTGTACCCAGCCACAATGAGTCACGTCGGTGATTGCATCGTCACCTGATTTATCAAGGGCGTAATGTATTACATCACGAGACTATGTCACGTGAGTTCATTTAATGTTGCATGTGTTAGAAAATACTGTGATATACAAAAAAAAAGTCAACCGGTTTCATGTTTCAGTTTCTAATTTCACTAATGCATCAGTAGTCATGGTTCGCTATGTATCATGTGTTGTGTTTTTGTGTTGCTGTCTCTGTTGGCATTACGAAGGTACATGTAGCTCTTTACATTCTGCAAATAAACGTACAGTACTTGTAGTTGTAGTTGACCAGCCACTGTAAAATACAACAAATTCACTATTGCAAACAAATTCCCTTACATATATAAATGTTTATGTGTTACTTGATTGTATGGTGATTTGTATTGTCACGTTTCTGTTCCTGATGACATTGATTGCAATGTAGAAGGTCGGACAAGGCAGATCGGACAAAGAATGTCACTATTCGTCAATGCGTACGCACGTCAGTCCCTCCATACTTCCACAGCAATCCATTTTTGACAACGTTGCTAAACATATTAATTACTCAAACCTATCATACATTTATGTCATCCACCCAACTTCCAGCCACCACTTCTGTAAATCAAACACAGCACAAAACCACTCGGCCACCAAGGCCGACATGGCTTCAGCGGTAAACTGTTGACTTGTATCGATCGGCTAGGGAATCAACTCCTCTCGGGATTGTAGTAATGTATAAACAACCTTGTGAAATCCGCCTCAAATCAAATTTTCAGACGAAATATTAATTAGTTAACAATATACTAAACTAGTATGTGGTGGCAGAAACACTATGTAGGCTATGTATACATGGTTTACGTTCCTTCCTGAATCCAAACCGTTTGTCAAACATCGAAACGATTCGGTAGGCATACTCAGTACTTAACGTAGTCGGTATTCATCGATTATATAGTCTAGAGTAGAGACACAAGAGCTCACGAATCATACAAAAATCAATAATCAAACTATATGTAAAGTTTCTACTTAGATCGAAATCGTCGACTCTCAGTTTCCCAGCTAAGTTTGTCACATAAATTGACGTTATACGTTAAGCGACTCAATTCTGAAACGTCGTCTGCTCCACATGGTGACGTCAGAAAACCAAGATTTCCGACGTAACTTTATTTTGAGCCTAACGTTGGAAATCGCACAGCGGCGCTCATATATACATGTATTATGAAGAAACATTGTTCGTTGTTCATTACATATGTGTCCGCCTTACAAGACACAATGGGGCTTATTGAGTTTTATTATATACCTACCCATGAAATACATAGTTATACGATGTAAATAAAAGTCATATGTTCTCATCGATGAAATAAACAACTTCCGGTGAAAATACGACTACTTCCGCTATCTATATTCATAACGCGCATCGGCAGTAAAACAGCGCAAATAGGCTGCAAATTCACATTCATTACCGTCTAACAAAATGCTAATTTCCATGCAGCGGTATATAATAAATAGAATATTCATATTTTGGCAACGAATACGACATATATGTTCATCTCGCGGTGCGAAATGTCAATATTTCACTCGTGCCTAACGGCACTCGTGAAATATGGACATTCCACACCACTCGATGAACATATATGTCGTATTCGTTGCAAAAATATGAATATCCTCTATGTATTATGAAGATACATTGTTCGTTGTCTCATTACATATATGTCAGCCTTACAAGACACAATTTTCTGTAAATGACGTCGAAAGATGACGAAAGTTTCACAGCAATTGCGGAATAGTATTCCGCATTTGCTATCAAAATATTGTCATCTTTCGACGTCATTTAAGGAAAATATCGTAAATACTGTAGCTACATTTTTCGTGAGATATCGCAAATGTTCATACGTACAAGATCGCATGGCGTGTCTCATATGTGGCTGTGACTGGAGAAATTGAGCTTATGGGATTTGTGAGTAGTGTAGCTCCTGATCTAATAGAACACACAGGTAAAACAGGCGCGGATCCAGGATTTCGGGTCAGGGAGGGGGGGGGGGGGGAGGGGGGGGGGGGGGGGGGGGGGGGTGGGGGGGGGGGGGGGGGGGGGGGGGGGGGGGGGGGGGGGGGGTGGGGGGGGGGGGGGGGGGGGGGGGGGGGGGGGGGAGGGGGGGGGGGGGGGGGGGGGGGCGGGGGGGGGGGGGGGGGGGGGGGGGGGGGGGGTGGGGGGTGGGGGGGGGGGGGGGGGGGGGGGGGGGGCGGGGGGGGGTGGGGGGGGGGGGGTGGGGGGGGGGGGTGGGGGGGGGGGGGGGGGGGGGGGGGGGGGGGGGGGGGGGGGGGGGGGGGGGGGGGGGGGGGGAGGGGGGGGGGGGGGGGGGGGGGGGGGGGGGGGGGGGGGGGGGGGGGGAGGGGGGGGGGGGGGGGGGGGGGGGGGGGGGGGGGGGGGGGGGGGGGGGGGTGGGGGGAGGGGCGTAACTATTTTGCAATATTTGACTATATTATCGAACGAGCTAAGCAAAATAGTCGTCCGAGCAGAATCTACATCGCATTTCCTGCGTTCTGGCACATTTTGGAGCAAAAATATTGACGCTGTCACAGTATGTTTAGACATGATTTTTGATTGAAAATGTTTAAATTTTGAAACAATAAGAAAACGACCGAAACTTGGCATGAAACGTGCCTTGTAGCTTCTAAAAAATCATTACTCGGCGAATTTTACGGGGGCGCTCGCCAGCCCCCCCCCCCTGAATCCGCCCATGTAACCTGATAATACTGTATATTGCTTGTCAGAAGCATGAATGATGTTTACTGATGGAATGGATAACAGTGCAGATCCTGATCAGACTGTACGGATGCACAGACTGATCTGGATCTACACTGGTCGCAAAACCCACGCGCCTTATTTCCCCAGTCACAGGCACATATAGTGATTAGTATAATAAACATAGAAGTGTTCACAAATATTGAACAATTAAACAGCAATCGATGTAGGCCCTGATCAGACTACGTCGCTACACAGGCTGATCTGGTACTTCACTGATCGTAAAAGGAATACGTCTCCTTTTTATGATTGATATGCGATAGCAAGGGGAGGGTTGAGGTGGAGCGCAGATTGCTTTGCTCTTGATGTTCCAGCCAAACGCACGTCCATCAGTAGTCATTAGCGTCGAAATGTTTGTAAATGTCTCTCTATCATACCATAACTTCAATATTACTAAATGGATTACTTTACTATACGCCTAAATGTATTTGATACACGTGGTATATTTGTGTATATATATTTGACATTGACAAGGTCGCTGAATACACACATCTATTTTACAGTCAAATATGCCAAGGAGACATATCCATACTTTACAAAGATAATTCTAGTTCTTGGTGAGTCACGTGCATCTTAACTGATCGGAATAACAAACAACCCTATTTGCGCATGCCACGTCAAAATTGTATTATTTCCAGGTTATTTAATGCTAATGAACGCTCCCTTTGGGTACAAAAACGGTCGATGCGCTGCATATGGGGAGTGTTTATTGGTCCCCGGGATTATTTATGGGAATTTGGGAGCAATCTGCAAATAAACCACTGACAATTAAATCGTCACTCTGTATCCCGGCTTCAAGTCATGGTCCCTAATCTGTTAATTGAATCTGCATGATTGCAGATTGGATGGATTTGCAGATATGCGAACGCTCGTCCCCACAGGGCCGTATATCCGGTTAAATTTGTATGACCCTGAGGCCCGTTTCACAACATGTTGCAGGGACGTCGCCAGACCCTGTCTAAAGCTGAAGCCCATGTGGGTGATCCAATGAAGCTAGTTGCGAACAGTAGCTCTTGCGATCTACGGACGGTACGGGAGTAGACTGCAATAGTTACTGTTCGCAACTACAAAGAAGTTCGCAAAGTGAGGGAGTACGCTAGGTGGGAGGGATGGGGTGTGGTGTCCGGGGACATGCCCCCCCCCCCCGGATTGTTTTTAAAACTATGGTGCACTATCCTGCATTCTATTGTTTTTTTTGGGCAAATATTTATTAAATATCTTGTGCAGTTAAAAATTAAGGGTATGTCTGGAAATTATGTTGAAACCCGGGATTCCAGGCCTCCAGACCTCCGCCTAGCGACGTGCAATAAACACTAGTTTATGAATCTGCTTCTAACATGAACGTGGTTCCCAAATGCTCTCATTTATTATCAACATGTAAACATCATTAAATGGCATTCATTATAGGAATGAATGGCCTTTTTGTGGAATTTATCGGGGTATAAACTTGGAAAAGTCGCGGGAATACTGGACGAAGGCCGGAAGGCCTCGTCCAGTATTCCGCGACTTTTCCAAGTTTATATCCCCGATAAATTCCACAAAAAGGCCATTCATTCCTTATAATTCCAGCATTTGAATTAAATTCATCAAGAAAATGTGTTTATTTTCCGTTTTCTTAAGACTGATTTTAACTGCGCCTCACGGTTACGGAAAGTAGTTCGGCGTTGGAGTTTACTGGGATATAAATTTTGAACAGAGACTTGCTACGGACCAATCAAATGTTAGGGAATTGTGTAAATATTTGTGTGCTGGAATTATGAATTATTTGCCGACATTGGCTATGATGGGGCTCGTTTCACTAAACTTTGAACGACTAAGAAGTAAAATTGAAACTTGCACTGATAACCAATGTGTGGACATGGGGCCCATGTCCACACAATGGATCTGCGGATGAATTTCTGTAACCAAAGAGGCGTCATTTCTGACAAAACAAATCATTTTAAGCAGTTGACAAAATATAACATTCTAAATATTGTATCTATTGGCCAACAGTTGTGCTACTGTAGCCTGAATAGTGTCCTCTTATGTAATAGTTATAGTTCATATAGTTTAGTTTTATTCAATATGTTAACTATAACGTACGTATTGTTTACCAGCCCACTCGTGAAGCTCCGCCCCTAAACGTGATTTCGAATCGGTATACTAGCATGTAATTGGCGGTGTGACACGAAGTGAGCGCGTGTGTGGGCGGTAATATGGTTTGCGTCTCGTGAACTGATGGCACAATGCGTAAAATCAGTTCTAAATATAGCGGCTGAACATTTAATGAATAATTGAACAGATATTTGCGAAATTGTCGCAATATGCGATTAATTGAGACGAAATGCAGTTCTTTCATTGGTCGAGAAACTAGGGTAAACAATACATTCACGTTACAGTTCGCCCTACTTCCTACGCCAATTGCTGGGCAGCATTGTGCTCCACTTATTTCACATATTGCAACGTTTAGCCCAAATAAGTTACATAATAATACCAGATTTGATGATTAACTGTGGGGTTAGTGTAGACCCAGATCACAGGATGCACAACTAAACGTAAACATATATGTACATTTGTTTCGTCAACATATGTTGGCCAATTATAAGTTGATTTATCCACTTGTATAGGGTTGTAGGTAAAGTATAGTCATTTCATAAAAGTCTACTGGGGCGGATCCAGGGGGGGATCCGTCTACAGGGCAACCCCGTCTACATACGGACCTATTTATCGTCGAAGTTTCGTGAAACTTGTCCCCTGATCCGCATCTATACTAGTAAAAGCAGCTACTTCTTCTATTTCTCACGACCCGTCATAATTATAGGAGACAGCAGCTGATCAATATAGATCATAAAGCAAGCGCCCATTGTGCAGATCAATATCATAAAGAAAGCGCCCATTGACAGGGACGATCACAGCAGACTTTCGATGGCATTTTCAATTGTCTGGCAGTAGATTGGTCTGTCACTGACGATATGAACTATCAACCATCCACGCAATAAGGCCAACACTTGCAAACACTGTTGATCCAAATGGATCGGTTGGTAACGAAGTTTCATCAGGATATGTAGTGTGTGTCGGTATTTCAAGCCGTTATCCGCTTCAATAGTTTTGTTCCGTTCCATTCACTGGGATGGGGGTATTTTCTTAAAAGTGGATACAATTACAAACGCTGTAGATCCCGATGAGACGGCTCACTACGAGCCGGCTCATCAGGATCTACAGTGTTTGCAAATGTTGCCTTCATAGTCATTGTACACAACGTTGAAACGGCAAACTTTGCCAAAATTGCTCAATATGGATGTGAATTCGCAAAACATATTTTTCTGGCCTTAAAACAGTTTCTATAAGCATATTATTCTACTCGCAGGCACGAAATGAATCGTCTCGATTGTTCGAAATAACGCATTCACAAAATCGGACTATTGCACATGTTCAATCGTGAGTTCGAGTATTTGTCTGTATATACATGCTCATAAACAGTTATCACGCATTCTGTGCACTGTGGGATGGCATTGAGATGTCGCCTAACAGGCTAAAATAAATAAATACGGCAAAAAACAACAAAAACAACAACGGCCCACAGCGAAATTGAAAACTAACAGTATATTAGTGAGAACATAAATGTCAACATCGTCAAATTAGGGTCTTATTGTGCCTTCCTCTTTGCAAATAACAGTTAACAAAACATGGCGATAACAGTTAACAAAATTGTCCAATAACAGTTAACAATACACAATTTGTAAAATACACAAAAAAAACATACACAAAAAGAAGTCAAAAGCAGACTAACATTTTATCCCATGCCCCGTCCCCCCTCCACCTCCCTCAACGAAACATACCACATATACATACATGTATGTTGAATTAACGCAGCTGGTCCTGAAGTCTATTTCTCTGGAGGAAACAACGGACGCCAGGCGTCAAGCGTTAAATAGAAATGTGGACCGTTTAATTGTTTCACAACAATGGGTAATCCCTGTCGGCCGGCAATCTTGTTTATACGTCCAAATATTTGATTAATCAGGAAGGCTATTCCCGCAGGTGGAATAAATGGAGCCGCTGCATCTGTCTTATTGCATGTCCGACCGGCGTCTAAATGGTGTCTAAAATCATTATTTGCGTCTTGAACTGTGTAAAAAAATATCACAAAATGAAATTGGATTAGATTACATGTGGCTTAAAATGAAGATAGCGTTGATTTAAAGGTCAATAATTCCAGCACAAAAATATTTACACAATTTATATCCCAGTAAACTCCCACGCCGAACTACTTTCTACAGGTGCGCTGTCAGTGCTGTCAATGTAAACAAATGGCTGCTGTCTGTCAAAATAACACATTTTCTTCATGAATTTATTTCAAATCCTGGAATTAGAAGGAATGAATGGCCTTTTTGTGGAATTTATCGGGGATATAAACTTGGAAAAGTCGCGGGAATACTGGACGAAGGCCTTCCCGCGACTTTCCCAAGTTTATACCCCGATAAATTCTACAAAAAGGCCATACATTCCTATAATGGACCCCCTACCACCACCCCCCCCCCCCCCGACCACTGACCCTTTTGTTTTGTAGCATCCCAAACACATGTACAGTAGAACCTCTCTAAACCGGACACCAAGAAAACACATGTATGGTAGAACCTCTCTAAACCGGACACCAAGAAAACACATGTACAGTAGAACCACTCTAAACCGGACACCAAGAAAACACATGTACAGTAGAACCTCTCTAAACCGGACACCAAGAAAACACATGTTATTTTTGATGAGTTTCTTGGTCATTTATCTCAGGTGCTAATGTCTGTTCATGATCGCATAGCACACAACTATGGCTCGAAATGATCAAATGCCTGATTTACAGTGAAACCTTTCTAAGCCCGACACCCTGGGGACCTCCCGGTTTAGAGAGGTTTCACTGTATTTGGTTTGTTTCGGTTTTCTTCAGTATTTCCGCTAATTCTGGGAGTTTATCTCGTAATTCTGAGCCGAACACTATTGCTCACTGGTGTTGCACTTCGCACCGGCGTGTACTATTTCAAGTCGAAAAAATGCACCGGTTTCCTGACGAGATGTCACGCAGCACTACTTATCGTATAAAAGCATAAAAATAGCGCAAAAATGTCATTTATATGTCGCCGGTTACTAGACGAAAATGGGGAACAGGTCGCAGCTCTAAGCAATTAAAGAGCTCGCATTAAATATTTAGAGCTAGCTCCAAATCATTTGAAGAGCTCTCTAAATCATTTGGAGCTAGCTCTAAATATTTAATACTGGCTCTAATTATTTAGAGCTAGCAATACTTATTCGAGTTAATGTAGATTTAGAGTTCCAGGAACGACAACTCTACATAAACTCAAAGAATCAATGCTAGCTCTTAATAATTAGAGCCAGTATTACATATTTAGAGCTAGCTCAAAATCATTTGAAGAGCTCTCTAAATCATTGGAGTAAATTTTAAATATTTAATACTATCTCTAATTATGTAGAGCTAGCAATAATGTTTGACTTTATGTAGATTCGGCGTTCCAGAAACTCCAAATCTACATAATAAACTCAAATAATTACTGATAGCTCTAAATATTTAATGCTAGCTCTAATTATTTAGAGCTAGCAATTATTATTTGAGTTTATGTAGACTAAATATTTAGAGCTAGCTCCAAATAATTTGAACAGCTCTCTAAATCATTTGGAGCTAGCTCTAACTATTTAATGCTAGCTCTAATTATGTAGGGTTGGCGTTCCATATTTGTTCAGGGGCGGATCCAGCATTTGGGGAACGGGGGGGGGGGGGGGTGTCTAGTTGCGAAGGTAACTCTTGCAATTACATCCGTACCGTCCGTAGCTAGCTAGGGGTTGTCCTATTTTTGAGCTCTTCGAAATGCACTTTCCTGTGTTTTACGGCATTTCAATTCAGACTCAAACTGGTGGTCAACTGTGATCTATGTAAACTCCGTGGGGGGTGGGGTTGCAACCCCGACGACCCCCCCCCCCCCCCCCCCCCACTCTAGATCCACTCCTCACGTTACAATGTGCATACGGTCACTTTTCTCGGAAGATAGTCGAATTCGCTGGTTGTGCACATATATACTACTGTGGAACACGCGAGGTCGCGTTCCATTGCGTTGTGAATTAATTGTGATTACCAGATTACATCGAGCAACCGTGATTAAACAAGATTTGTTGGATAGTATAAAATTATTCATACAACATCAAAGGATTCTGCTCAAACACACGTAGATGTATTTTTGCTGCAGCCATAACACACTTTAACGCACTATTGGGCGTGCTGTGATTTCGAACAGTGATTAGTGTTCAGCAATAGTTGGCTATGGAGCACATAGAAAAGCCGTTATTTAAAAAAAAAAACATGTTACATGTATTACCAAGTATCGATCATTATAAAACAAGTCATGCATGTATACACAGTGGAGTCAGCGTGTAAGTGCACACACGAACGAACACGACAGGTTGGAACCAACCTGTCGTGTGTGTGTTCGTTCGTGTGTGTTCGTTCGTGTGTGCACTTACACGCTGACTCCACTGTGTATACATGACTGTAACTAGCAATAACTATTTGAGTTTATGTAGAAATGCCAAATCTACATCAACTGAAATAATTAATGCTAGCTCTAAATATATAATGTAAACTTATTTAGAGCTAGCAATGGTTTTTGGCGGGAGACATACTGTCTCCACGCTATTGGCATCGTGATTCTGGCCGTTTGCATGGTCTACTTTCGGAAGTGGCTCTCTGTTCATCGGGGGACGTCTCAATAGGCTCAATTTGTGTTCGCAATTAACAACAGTCAGGTGACATTTAAAGTCAGCGAGTGAACTGAAAGCAAGTTATTAATAGCAACGGCAATGCTCAACATTATGTGTAAAATAGTTGGCATGCCCAACTTTACTTTTGAAGAGAACAAAATGCTGTTATTGAGACGCCCCCCCCCCACACCCCCCCCCCCCCCCCGTATCGCTATTGGGATCGTGATTCTCTGTTCATCGGACGTCTCAATAGGCTCAATTTGCGTTCGCAATTAACAACAGTCAGGTGACATTTAAAGTCAGCGAGTGAACTGAAAGGCAAGTTATTAAAATAACAACGGCAATGCTCAACATTATGTGTAAAAATAGTTGGCATGCCCAACTTTACTTTTGAAGAGAACAAATTGCTGTTATTGAGGACGCCCCCCGTATCGTGTACCACGCAGTCGCAATGCGACGTCGAAGGCCATTTCTTTTTCATATTGTGGTTTACGGGGCGATTTTCGAAAAATTACCCCCTGGGTGAGCGAAACAAAATTCATGAAAACATTTTGCCGTTCATGCAGCATACACGTATGTAGGCCTACGCCCAGTCTTAATTTTGAAAAGATTTCACATAATACGTTTGCAATATACCTCGTAAAACGGTTTATTAGTCGGACATAAAGCACCTTTGCTTCATCAACCTATTTGTGTTTAGAGCAGGCTGTATTTTACAAACACCAGTAACTGATCAAGTTCTCCAAATTTGCAGATTGTACATCCAATAATCAACATCGAATATATTTCTAACAAGGAATTTCTGAGTATGCAAATTCACAAGTGGCTACTTGTCTCCCGCCAGTCAGTACTTTCAGTACTTTGATTTGAGTTTAATATGTAGATTTGTCGTTCCATACAGCCATTGTGAGACAAGCTACATCTTCATTATAGGAATGAATAGCCTTTTTGTGGAATTTATCGGGGTATGAACTTGGTAAAGTCGCGGGAATACTGAACGAAGGCCGGAAGCGGGAATACTGAACGAAGGCCTTCCGGCCTTCGTCCAGTATTCCCGCGACTTTTCCAAGTTTATATCCCCGATAAATTCCACAAAAAGGCCATTCATTCCTTATAATTCCAGCATTTGAAATAAGAAAATGTGTTTATTTTCCGTTTTCTTAAGAATTATTTTAACTGCGCCTCACGGTTACGGAAAGTAGTTCGGCGTGGGAGTTTAATGGGATATAAATTTTGGACAGAGACTTGCTACGGGCCAATCAAATGTTAGGGAATTGTGTAAATATGTTTGTGCTGGAATTATACACTCATGGTCCACTGTGGTCATGGAGAGAATACGAAAGCCATATATAACAATACATTTACATAACGTACCCTTTGTAAACACGCGTTCAAATCTACAGCAGTATGTATTCATGAATATAGTATACATATATTTGGAATCAATCCGCCGTCTTGTCACAGGCAGACTGAGCCAGCCTCTTTCATTACATTCTTTGTTACGTTAACTCACGTATTTAACAAAACTGATACTAAAATACAACTATGGAAGCGTCCTGGTGCCAATGCTGAAATAATTTGTATCTCCTAATTAGGCTAACTCCTAATTAAGAGATAATAACTCCTTAATGGATGATATTAGCTCCTAATTAAGGATTTATTATATATATATGTTAGCATTGGCACCAGGACGCTTCCATATACAACAGGTACGTCGTGAAGGCAAAAAGGAATGTTATGGCCACCTTTTGAGCACTCACGGGCTCATGAATACTCAGTAACACGGAAATCAAGAGATTATATACATAGCTATTAATAACATAACCATTAAGACATCTGTCAAAAAAAATACAATCAAATAAATTGACTGGATCAGTGGAAGAAGTGGGCTAAGTCCTTCATGGACTTAGCCCACTCCTTGCACTGACCCAGACAATTAATAGTTCCAGTTCAGAGTAACAGTTTTCGCAATATTTTAACGGAATGGCCTGTTCCTCAGATTTCAAATCAAGTATTACCTAGCGCATATTAATATTTAGACAGCTGACATCCGCGAGGGCTGGTTCAATCCGGCTTACGCTGGTAAATACGATAAATTCAGTACTTACGTCTGTTTGCATTGGGCTGCGTATATAGTGAGTGTACAAATTGCTCGCTTAGCGATATACACTTAGGTTGGGCCATCTTGGATTTGTGCTGAAAATTGGCATTTGCCATGGGTGGAATCGGGTGGAATTTTGTTTGTGTTATTATATACTGTCAGTTAATGCATTTCTGGTGAGAAACCTTTGTTAACAGTTTTGTCCAACCTGGGACTACTGATTGTAAGGTTGGACCCACGCGGGGTCACCTTGGGGCGCCGTCTGGATAGATCCGACATATTTACTAATAGTATGGGGAGCTACACTGTTCAATTCACCAACATAGTTCCAAAATTTGTCATGTCACTGTCAATATAATATGGTGCATCTTCGTCGCCTGCTGATAAATGATACGTTAATACATGTGCGACAAGCGAAGCCCCGATCAGACAAAGCATCTTCGCAATCTGATCAGGGCCTACGCTGTTCGCCATTCAGTCACTTAAGTATCATTGATTTTGTCAACAAAATCAATAGTTCGCTATATGACAATTATGCTCGCGGACACTGATCTATAATTGTTGCAAATGGTGTAAGCACCATTTTCTCAGTTGGCCGCTTACAGCATAAGTGGAATCTGAAATGGCAAATCCATTTACTTGTACCGGAATGCGTCCGATCTTTACGTTATTATTGATGTGCATTCAGTCTGGTCTCACATAGTGCGAAACCTTAGATCATAGATAGTAGCATTACGTATGTCTGACCATGAGATAACATGTCCTGTAACACTAGCTATTTTGGTCGAGATACATTTTGCATTTTATTCCCACTTTTTTAAAAACATGGTTATATTGTTTTCGACACATGTGTCCGTCCGTCCGTCCGTCCGTCCGTCCGTCACGTTTTATTGTAAGACGTAATTTTTTAAACAGTGATAGATCGAGACTTGATATTTGGTATGTAGCTTCTTTATGGTGTGCAGAAGCGCAACGTGAATTTCGATTTTTGATTTGACCCGTTGGGTCATGGATTATTTCCCCATTTCGGACATAGAATTCTTTTTTTTTTTATTTCAAAAAGAAAAACGTTTAAACCGCGACAACTGGACACTTGGTATTTGCTATGTAGCTTCCTTATGGTGTGTGGATGTAAATTTTCATTTGATTCCCCGCTCATGGATTATCTACCAATTTCAGACTTTGAAGTTTGGAAATGTGGGTATATTTCAATAGCATGCCATCGACACTTCTCTAGTATTTCCTGCTTATGTTAATACAGTAACAGCCGAAGTGCATTACCAAAATTACTCGCTTGTGTATCACAGTCCATGGTAATATATAGTAGACTAAAACACAATATTATTGTGAATGTGATCAAATAAAAAGATGCGTTTGTATGATGTACAGTGGAACCTCTCTAAACCGGACACCGAGAAAATATATGTGATCTCATGTTGTGATGTTGCTTGGTAACGCATCTCAGAGAATAATACATGTTCATGATTGCAAAAGACATAGCTATGTCCCAGAATAATAGGCCTGATTTACAGTGGAACATCTCTAAACCGGTCACCCTGGGGACCTCCCAGGGTGTCCGGTTTAGAGAGGTTTCACTGTATACAATTTCATGTATTACCATTTAAAGGCCATATTCGATAACACATAATTATATTTAGTATCCGAGACATGTTCTGCGATACTGTTCCTTTAATGTACATGAAGCCATCTGTTTCACATTTATTATTTTTTTCAAGCAATTAGTAGAAGATGTCTATTGATTACGCCAATGGTAAAATACGATTTTAAGCACTTTTTCAATTACGAATTGCATGACATCAATGGACTGTGACAACATTGGAATAGTTCGTGACACGATCGAACAGGTGCCATAGACCCGTACTTTCAAATTGTATTTTTTTCTGATAGTCGTGTTTGGTGATTATGATGGACCATAGCTTTGCCTTGTAATTCTACACGAGACCCATCAGTATATGTTGGCTGTTTGTAAACGACCATGTGACAGTCAAATTCCCGTCGCCCCGCCTCCAATAGCGTGTTGCCCGTCGGAGGTACCATGAATTATACCCGTCTCGCATTCAGGCACCGTCAGTAAAAGTAATGGAATTCCTTACAGTGTCTTTTATTTTGAATTATATGTTAACAAAACTGACGGTACGGCATTTGCGAACAGTGTAGTCCCAGATCAGCCTGCGCGTTAGCGCAGTCTGATCTTGGACGACACTGTTCGCTATTCAAAGAAACATCACACAAGTGACTTGTAAACATGTTTTATCATAGACCACAAAAGGTGACAGCTTGTTCAGATCAGGATCTACACTGGTATACAAGGTTACCATGTCCCATATTCCCAGTGGATATCTCATAGCTGACAAGCAAGATTTATGCTCTGACTTTTAATTAAATGAAGCGCACAGTACTGTATCATTTCTCGGTAATGTCCGTCGTCACGGAAGGAACACGGCTTGTCCATATGCGCCGCTTGATATCCGGGGCCTGTTCAATAAGGTTGGCTACCACCATTGATTTTTGCTATGTACACAAATATTTCCCGAAAGTTTCGTCATTCTCTGCTGTTTTCCTTTTTGTTTGTGTGGATGTTGCAGGAAATTCTGAAACCGCCACCCCACCCAACCTCGCCATCACCCCTCCACCTCCCAAGCACACCGTGACAAATAATGAGGGATCGTAGTTAGTTATCTCCCTTTGAATTTATTATAGAAATCCGGTCCAAATTGTATATATTATGGCATTATTGTTTGTAAAAATGCCGAATGTAGCTTGATTTGCTCTGTAGCATATTTCACCAACATTGCAAAGTATACTTATCTAGCAAAGCATTCTTTGAGGGGGAAAATTTTGAATTTAAGGATAAATTTATTAATTTTTATTATACTGAATTTATTACATTATCACAGCCATTTTGGCTGTGATAATGTAATACATTCAGTATAATAATTCTGCATACTTTTAATCATCATATATGCATTGGTTAGTTCTATATCAAATAATGCATTTTGGGAAAAATAAATGATTTCTCCCTCAAAGTATACTTTGCTAGATAAGCATACTTTGCAATTTTGATGAAATCGGCTACTGAAAAGAAGCCATTATAGTGATTGCGACTAGCGTTGATCCAAATCATCCTAAATATCTGCGCACTCTGATCCAGGGCTGTGTTATTTGCGAGTTTCATATTTTCACACTTATTAAGTTTGTTGTCAGCACTGTATACTCAGATCAGTAGCCGATTTCATCAAAATTGCAAAGTATACTTATCTAGCAAAGCATACTTTGAGGGAGTAATCATTCATTTTCCCCAAAATGCATTATGTCATATAGAACCAACCACTGCATATATTTGATGATTCAAAGTATGCAGAATTATATTACTGAATTTATTACATAATCACAGCCAAAATGGCTGTGATAATGTAATACATTCAGTATAATAAAAATTAATAAATTTATTCTTAAATTGAAAATTTCTCCCTCAAAGTATACTTTTCTAGATAAGTATACTTTGCAATGTTGGTGAAATAGGCTGCTGAGTCTACTAAAATCGCAAAACTCATTGTTCATGCTATTCAGTAAGAAACAAACTCTGAAATACCTAGGCCTAGGCCCCCCCCCCCCCAATACTTTTGTTGGGGGGGGAGCCCCCCCACCCCCCCCCCCCCCCCCCCCCCCCAATAATTCAGTAAATTTTGGATGTTTTATTCTAATATATTTGTGTAATCATGAGTACTGGGAACTTTGCTGAGAACTTTGATGAGAATGCATGAAATGGCGTTTCACACCACTTGGATTTCAAAATTTCCGGGGGGTGCCCCGGACCCCTAACGCTATCGGGCCCTTCGGGCCCTCAACATTGGGCGTTTAAATTTGGGCCCCCCTAATAATGTTCGGCTTCCGCCGCCTATGAATACAGCATTTGGTACAGAATTCGCTCAAAGACCTTCCATACCCAGCATAGGACCGGATCTCTATAAATATATTTGCTAAGGGAGACAACTAGCTATGACCCCCCCCCATTATGCTTGAAAACGGTACCACAGATACATCATCTTGCTTGTGGAGTAACAACAAGCTTTTACAAGCAAACAATATGCCACAGAAGAAACAAGCGGAAGATGCACAGATATCAAAGCAACCAATGTATTACATATTGAGTCTATTGCATAACATATCGTTTGGCAGTGTAATATCTCGGTTTCTTGCATACATAGAATTTCAAGGTGTAATAACACGGTGTAATAAAAATCATATTACACTAGTGTAATAAATATTCAAATGAGGCCGGTACAGAAAACACGCTAGTTGGTCATTACATCTTCAAAGTATTGTGCTGTGATTATGCAATAAATATAATCTAACAGCTATGTTGATTTAATGTGATATTTATTAAACTCGTTGACTGATATCATAAGAAACTCGGCATGTCACAATAAATCAGCACTCATGTAAGATCCTCTATATATATTAAAATCATATTTCACGAGCGTAATAATGATGAAACCCGAAAACACTAGTTGTATGCAGAGTAGCTGTAATATATGATCCTTGGGTCACATTGTCTAATACAATTAACCCTTTCACCCCTAAGTAACTGGAATGGATTTTGATATGCTACTTTTGCAACCAATCCAACCGACATAAAATGATTTTCATACTAGTCCATTTATGAAAAGTAGGTGTTTTTGTTCTAACAAATATGAAAATTACTTTCAAAAAGTGCAGATCCTGATGAGACGGCTCGTTACGAGCCGGCTCATCTGGATCTGCACTTTTTGCATAAACCGCTATAGCGGGATTTCGGGTTCAAAGGGTTAAGAAACTAACTGAGCGTTGTCTTTTTTTATGATATTTGTAAACTCGTGTGCATATCACATTGACTCATGCAAGATCCTCAAATTGTTATTGTGTATAAATAAAAAACATATGTTTCCCGCATGACTATCCATAATGGTTTTCCTATTGATTGTATACATTGTTGGTATGTGAGTATTATTAAATTGATATTGTACATGCTTATGTTTCACATGTAAATGAATCCACGAACTGTACGTTATTTTCACGTTATGTCAATAAGGTCTTTATTTGATTTACAGACACGTGTCGTATAGATTGCCACTTATGGAAATAGTGATCTACAATTTTCCGTATATAGATCTGCTAGATTTGGTAAGATTGCAACCCGTTTATGTCGGTCTAGACGTTGCCTGGGCTTCACATCATATCGCGAACATCAATGTTTTTTTCTGAGGCTTACTAGCAGTATCGTACTTGCACAGTATACAATTATTGTCATTTGACGAGGTGTACACGAGATTTACGGACCTGAGGAAAGTCATATTACTGAATATGACTTAACGATGTTCCGTAAATCTCGTGTACACCGACTCAAAAGACAATATTTATTTTATTATATGACCCGTATTACAACAATGAGAACCTTTTGATACATCAACGCACGAATTGCCTCATGCTTTGAATGCGTGATTGCATATGCTGCTACACCTGAATATCAGTCTCGGACTCGTGTCTTTGTGCGAGAAGAGTCCGAGAGTGTTATTCGAAATGTGATATTCACCTCCTGGGGGCCGTTTCACTAAACTTCGTACGACTAAAATGTTCTTAAGTGCAAAGTTATGATAGTCTGTAAATTTTCACATTAACATTGTTTTCTTGTAAATAAATATTGGATTTACATTTATTGAGAATAGGCTGCATATGCAGCCTATGCTCAATAAATGTAAATCCATAGATTGAAATTTACAAACAATCCTAAATTTTAGTCGTAAGAAGTTTAATGAAACTGGCCCCATACATACAGGTCAATATCACATTTCGAATATCATTCAGCCAAAGTCAGTTCAGACAAATCCGCGCCATCTGAATATCGTTCCCACTAGTGACCATGAGATAACATGTCCTGTAACACTAGCTATTTTGGTCGAGATACATTTTGCATTTTATTCCCACTTTTTGAAAAACATGGTTATATTGTTTTCGACACATGTGTCCGTACGTCCGTCCGTCCGTCTCGTTTTATTGTAAGACGTAATTTTTTAAACAGTGATAGATCGAGACTTGATATTTGGTATGTAGCTTCTTTATGGTGTGCAGAAGCGCAACGTGAATTTCGATTTTTGATTTGACCCGTTGGGTCATGGATTATTTCCCCATTTCGGACTTAGAATTTCTTTTTTTTTCTTTTAAAAAGAAAAACGTTTAAACCGCGACAACTGGACACTTGGTATTTGCTATATAGCTTCCTTATGGTGTGTGGATGTAAATTTTCATTTGATTCCCCGCTCATGGATTATCTACCAATTTCAGACTTTGAAGTTTGGAAATGTGGGTATATTTCAATAGCATGCCATCGACTTTTCTCTAGTATTTCCTGCTTATGTTAATACAGTAACAGCCGAAGTGCATTACCAAAATTACTCGCTTGTGTATCACAGTCCATGGTAATATATAATAGACTAAAACACAATATTATTGTGAATGTGATCAAATAAAAAGATGCGTTTGTATGATGTACAGTGGAACCTCTCTAAACCGGACACCGAGAAAATATATGTGATCTCATGTTGTGATGTTGCTTGGTAACGCATCTCAGAGAATAATACATGTTCATGATTGCAAAAGACATAGCTATGTCCCAGAATAATAGGCCTGATTTACAGTGGAACATCTCTAAACCGGTCACCCTGGGGACCTCCCAGGGTGTCCGGTTTAGAGAGGTTTCACTGTATACAATTTCATGTATTACCCTTTAAAGGCCATATTCGATAACACATAATTATATTTAGTATCCGAGACATGTTCTGCGATACTATTCCTTTAATGTACATGAAGCCATCTGTTTCACATTTATTATTTTTTTCAAGCAATTAGTAGAAGATGTCTATTGATTACGCCAATGGTAAAATACGATTTTAAGCACTTTTTCAATTACGAATTGCATGACATCAATGGACTGTGACAACATTGGAACAGTTCGTGACACGATCGAACAGGTGCCATAGACCCGTACTTGTATTTTTTTCTGATAGTCGTGTTTGGTGATTATCATGGACCATAGCTTTGCCTTGTAATTCTACACGAGACCCATCAGTATATGTTGGCTGTTTGTAAACGACCATGTGACAGTCAAATTCCCGTCGCCCAGCTTCCAATAGCGTGTTGCCCGTCGGAGGTACCATGAATTATACCCGTCTCGCATTCAGGCACCGTCAGTAAAAGTAATGGAATTCCTTGCAGTGGTTTTTATTTTGAATTATATGTTAAGAAAACTGACGGTACGACGTTTGCGAACAGTGTAGTCCCAGATCAGCCTGCGCGTTAGCGCAGTCTGATCTTGGACTACACTGTTCGCTATTCAAAGAAACATCACACAAGTGACTTGTAAACATGTTTTATCATAGACCACAAAAGGTGACAGCTTATTCAGATCAGGATCTACACTGATATACAAGGTTACCATGTCCCATATTCCCAGTGGATATCTCATAGCTGACAAGCAAGATTTATGCTCTGACTTTTAATTAAATGAAGCGCACAGTACTGTATCATTTCTCGGTAATGTCCGTCGTCACGGAAGGAACACGGCTTGTCCATATGCGCCGCTTGATATCCGGGGCCTGTTCAATAAGGTTGGCTACCACCATTGATTTTTGCTATGTACACAAATATTTCCCGAAAATTTCGTCATTCTCTGCTGTTTTCCTTTTTGTTTGTGTGGATGTTGCAGGAAATATTTACTTAATAATATGAACATATCCTGTTCTAAATATACACTAATTAAAATAAAGGTTTAATTATTGTTACGAAAGATATACTTTAATCTGGTTGTGGCTTAAAATGTCTGCGATAGAACTACGTCACATTACAAGTATGTTCAGAATTTTCTGAAACCGCCACCCCACCCAACCTCGCCATCACCCCTCCACCTCCCAAGCACACCGTGACAAATAATGAGGGATCGTAGTTAGTTATCTCCCTTTGAATTTATTATAGAAATCCGGTCCAAATTGTATATAGTATGGCATTATTGTTTGTAAAAATGCCGAATGTAACTTGATTTGCTCTGTAGCCTATTCCATCAACATTGCAAAGTATACTTATCTAGCAAAGTATTCTTTGAGGGGGAAAATTTTGAATTTAAGGATAAATTTATTAATTTTTATTATACTGAATTTATTACATTATCACAGCCATTTTGGCTGTGATAATGTAATACATTCAGTATAATAATTCTGCATACTTTTAATCATCATATATGCATTGGTTAGTTCTATATCAAATAATGCATTTTGGGAAAAATAAATAATTTCTCCCTCAAAGTATACTTTGCTAGATAAGCATACTTTGCAATTTTGATGAAATCGGCTACTGAAAAGAAGCCATTATAGTGATTGCGACTAGCGTTGATCCAAATCATCCTAAATATCTGCGCACTCTGATCCAGGGCTGTGTTATTTGCGAGTTTCATATTTTCACACTTATTAAGTTTGTTGTCAGCACTGTATACTCAGATCAGTAGCCGATTTCATCAAAATTGCAAAGCATACTTATCTAGCAAAGCATACTTTGAGGGAGTAATCATTCATTTTCCCCAAAATGCATTATGTCATATAGAACCAACCACTGCATATATTTGATGATTCAAAGTATGCAGAATTATTATACTGAATTTATTACATAATCACAGCCAAAATGGCTGTGATAATGTAATACATTCAGTATAATAAAAATTAATAAATTTATTCTTAAATTGAAAATTTCTCCCTCAAAGTATACTTTTCTAGATAAGTATACTTTGCAATGTTGGTGAAATAGGCTGCTGAGTCTACTCTGTTCGCAAAACTCATTGTTCATGCTATTCAGTAAGAAACAAACTCTGAAATACCGAGGCCTAGGCCCCCCCAATACTTTTGTTGGGGGGGGGGGGAGCCCCCCCCCCCCAATAATTCAGTAAATTTTGGATGTTTTATTCTAATATATTTGTGTAATCATGAGTACTGGGAACTTTGCTGAGAACTTTGCTGAGAATGCATGAAATGGCGTTTCACACCACTTGGATTTCAAAATTTCCGGGGGGCATGCCCCCGGACCCCCTAACGCTATCGGGCCCTTCGGGCCCTCAACATTGGGCCCCCCTAATAATGTTCGGCTTCCGCCGCCTATGAATACAGCATTTGGTACAGAATTCGCTCGAAGACCTTCCATACCCAGCATAGGACCGGATCTCTATAAATATATTTGCTAAGGGAGACAACTAGCTATGACCCCCCCCCCCATTATGCTTGAAAACGGTACCACAGATACATCATCTTGCTTGTGGAGTAACAACAAGCTTTTACAAGCAAACAATATGCCACAGAAGAAACAAGCGGAAGATGCACAGATATCAAAGCAACCAATGTATTACATATTGAGTCTATTGCATAACATATCGTTTGGCAGTGTAATATCTCGGTTTCTTGCATACATAGAATTTCAAGGTGTAATAACACGGTGTAATAAAAATCATATTACACTAGTGTAATAAATATTCAAATGAGGCCGGTACAGAAAACACGCTAGTTGGTCATTACATCTTCAAAGTATTGTGCTGTGATTATGCAATAAATATAATCTAACAGTTATGTTGATTTAATGTGATATTTATTAAACTCGTTGACTGATATCATAAGAAACTCGGCATGGCCGAGTTTCTTATGAAATCAGTAAACTCGTTTAATAAATGTCATAATAAATCAGCACTCATGTAAGATCCTCTATATATATTAAAATCATATTTCACGAGCGTAATAATGATGAAACCCGAAAACACTAGTTGTATGCAGAGTAGCTGTAATATATGATCCTTGGGTCACATTGTCTAATACAATTAACCCTTTCACCCCTAAGTAACTGGAATGGATTTTGATATGCTACTTTTGCAACCAATCCAACCGACATAAAATGATTTTCATACTAGTCCATTTATGAAAAGTAGGTGTTTTTGTTCTAACAAATATGAAAATTACTTTCAAAAAGTGCAGATCCTGATGAGACGGCTCGTTACGAGCCGGCTCATCTGGATCTGCACTTTTTGCATAAACCGCTATAGTGGGATTTCGGGTTCAAAGTGTTAAGAAACTAACTGAGCGTTGTCTTTTTTATGATATTTGTAAACTCGTGTGCATATCACACTGACTCATGCAAGATCCTCAAATTGTTATTGTGTATAAATAATAAACATATGTTTCCCGCATGACTATCCATAATGGTTTTCCTATTGATTGTATACATTGTTGGTATGTGAGTATTATTAAATTGATATTGTACATGCTTATGTTTCACATGTAAATGAATCCACGAACTGTACGTTATTTTCGCGTTATGTCAATAAGGTCTTTATTTGATTTACAGACACGTGTCGTATAGATTGCCACTTATGGAAATAGTGATCTACAATTTTCCGTATATAGATCTGCTAGATTTGGTAAGATTGCAACCCGTTTATGTCGGTCTAGACGTTGCCTGGGCTTCACATCATATCGCGAACATCAATGTTTTTTTCTGAGGCTTACTAGCAGTATCGTACTTGCACAGTATACAATTATTGTCATTTGAGGAGGTGTACACGAGATTTAAGGACCTGAGGAAAGTCATATTACTGAATATGACTTAACAATGGTCCGTAAATCTCGTGTACACCGACTCAAAAGACAATATTTATTTTATTATATGACCCGTATTACAACAATGAGAACCTTTTGATACATCAACGCACGAATTGCCTCATGCTTTGATTGCGTGATTGCATATGCTGCTACACCTGAATATCAGTCTCGGACTCGTGTCGTTGCGCGAGAAGAGTACGAGAGTGTTATTCGAAATGTGATATTCACCTCCTGGGGGCCGTTTCACTAAGCTTCGTACGGCTAAAATGTTCGTAAGTGCAAAATTATGATAGTCTGTAAATTTCACATTAACATTGTTTTCTTGTAAATAAATATTGGATTTACATTTATTGAGCATAGGCTGCATATGCAGCCTATGCTCAATAAATGTAAATCCATAGATTGAAATTTACAGACAATCCTAAATTTTAGTCGTAAGAAGTTTAGTGAAACTGGCCCCAGGTCAATATCACATTTCGAATATCATTCAGCCAAAGTCAGTTCAGACAAAATCCGCGCCATCTGAATATCGTTCCCACTAGTGGCTTGTTCACTACTGTTCACTATGGCTGTCTAAGTGGTAGTCTTGTTCACTAGTGGCTAGTGGCTTGTTCACTAGTGGCTAGTGGCTTGTTCACTAGTGGCTAGTGGCTTGTTCACTAGTGGCTAGTGGCTAGTGGCTAGTGGCTTGTTCACTAGTGGCTAGTGGCTTGTTCACTAGTGGCTAGTGGCTTGTTCACTAGTGGCTAGTGGCTTGTTCACTAGTGGCTAGTGGCTTGTTCACTAGTGGCTAGTGGCTTGTTCACTAGTGGCTAGTGGCTTGTTCGCTGGTTTCGTCAATATCCATGCTGCAGCGTAGTTCCTTATTATCAGGCTGCAGCAGAGCGCTATCTGATCAGGAACTAGACTATGCACCTATGAGATACGCCATGCTATTTTGTACATAAGAACATGTGCGATATCTCATGAAAAATATTTACAAAATCTACGATTTGTTTCGTAGATGACGTCGAAAGATGACAAAAGTTTCATAGCAAATGCGGAATCCGCATTTGCTATGATACTTTCATCATCTTGTGACGTCATTTACAGAAAATATCACATTTTCTGTAAATGTATTTCATGAAAAATCACACTTGTTCTTAGGTACAAAATTGCATGTCGTGTCTCATATATTACAGGTCCAATTTCTCCAGTAGCATCAACCAATAAGACCATTTTGTCAGACCACACCGCAAATGTGGCATTGCCTAGAGATATTGGGATTATGGCATTTGCAACAAGTGTAGTCACAGACCAGCCTACGCACCCGCGCATGGCGATCAGGGACTTCGCTGTTCGTTCATTTAGTCAATGAACTGTTCGTTCATTTAGTCAATGAAACACATACCATGTCTGTTTGTAACACGCTATAACCACAGGTTATTGATGGACGGGTCATATTTCGGTGTTTTATGGGGTTTCGGTATCTCTGGTGGTTTATGTGCATTGTTACCGCCCGCGAGTTACACGCATAGGTACAAATACGGGCAGTTGGACAGGAATTGTCGTGTGTAATGATTGAGCATTAGTAGTTAACCACAACTATGTAAATTACCCCAAATCAACGAAATCCACCCAAATACCAATATTCTGACCACTTATTCAAACACCTGTGACTATAACACCATATCGCGGGCCCGTTTCACTAAAACGTTGTACGACTAAAATGTTCGTAAGTGCAAATTTAGGATCGTCTGGAAATTTCAATTGATGGGTTTATATTTATTGAGCATATGCTGCATATGCAGCCTATGCTCAATAAATGTAAATCCAATAATTGTTTACAAGAAAACATTGTTAATGTGAAATTTACAGACTATAATAAGTTTGCACATTTTATTCGTACGAAGTTTAGTGAAACGCGCCCCCTGGTGGTCAATTTTGATACTGTGGATTGGTATCCCGCATGAATTGTGTTAGAGCTACGTGACTCAACAATGTAGTTTAAACAGTTAATTGTTTTGAAACCTATTGACTATCATAATTTTGCAATTACGAACATTTTATTAGTGAAACGGGTCCAGGCCTAGACAGCAGGAGGGAGTTAGCGCACTATGAGCAACATCTCTCTCAAGAATACATCAGTTTACCACAAATTCCCCATTTCTCCAAAGTCACAGACACCTATGATGAAACTGTTCCATGTTCGGATGGTGACAGTTTGACACGGCCCCGCGCCCGACGGACCGCAGAGAGCCTGCGGCCACTACAGGGTATTCCAATCCCGGCAATTTCCCCTCCAGTGATAAATGTGTCAGCCACACGCAATAAATTAATTCCCCGGATGAAGCATCACGGGACTAACCAGACTGCGTATGACACCAACGACCAGTGACAATATTTCACACGCGTATCGTCTTTCCGGAATAAATCTCTCATGTTAGGAATTCCATAAATATACTATTACATATACGAGTAATATGCCCGCTGTACATACTACATACATTGTATTATATAATAAAATTGCACTGATACTATCCACTTAACCCGTTCACCCCTAAGTAACTGGAATGGATTGTTATATGATAATTATATGATAATTTTGCAGCCAACCAATTACTTTCAAAAATGTGCAGATCCTGATGAGCCGTCTCATCTGAATCTGCACTGTTTGCATAAACCGCTATAGCGGGCTTTTGGTGTTCAAAGGGTTATATGAATATGCTGTTTTTATCTCTTATACTTTTTTTTTTTTTTTTTTTTAAGTATTTAGTTGTTTACACGCATATGTGGATGTGTGAGTCGGAAATATTACAAATAAATGACAATTTTGCAACCATTTCCTTTCTTGCAACAATTCGCAGCTGAGCTTTGACCGTGTAACGTATAAGATGTACAGACTGTGGGAACCAATGCAATTTTGAAAAGCTGTTGCAATTCGCATAGATCTTCCGGCATGCCTGTCTGACTTCAAACAATCGGCGTCTCGTTCTGCAATACAGTGTAACCTCTCTAAACCTGACACCAAGAAAACACCTGTGATCTTATTGTTGATGAGTTTCTCAGTCATTTATGCCAGGTGACAATGTCTGTTCGTGATCGCAGAGAAGATTATATCAGTGAGGTATCAACTGGCTACCTAATAAAGCAGATTTTCTAAACCATTTGCGATT
>CM055269.1:65928449-66248449 GCA_029237695.1 Conchocele bisecta | reverse complement strand
GTCATTTACCCGTCACTAACGATAATCGCTGTCATTACAGCTCATCAGGATCACAGACTTGCTATTAATACCGTGTTAAATTGCCTAACTCGTTTCCCATTTAGACAAGGATATATTGTACATGTATAATATGCATAACAGGGGCGGATCCAGCATTTGAGGAACTGAAGGGGGGAGAGGTGAGGTGTGGTGGTGTCTAGTTGCGAAGGTAACTCTTGCTATATACGCCCGTACCGTCCGTAGGTACTAGCTACGGACGGTTACGGGAGTAATTGCAAGAATTACCGTTCGCAACTATGGGGTTGTCCTATTTTCGAGCTTCTCGAAAAGCATTTTCCTGTGTTTTACGGCATTTAAATTCCGACTCCAACTGGTGGTAAACTGTGATCTATTTAAACTCCGTGGCTGAACGGGGGGGGGGGGGGGGGGGGGGGGTCAACCCCCTCTAGATCCGCCCCTGCATAATAACGACAGCCAACTGACAGCAAAGAGCAGTCTTAAACAGTACTAATCTTGAATGAATCGCATAAACCGCTTTCCGCTCAGACAATCTCCAGATTCAGACTATTAAGAGTATGGCCGTTGGTGTTGCGTGCTATTGTGGGTATTTGTGTATTGATACATATAGCGTGTCAGGTTTAGAGATATTCCTCTCTATTATGGGTGTATGGGTACATGCAATTCTGTGTTTTTCACTCAGGAGCAAATAGCTTCGTTACAAATAACCTACAGTAGAGGAACGCATTCAAATTGAACACACTGACGTGTTCTACGTGTCTGGGAGCCGTTTCACTAAACTTCGTAAGACTAAAATGTTCGTAAGTACAAACTTATGATAGTCTGTAAATATCACATTAACAATGTTGTCTTGTAAACAATTATTGGATTTACATTTATTGAGCATAGGCTGCATATGCAGCCTATGCTCAATAAATGTAAATCCATCAATTTAAATTTCCAGACGATCCTCAATTTGCGCTTACGAACATTTTAGTCGTACGAAGTTTAGTGAAACGGCCGGGCCCCTGGTGTAGAGCGGTGTTGCTGTATAAGCCGTTTTTGTCATGACCCGCCGCGCCTGACTTCCATTACTAGTGACAATTTACGATATAAAAAGCCCATCCCAGACGTCATACGTCACACTTTTTCTACAATTATCAAACTTTATTGCGGAGCAGAATGTTCGTAAGTACCGTCAATTACGAATAGGAATTAGTTACGACTAGTAACTCTGCAAAACGTCCGTACCGTCCGGGAGTTTGACAGAGTTACGGCCCGCATGTAGCAATAGGAATATGACGTATCACGAGGACAATGGCCCAACTTTCTCTGCAATAGTCTCAGATCAGCTTACTGAGTGACCATTGTTCATGTAAATCATCTATAAGCTTACAAATGTACGAACACGTATTCATTCCCTTGTTTATGTGATATTAACCTTTTCCCCCCTAAGTAACTGGAATGGATTTTGATATGTTAATTTTACATTCAATCCAATCGTCACAAAATGATTTTCAGACTAGTCCATTTATGAAAATGTTTTTTGTTTTTTTTGCTCTCAAAAGTATGAAAATTACTTGCAAAATGTGCAGATCCTGATGAGATGGCTAGTTACGAGCCGGCTCATCTGGATATGCACTGTTTGCAAACGCCGCAATAGCGGGCTTTCGAGTTAAAATTATTGAGCGAGAAACTGTGCCAAACACGCTAACATATATCGCTGTCCTGGGGCTTTGCTAGGCTAACATGCCATGTCTCTATATCATTGTTTTCTTTTATTTTTTATTAATCGGACATGTTTATTTTTTCTGTTATCGTGCTATCTCAAGGTGCATGATCACGTGGTTACCACAACAACAACAATGTCTGAACGTGTTGAAAGCGCGCCACCTCAAAAGTAAATATTATTTGATATTTTCCTTAATATGCAACGGATTTTGATGAAATATGGCGCAGCAAAAGCGTCTTCATGGTCTGCATTTGGTGGTCTCGGGACTTCGGCACATTGTCGTTTTTACGAATAATCGATTTCCGTGTCAGTATTGACAGTAAACACGGAAATCGATTCTTCACAAAAACGACAAACGTTTGGGCCAAAGTACCGAGACCACCAAATGCAGGTTAACAAGACGCGTTTGATGCGCCATAATTCATTAAAATCCGTTACATAACAAGGACTATATAAAAGAATATGTACCTTGAATCGGAGGCGCTTCTGGAAGTTTCAGTAATTGTTGTTGTTGTTGTAACCACGTGATCATGCACCTGGATAGCTGGATAGTAACGGGAGTGATTGGCCATAGTGCTATGTCTACGGTCATGATGGTCGCATACGTGATAAGGTGCATTTTCTTAGCCGAGGGGCATATTATGTTGTCGCATTGGAAAAAGTCCGTTTTAAAGTCTGTCCATGAAGTGTCACGTTTCATTATTTCGCACATAGGAAAATCAAGGTGCATGATCACGTGATTACAATAACAACAACAATGGCTGAAAGTGTTGAAGGCGCGCCCACTCTAAAGTAAGTATTATTTGATATTTTCCTTAATATAAGCAACGGATTTTTATGAAATATGGCGCATCAAACGCGTATTCATGATCTGCATTTGGCCGACCAGGTAGTTCGGCACACACTTATGTCGTTTTTGCGAAGAATCGATTTCCGTGTCAGTAGACACAGAAATCGATTCTTCGCAAAAACGACAGAAGTTTGGGCCAAAGTACCGAGACCACCAAAATGCAACTTAACAAGACGCGTTTGATGCACCATATTTCATCAAAGCTCGTTACATAATAAGGACAAAATACAAGAAAACGTACTTTGAATCGGAGGGCTTCTGGAAGTTTCAATACTTGTTGTTGTTGTTGTTGTTGGAACCACGTGATCATACACCTTAACAATTGTTCAAGACAAATGTATTGCCCGAACTGTAGTTGGCGATATTTACACCTAAATTCAGTGTTTTATCACATTCCCAACATTCTATATTTCATGTAAAGAATCTGGTGTTTGCATGTTGGGAAAATGAGACGGCATTGTTAAGGTTAACAATAGACTATGTTGGTCATTTCGAGATATCATCCCGTTTGTAACGCATGAACTTATTTAAGAAGACGTCATTTTCACAATTTTCTGACAGACGTGTCATATTCGCTGTTCAATTATTAAGGGGCATATGTCCTGATCATCTTCTTAAATTGACATGGAAAGTATGTTCAGCGCAGAATTCTATCATGCAAAGATGACCTCCCTAACCGCATCATCGGTTTTTGTCGATATTGATTACGCAATATTTTCCGTAAAAGAGTCAAAAGTTGACATGAAATTAATGCCATTTTACGGAACATATGACTGATTTCATAACTGAGTTCATCTGTATGATTGTGTACCTCGTGCACATGCGCAATGTATTTGTTAGTCCTACGCAGTACGGCATTGATTGCCAATACTGATTAGCAAAGTAATGAGCTATTTGTATTCCAATGTTCCGCTCCATTATTTATTGACCTAAACTGACCTGGCATCACTGTAAGTTGCAGCATCATTAACTTTTATAGAGTTTCGTGAAGATAACAAGCAAGCTATAAACTGTTATTGGCAATGATATAACTATAAAATGTGGTTTTATATAAAGACAAGAAGGAATTGTTTCTTCTTCTGTTTTATTCTTCGTCCTGTGTATTGCATGGCTACGGAGCCCCGCAGGGGACATGGATTGTTTTATTAATTAGTTCCCACGAAATAACAGTTCGTTCCCTCAAAATAACAATTCGTTCCCTCGGTGTAACAATTCGTTCCCACGAATTAACAATTCGTTACAACGAAATAACAATTCGTTCCCTCAAATCGACAATTTGTTCACACGAAATAACAATTCGTTCCCTCAATTTAACAATTCGTTCCCTCGAATTAACAATTAATAATTCGTTCCCACGATATAACAATTATGTTCCCAGAAATAACAATTGCTATATCGTGGGAACGAATTGTTAATTCGTTGGAACAAATTGTTAAATTAAGGGAACGAATTGTTATTTCGTGGGACTGAATTAATAAAACAGAATTCTACGTCCCCTGCGGGGCTCCGTACATGGCCGACCCAGAGGCATTGTCTTATTTGATTCATTTTATGCTGTACATTGACATGTTTTCTAATTGAAACAGTTATTATTTGTCTTAACTCTCACCAAACGTATATGTTGTTGCCACTTGGTTGAACATCATTACATTCATTGATAACTAAATCAACTGGGGCCCGTTTCACTAAACTTCGTACGACTAAAATGTTCGTAGGTGCAAATTTAGGATCGTCTGGAAATTTCAATTGATGGATTTACATGTATTGAGCATATTCGTTCCCACATTCAGCCTATGCTCAATACATGTAAATCTAATAATTGTTTACAAGAAAACCGTGTTAATGTGAAATTTACAGACTATTATAAGTTTGCACCTACGAACATTTTAGTCGTAAGAAGTTTAGTGAAACGCGCCCCCTGGTGGTAAATGTTGATACTATGGATTGGTATTCCGCATGAATTGTGTTAGAGCTACTTGACCCAACGATGTAGTTTAAACAGTATTAAACATAATAGATGTTTTACAAAACATGAATTATAAAGCTGAAACATGATTAGATAACAAGCTTGGGGAGCTGCTTGTCGCAAATTGTGCATTACAGTCTGGATTTGTTCGTAGTTCCACAAACGAACGATTGACTATCGTTTACACATCGTTTTGACATCGTATTCGTTTTTTTTATAATTAGAAAACGATGTTTTCGTTGTTGGTTAACGTTTAAACCAACGAAAATATTATTTTCTAATTAGAAACAACGAAAACGATGTCAACACGATGTGTTGAAAGAAACGATAGGCGTTTATATAGTAATAAAGCCAGGCATTTAAACGAAAATATATTTTAAGTACGAAAAAGAGAAACGATAGTAGTGGTTTATGCGATATGCATAAACAACTACTATCGTTTGTCTTTTTCGTACTTAATATATATGTATACGAAACAAACGAAAATTAATGGAAAACGCAGTGAAAACGATCGTTTTGTACAACATACATATATATTATATATGTTCTACGAAACAAACGAAAATTAATGGAAAACGCAGTGAAAACGATCGTTTTGTACAACATACATATATATATATATATGTTCTACAAAACGATCGTTTTCACTGCGTTTTCCATTAATTCGTTTGTTTCGTCTGGGAACCTTCAACATTCGTCTCTGTAAATAGGTAGAAAACAAAAACGGAAATTAATGTGATAACGAATGGCGATTGTATGAGACATTTGCAGACGAAAGTATCTCAAAATATATTCTTCAGATTATGTTTTGGAATAAATAATGGTTTCTAATGATACATACCAGCAAAATACTCTAATAATAAAGATACGAGAACAACTTGATGATTTGGAATGGGATAACATATGCAAGTCATAATATATCTTAACCCTTAGACCGCTACTCACAACAATTGTCGTCTGCTGTTGCTTTTATATCTTGCCTTATTTCTCAATAAAAACATGGTTTGACAGCACTTCAGAATCATTTCCAATGGAAATGATTCTGAAGTGCTGTCAAACCATGTTGTAAAGTAGTCTAAAGTGGTGTCAAATCATGTTTTTGATGATAAAAATTGAAAATAGAAAATAAACAGCGGACGACAAAAAACAATAAGATAGCGGTCTAAGGGTTAATTCGTCTATTAAACCAGTATTGACCATTGATTTAAGCTCGAAATCAAAACATAGTTTTGATCAGAAAAAGACCACGTCAGACGTCGATGCGAATAATAATAAAAAAATGCCAACAACAACTCATTTTGAGTAAATGACGTCATTTAAAGAATATATGGCGGATTTTCGAAATTTTATTACAAAGGACGTAATTCCACAGAAGGCACACATGTTGCTGTGACTGGAGAAATTGGGCTTATGGGTTTTGCGACCAGTGTAGATCCAGATCAGCCTGCGCATCCACGCAGTCTGATCAGGATCTACACTGTTCGCCAGTCCATCAATGAAACACCCGTCTTGCTTCTACACCATAAATTTAGATCGTTATCAAGCTATCAAGGAGTGTAATATTTGATCAGGAACTACACACATCCCATCAGCCCCATTTCCCCAGCAACATCCGCATCTCATGCTGAAACAAAGAACCAAACCATTGGTGTTTCCGTCACTTTGATGAAAATCCACAGACGCGACGAGCTGTCCGATCGGGACACAGCGTCCCGTAAGACAACAATTACTGCCGTATGTAAGGTGGCAGTCCTCACACATTTTAGGCAATTTATGGACTTTTCGGGCCCGCGACACCAGCCGAAACAAATTTAGGAATATTTTAACTTCAAATAATCACATAATCTGTTTGATGCATGCACTTACTACCTGATAGGTACAAGAGCTATGTTAACAACAAACGCAAACTCAGACATAATGCACAGGCTGTCAGCACTCTGCTATGTTTACACAAAATGTGCCCAAATCTGCATTTATTTGGCCGCGGCCACACATTTCATCATACATGGATTTCAAATATCCCATGCGGACACTGCACTAATACTTGCTAATTGTACCAATTCTGCAATCCCACCTTGTCACACTGATCATAGTCTGTACTGGTACTGACCGTTTTGTTTTCAGCAGCAGACCTGCCTTTCTGACAGATAAAATGGCTGCCAATATTTCGGACGAAAATTCCGACAGCAGTTTCGCACTCTTCTGCAACTGAAATCATGCCAGCATGACACAGATGCAAGCAAAATCACATATTTTTGCAAAAAAAGTGTTTTATGCAGTGGAAAACATCATATGATGTTGGCTAATTAATTGTAGAACATTTTCATAAGCCACAGACATGTGTTTTTTATGTATTTACTAGAAGGCCCATAGGAAAAATTCGAAACTAACCAAATCGCCCGAGGACTGCCACCTTAAGAACTTTTTTTTCAAAAATTGTACCCGCTCACGTCACTGCCACATGGAAAGACATCAATTTCAAGCAAAACCATGCAAATTATTGTAGCCCAAGTGACCTGTTAAGCCCGCAGTGAGAATTTTTGCTCAAGACCCGCTTGCGGACAAATTCAGCATTTAAAGCGCCGCCTTTCCAGCACTGCCCACATGTGCTGAAAATGGAATTACAGAACACAGAGATGACTTTCACACTGTCCATTTCTTCCACTGGTTGAGGAATAGATGCAAGAACACCAAAACATGCAACTATGTCACTTTGAGGAAGATTCATGTCACTTTCACATGTGGCAAGTTCACCGTACGAGCAAAACGAGCAAAACGAGCAAAACACTGATCAACAGGATCTGCAGCCTTAAAATTGCTCATCTGTTCCCTTGTACATGCTCACAAAGTCTGTTGGAAGCTTACTTGTGAACTGCCATGTCACATTGATGAACTGGAATCACTATCAGATGATTTAACGACTCGTCCATCTGGTATAAAGTATCTAGACCAGTGCGCCATTCACGTTGCAGTGGCTCTCAGATTAAGGGAAGTATGGTAACTGGTAACTGGCATACAAAATAAATGTACCCCTGCCATACAAACAGCTCTTAGCACCTGTAAGTCAGAATTGGCTACAAGTGATTTCCGTGACGGAAATTAAGCCATTGTTTAAGTATTCGTGCAATTACCCCTCATTTGAACCATCTCAGTGAGACGGTTCAAATGGTGGGCTAAAACATGAAGTTCCTGTACGGAACGAAACGAAACGCAATGTCTAAGTTTGGTCAATGTCTTAAACTGTCTGGCAGAGGTGGTCTAGAATGTTAGATGTAAAATAGTCCATTTGATTATAGATAAGTGGTTATAAATAAAATTATGGCAGATGGCAAGGTGGCTTCATAGTGCACACACCTCAAAAGCGAGTTCCAATTCTATTGCTGTCCCGTCCACTGGTGGTGAAACACCGGTGATGTTCCCAATATGGCAGTGACAACTAAGCTGAGCTGGCAAGAACTGCTGGATCATGAACACGCGTAAGTGCAGCAACTCAAAGTATCGAAGGCAATTCCGTACAGGTTGCGGCCGTCTGAAACAGACAGAAACGCGACATAAATGAAGGGAAATGAGCAGAATGAAAGAGATGAAAGCAGTGAATATGCATATGAATAGGATCATTGTAGCTGAATTGAGGGTTTGCAATGTGTATACATACAGTCCATTCTGCCATACAATAATGAGGGAATAGATGTCAGAGACAAAAATGGACAAATTTAATTAAAGAACAGTCAAAATATAACAATATCAGCCGGTATATGCAAGTAGCAGTGACTAGTTGTTTTACGACACATGTGCAATACTCACATAAGCTTTCGCATGTTCATATGCAGTCTCATCTGGGTCTACACTGGTTGCGAACAACTAGTTGAAGCTATTTGCATCTACTAGTCCATAATGTAGTTACTAAAAGTGCGAAATCAATACAGAAACCTGAATGAACAAATTTGAGTTGCCATTTCACTTATGTAAACATAATTCTGTGGTAACCCCTATGACTGGAGCAATCACAGTATAGAATAAAGATCCATCTACTCTCAATGGTATGGGCTTATTTGTATGATGTATGGACAGGATTTGTGCACAGTTTGTTGGGACATACGCGGAAACAATGCATACGTGGAGGCAATGTCATACGTGGGTTGGATACATAACAACGATTTGGACTAAGACTAACAGCCGCATCTTAGTTTGCCTTGACAGGCAGTTGCCGTGACAATATAACCATCTTTATTCTTACATCCACATCAGCTATTACACTGCCCAGAGATTCCAATGTTCTTGAGGAAGCTTAAATTAATGTTTTTATAGTACCAGCGGCCGATAATTTTAGACTGGTAAAATGATACCGCCATGTTCGTGGGTATCAGAGGATTGTCGGAGGGTGCTTGAACGTTCAATAACGGTAAATTACCTTCCGTAAACCAAGAGAGAAACTGGTAAAATATGCAGAATACAAGCTCAAGAGGAACGTTACCATGATAAAATGACTTAAACCGTGCCAACTTGCACACCTGAGTGAATAATGAATGACCACGGTGACAATTCAGATTTCATCTATTTTCACAATTTTGCTTCTAAAAGATTACCTCCCTTGGTAAAACAGACAATTTATGTGAAGACAGCAAAACAAACTGGATAGAAATTGAAATAGTATTGATCGCAATACGACACACTCACAACTGACACAGAAAATAATTCAATTGTGGACATTTTCTGAATCACCATTTTCTGCTTAAGGTGGCAGTCCTCACACATTTTAGGCAATTTATGGACTTTTCGGGCCCGCGACACCAGCCGAAACAAATTTAGGAATATTTTAACTTCAAATAATCACATAATCTGTTTGATGCATGCACTTACTACCTGATAGGTACAAGAGCTATGTTAACAACAAACGCAAACTCAGACATAATGCACAGGCTGTCAGCACTCTGCTATGTTTACACAAAATGTGCCCATATCTGCATTTTATTTATTTGGCCGCGGACACACATTTCACAACATGGATTTCAAATATCCCATGCGGACACTGCACTAATACTTGCTAATTGTACCAATTCTGCAATCCCACCTTGTCACACAGATCATAGTCTGTACTGGTACTGACCGTTTTGTTTTCAAGCAGCAGACCTGCCTTTCTGACAGATAAAATGGCTGCCAATATTTCGGACGAAAATTCCGAGCAGCAGTTTCGCACTCTTCTGCAACTGAAATCATGCCAGCATGACACAGATGCAAGCAAAATCACATATTTTTGCAAAAAAGTGTTTTATGCAGTGGAAAACATCATATGATGTTGGCTAATTAATTGTAGAACATTTCATAAGCCACAGACATGTGTTTTTTTATGTATTTACTAGAAGGCCCATAGGAAAAATTCGAAACTAACCAAATCGCCCGAGGACTGCCACCTTAAGAACTTTTTTTACAAAAATTGTACCCGCTCACGTCACTGCCACATGGAAAGACATCAATTTCAAGCAAAACCATGCAAATTATTGTAGCCCAAGTGACCTGTTAAGCCCGCAGTGAGAATTTTGCTCAAGACCCGCCTTGCGGACAAATTCAGCATTTAAAGCGCCGCCTTCCAGCACTGCCCACATGTGCTGAAAATGGAATTACAGAACACAGAGATGACTTTCACACTGTCCATTTCTTCCACTGGTTGAGGAATAGATGCAAGAACACCAAAACATGCAACTATGTCACTTTGAGGAAGATTCATGTCACTTTCACATGTGGCAAGTTCACGTACGAGCAAAACGAGCAAAACACTGATCAACAGGATCTGCAGCCTTAAAATTGCTCATCTGTTCCCTTGTACATGCTCACAAAGTCTGTTGGAAGCTTACTTGTGAACTGCCAGTCACATTGATGAACTGGAATCACTATCAGAAGATTTAACGACTCGTCCATCTGGTATTAAAGTATCTAGACCAGTGCGCCATTCACGTTGCAGTGGCTCTCAGATTAAGGGAAGTATGGTAACTGGTAACTGGCATACAAAATAAATGTACCCCTGCCATACAAACAGCTCTTAGCACCTGTAAGTCAGAATTTGGCTACAAGTGATTTCCGTGACGGAAATTAAGCCATTGTTTAAGTATTCGTGCAATTACCCCTCATTTGAACCATCTCAGTGAGACGGTTCAAATGGTGGGCTAAAACATGAAGTTCCTGTACGGAACGAAACGAAACGCAATGTCTAAGTTGGTCAATGTCTTAAACTGTCTGGCAGAGGTGGTCTAGAATGTTTAGGATGTAAAATAGTCCATTTGATTATAGATAGTGGTTATAAATAAAATTATGGCAGATGGCAAGGTGGCTTCATAGTGCACACACCTCAAAAGCGAGTTCCAATTCTATTGCTGTCCCGTCCACTGGTGGTGAAACACCGGTGATGTTCCCAATATGGCAGTGACAACTAAGCTGAGCTGGCAAGAACTGCTGGATCATGAACACGCGTAAGTGCAGCAACTCAAAGTATCGAAGGCAATTCCGTACAGGTTGCGGCCGTCTGAAACAGACAGAAACGCGACATAAATGAAGGGAATGAGCAGAATGAAAGAGATGAAAGCAGTGAATATGCATATGAATAGGATCATTGTAGCTGAATTGAGGGTTTGCAATGTGTATACATACAGTCCATTCTGCCATACAATAATGAGGGAATAGATGTCAGAGACAAAAATGGACAAATTTAATTAAAGAACAGTCAAAATATAACAATATCAGCCGGTATATGCAAGTAGCAGTGACTAGTTGTTTTACGACACATGTGCAATACTCACATAAGCTTTCGCATGTTCATATGCAGTCTCATCTGGGTCTACACTGGTTGCGAACAACTAGTTGAAGCTATTTGCATCTACTAGTCCATAATGTAGTTACTAAAAGTGCGAAATCAATACAGAAACCTGAATGAACAAATTTGAGTTGCCATTTCACTATGTGAAACATAACTTCTGTGGTAACCCCTATGACTGGAGCAATCACAGTATAGAATAAAGATCCATCTACTCTCAATGGTATGGGCTTATTTGTATGATGTATGGACAGGATTTGTGCACAGTTTGTTGGGACATACGCGGAAACAATGCATACGTGGAGGCAATGTCATACGTGGGTTGGATACATAACAACGATGGACTATAGACTAACAGCCGCATCTTAGTTTGCCTTGACAGGCAGTTGCCGTGACAATATAACCATCTTTATTCTTACATCCACATCAGCTATTACACTGCCCAGAGATTCCAATGTTCTTGAGGAAGCTTAAATTAATGTTTTTATGTACCAGCGGCCGATAATTTAGACTGGTAAAATGATACCGCCATGTTCGTGGGTATCAGAGGTTGTCGGAGGGTGCTTGAACGTTCAATAACGGTAAATTACCTTCCGTAAACCAAGAGAAACTGGTAAAATATGCAGAATACAAGCTCAAGAGGAACGTTACCATGATAAAATGACTTAAACCGTGCCAACTTGCACACTGAGTGAATAATGAATGACCACGGTGACAATTCAGATTTCATCTATTTTCACAATTTTGCTTCTAAAAGATTACCTCCCTTGGTAAACAGACAATTTATGTGAAGACAGCAAAACAAACTGGATAGAAATTGAAATAGTATTGATCGCAATACGACACACTCACAACTGACACAGAAAATAATTCAATTGTGGACATTTTCTGAATCACCATTTTCTGCTTAAGGTGGCAGTCCTCACACATTTTAGGCAATTTATGGACTTTTCGGGCCCGCGACACCAGCCGAAACAAATTTAGGAATATTTTAACTTCAAATAATCACATAATCTGTTTGATGCATGCACTTACTACCTGATAGGTACAAGAGCTATGTTAACAACAAACGCAAACTCAGACATAATGCACAGGCTGTCAGCACTCTGCTATGTTTACACAAAATGTGCCCAAATCTGCATTTATTTGGCCGCGGCCACACATTTCACACACATGGATTTCAAATATCCCATGCGGACACTGCACTAATACTTGCTAATTGTACCAATTCTGCAATCCCACCTTGTCACACTGATCATAGTCTGTACTGGTACTGACCGTTTTGTTTTCAAGCAGCAGACCTGCCTTTCTGACAGATAAAATGGCTGCCAATATTTCGGACGAAAATTCCGAGCAGCAGTTTCGCACTCTTCTGCAACTGAAATCATGCCAGCATGACACAGATGCAAGCAAAATCACATATTTTTGCAAAAAAGTGTTTTATGCAGTGGAAAACATCATATGATGTTGGCTAATTAATTGTAGAACATTTTCATAAGCCACAGACATGTGTTTTTTATGTATTTACTAGAAGGCCCATAGGAAAAATTCGAAACTAACCAAATCGCCCGAGGACTGCCACCTAATGTTTGGTGTCGGACGTCACGTACAAATGGAAATATGGCCAGTTTGTATGCAGGGCGTAATTGAATTATTCCGCCGTATACCATTCACCGGGGAACTTGATTGTTTTTTGCATCTACCGACGAAACATACGGAATTATACGTCTGCCCAGCGCATAATGAGGCTGTGTCGGGAGAAGTTGGGCGTTTTGGTATGGATTTAAGGGATAAGTGGAGAAGGATAATGGACTTAGCCCCGTTCTTCCAATATCCCGTTCAATTTATGGCATGTCTACATTTTGATAGGCTGGTGCACTTCTGTAACCCGATAGGTGCTTATGTAGTTGCGAACAGTAACTCTTGGAATCTACGTTAGTAGATTGCAAGAGTTACTGTTCGCAACTAGGTATTTGTGCTACTATTTGTCAGTAGCATATTTGGTGATTCACGGACATAACGAACAGTATACAGTCTAAAAAGATTGTGCAGATGAGCTTGTTGAGAATAGTGTAGATCCGGATCGGACTCAAAAAATAAAATATACACTAGCATGGTATTCTCAAAATGCACTAACTATGTATTTGCTATGCACATATGTACACTCGTTATTCCGTATAAACTTGGAAAAGTCGCGGGAATACTGGACGAAGGCCGGAAGGCCTCGTCCAGTATTCCCGCGACTTTCTCAAGTTTATACCTCAGACCTCTCGACTACCTTCGATTTGACACAATGCCCAGTGCAAGTTGACCGAATATGTTAGGTGACCAATATTCACAAAGTCTCTCACCTGCACAAGTTGTAAACCAGTCGTCATTAAACCGAAATCGTTATTCCGAACATCTTCTGCTTGTCAGTGACCTAGTTTTAAAATGCTTGAATTTAATCATTTTTGAGAAGCGGTTTCAGTTGTATCTATGCGATAGAGAATAGTAGGTTAGTGCCGTGAATGTGAAAACATATCTGGCAAGGCTTAGGAAACGGGATGAGCGAGGCTCTGTCGTCAACACCTACAAATAGCTTTAAAATTCAATAAAAATAACACCAGCCACCGCACATATTCATACGCAGTGATTAGGTCGTATTGACAGGATATCAAAAATGTTTCACGGCAACGTGTTTCACGGCACATACGCACTGTGTTGACGGGATAATGCATATATAGATCCTGTCAAAATCGGACGCCAAAGAAACACCCGTGATCTTATTTTTGATGAGTTTCTTGGTCATTTATCTCAGGTGACACTGTCTGTTCGTGATCGCATAGCACAGACCTATGGCTCAGAACGTTCAAATATCCGATTTACAGTAAACCCTCTCTAAGCCGGACACCCTGGGGACCTCCCAGGGTATCCGGTTTAGAGAGGTTTCACTATAATTCACGGGTCTAACACTGAAGACCTGAAAATAACATTACATGCAGGCTGTGGGTACACGATATACGTCACAATTTGCCGTATTCGTGCAAATTAAAATGTTCAAAAAGTGATAGCTTATAATGACACATGCTGCCAATGATACATTAATGTACGGGTCTAACGCCGAAGACCTGAAAGTAGCATTGCATGCACGCTGAGGGTACACGATATACATCACAAACGGCTGTATTCGTGCCAAATAAAATGGTCAACACGTGACTGACTTATAATGCCACATGCTGCCAATGATACCGTGGAACCTCTCTAAACCGGACACCAAGAAAACACATGTGATCTAATTGTTGATGAGTTTCTTGGTCATTTATCTCAGGTGATAATTTCTGTTCGTGTTCACATAACAACTATGATCAAATGTCTGATTTACAGTAAAACCTCTCTAAGCCGGACACCCTGGGACCTCCCAGGGTGTCCGGGTTAGAGAGGTTTCACTGTAAATTAAACATTGTGTGCATCAATACATGGATTGATTGTGGTACATGTATGTTCGTGTCCTGAGTGACGTCCGTGAGAAAATAATTAAAGATATTGATGCCTGTCTCCGCTTTGATCTGACACCTTATTGGCGCAATGACATGTTGCAGACCGTTGCCGATTGTGTTTGTTTAATAATTCACTCTGACCGCAAAATTGGCAGTTACGGTGTTGGTTTTTAGGTGTTCCAAGTGTCGATTTGTATAACATATTGGTTTGTCCATGAGGCATTTGACACACATAACATCGTAGTATGTGGAATGTCATTATATATGATGATACTGCCTAATTATGGTTTCAAAGCACATGCACACATATAGCTTAGAGTACGATATGTCTGTACAGTGGAACCTCTCCAAACCGGACACCCTGGGGGGGGGGGGGGGCGGGGGGGGGGGGGGGGGGGGGGGGGGGGGGGCCAGCGTGTCCGGTTTGGAGATGTTGCACTGTAAATCAGACATGTGAGCACTTCAAGACACATTATAGTCGTTAGAAATCATTAAAAGTCATTGTAATCCAAGATGCATAGCAGCGAAGCACGTCTACTTAAGGTAAACATCCATATTTTTCCAAGTGTCCGGTTTGGAGGGGTTCCACTGTATTTGAATTACAGAGCAACATCTCACAAATCGGGCATACTGGGGACATATCAGGGTGTCCGGTTTAGAGAGGTTCTATTGTATCAGCTAGCCCATAAGTGACCAATAATTTCGTACTTTGATTACAATAATATTCGAACATAAAACCACTTGCATTCAATACGACTTTTTTAAAATGTTACCTGAAAGGAAAAACTTGTATGTATCAACATGGCTACCTTGTACATTTGCAAGTGAATAATAACAATAGAGGAACCTTTCTAAACCGGACACCCTGAGAGGTACACAGGGTTCCTGTTTAGAGATGTTCCACGGTAAATCCGACATATGACCATTCTGAAACGTATGTGCGTGCTTTGCAATCATGAACATACATTAACATCTGAGATAAATTGCCGAGGAACTCATCAAAAATAGGATCACATATGTTGTCATGTTGTTCGGTTTAGAGAGGTTCCGCTGAATAGTATAGTTGTCACCGTCCATGCTTGCATCTAAACAAACGCCGCACAGACATGTAGTTCGCCGGATCATTCGCGGCCATTCAAGAGAATGGCACCACAGAACAATGGCCGGCGCCACGGTGGACAACAATACACGATCTTCACCACAGATGTGCATTATTAAACACGGTGCATGCACTAAGTGGCACTGACAGAGACATAATCTCATATGACACACGCCATGGGATTTTGTACCTTCGGACATCTTCGTAATTTCATTAAATACGCTTACAAAATTTAGAACATTTTTCATAAATTAAGTCAAAAGTCAACAACATTTTCAGAGTACATGCGGAATTATATTCCGCATGTACTCTGAAAATTGTGTCGACTTTTGACGTCATTTACGGAAAATATTGTAAGTTTTGTAAACGTATGTAATGAAATTACGCAGATGTCCGAAGGTACAAACTCCCATGGCGTGTGTCATATTGACCCCCTGTGTTAGAAAATGTATATTACCGCTTCGCTGCGGACAGAACAGGCATTGAGGGTTTATGCTGTCCGCTATTCAGTCATTGTATTATCATTGCTTCCATCATCAAATTGATTTGTTCATAATGTGACTGCGAGAAATCGAGAGAAGACCAAGATCTCAACTGATTGCATTTATTATAATTGAAGGTCCCTTTTGTCAGGTATCGGTCCATATCACGTCGCAGCATGAGAAACAAACGACTGGGTATTGGCAGGAAATGCACATTCTGCTAATAGTAGTATTTGTGGAATACCAGTTCTAACGGACTATTGATATAACACATAATTATATACTCATATTTACAGATAGTATATACATAGTGGTGTTTATATATATTATCAAAACAGAAAGATGCTATGGAAATAGTGGATGCATGTGCAATTCAGGAACATAGCATGCAGATATGTTGAATTTACCATGCGCCATCACAATAATAGATTTCGCGCACTGATCCGATCGTACTTTAATTAGTTTTGTTGAAATCAAATGCATTTGCAAAAGCTGGTGTTGCCATTTAGGAGTGGACATCCCACTGTGAATCATAATCACTAATTTGCAGAACGGACGGTTGTCAGTCAGCGATGTAAAAAGCGTACAAACTGCTGTATACGGACCTCGTCATCGTGCCCAGTATAGAGTGTATTCATTCATACACAAAGGCACTGTGATGTGTTGTTGGCTTACATTTTACACGCGGTGTCGTCATAACCTGGATATATGGGCCCGTTTCACTAAACTTCTTACGACTAAAATGATCGTAAGTTCAAATTTAAGATCGTCTGTAACTTTCAATTGATGGATTTACATTTATTGAGCATAGGCTGCATATGCAGCCTATGCTCAATAAATTTAGATCCAATAATTGTTTACAAGAAAACATTGTTAATGTGAAATTTACTTACGAACATTTTAGTCGTAAGAAGTTTAGTGAAACGGTCCCATGGTCACAAACGTACGACGTTTTAGTAATCGGTTACAAAGCTCACTCCTTCAGCCTGGTTCGGAATAGAAGTACGAACTTAATTCACTGACTGAATGGCGAATAGTGTAGTCACTGATCAGACTGCGCGGATCTAAGACGACACTTATTGCAAATACCATGCACCGATTTATCCAGTGACAGCCACAAATGTACTTAATAATTAGTATACATTAAGCGATTCTGCGCGCAAGTATGGTCCGGGTATTGGAACGTTCGGACATGTTTCCTAATGTCCTGGCCAGCGGATCAGTTTCCGGACTGTGCTCCCGGTACGTGCAGCTGCGATGACAGTTGGTTGGTGGAGTCATACGTGATTCGACGTCATGAAAATGTACGCTATGCCGCCCAATATAGTACCAAGGCAGTAACAAAGCACATTTAAGTATAACATAATCATTGGATCCCGGTGTGTACCTGTAATACACATGTATTTACTTACATATAAACCGCACATGGCGCTGCTTAGTTCGGATCATATAACATGGTTGTTTGTAGCATTTAATGGCATATTCCCGGGTATGGAAGGTGTTCGAGCCAATTTCCACCCTTAAATATAAGCAGAATCGAATCGAATTGCTTAGTTCCGGTCATATAACATGGTTGTTTGTAGCATTTAATGGCATAATATAGACACCAGCAATGAGATAAATTGTTTTAGAATTCATGTTATTCTAGATAATCAGAATGTACACATGTATACTAGTAATTCCGCATGTACTCTGAATTTGTTTCAACTTCTGCCTTTATTTATGAAAACTATTGTAAATTTTGTAAACGTATTTAATGAATTTACGCAGATGTCCGAAGGTACAAAATCACATGGCGTGTCTCATGAGCGAAACACGTGACGTGCATTGTTGTTTTAAAATACATTGTAACAAAACAGTCGTTTTAAAATGAAACATAAAGTGAAACACGCTACGGCAATTGTTTTAATTTATAATACATGTAGATACATGTTCTTAACAAAACGACACACTGACACGTGTTCCTGTTGAAATGATGTTTCCTACGTGTGCAATTTAGGAACAGCATTTACTGGTATACCGAAATCCTGGATACATATGCATGTTTTGTGGAACCTCTCCAAAACGGACACAAAGAAAACACATGTGATCGTATTTTGGATGCGTCTCTTGGTCATTTATCTCAAGTGATAATGTCTGTTCGTGATCGCACAGCGCACAATTATGGCAAAAAAAAAAACGATCAAAAGCCAGATTTACAGTGAAACCTCTCTAAGCCGGACACCACCCTGTGGACCTCACAGGTTGTCCGATTTAGAGAGGTTTAACTGTATAACTCCAATATCTTACAATACACTGCACGCTGCTAATCCATAGTAATTAGTTGGCGGTAAAAAGTAAAAAACGAAATGCAGTTGTGTACAGATAATTAAAACGACTTTCGAATCAAGTTCAGTCACATATAAAAGAATAAATGAGAATTTAAGCCGACTACCTCGTAAACCTCGAATTAATCAAAACATGAGGCTGCTAACTGACGATATGGACATGGTGAGATCTTAGATCAGTGTAGATCCTGATCAATGGGTATTCACATAGTTACATTGAGGTACAACTATCAAAACCAACAACATATGAGACACGCCATGTGATTTTGTACCTTCGGACATCTGCGTAATTTCATGAAATACGTTTACAAAATGTACAATATTATCCGTAAATGGCGTCCAAAGTTGACAAAATGTTCAGAGTACATGTGGAATATGCTTCCGCATGTACTCTGAACATTTTGTCAACTTTGGACGCCATTTACGGAAAATATTATAAATTTTGTCAACGTATATATAATGAAATTATGTCCGAAGGTAGGAAATCACATGGCGCGTCTCATAAAACCATGACACAGCTGTGTGTTTTCTGTCGACGGATGTCTCTTATGTCTCTTTGATATTAATGCATGTCTGTGATTGCATATAGCACGTGCATGACAGAGAGAATACCAGTATGGTGTCTTTTACCTTTTCAACCCTAAGTAACTGGCGCCAAGTTTTCGACCAATCCAATGATTTTCAGATTAGTCAATTTGTGAAAAGGGGGTGTTTTTGTTCTGAAAAATATGAAAATCACTTGCAAAAAGTGTAGATCCTGATGAGACGGCTCGTTACGAGCCGGCTCATCTGGATCTGCACTGTTTGCAAACCTCGCTATAGCGGGCTTTCGGGTTTAATGGGTTAATATCAAGTTTATCAGGCAAGGCTATGTAACGTGTAGAAATTACGAGGCTCGCCGAGGAATTCCTACCGTTTCCGAGCCTAGCCTGATAAACGTGACACTAGGCTTTTTATTTTATTTATCAGGTAACGTTTTATGATAGTCGACGGTCAAATATACAAGAGTTTTCGTTAAAAAGGACGCGTCATTACACTGAGATATTTCGGTAACATCATGTGACTGTGGTTAGACCAATGGAACCAGTTTCCAGTTCGTTGCAACCAGTAAATACTATGTACGTGAAAACTATTTAAATCCTTGATTAATGACTGACTTATGAAAACTATTTAAATCCTTGATTAATGACTGACTTACTGACAACGTAGACAGTGATCAAACTAGTATATGATCGTGTGTTGCGTTGGTTTCATCCGTTATACGGCCCAAGTTGCCAGCGGACGGGCGGCTGTCAGGTTATAACAATGACAGTATTGGTGCAGTTGCTGACATTTCACATCAACCATATCCAGTGTGTAATATCTTAGATTGAAAGAGGATTAAAAAACGTTTAGACCGCGTTAGGTTACAATAATACGGAGCCCCGCAGGGGACATGGATTTTTTTTTATTAATTCGTTCCCAGGAAATAACCATTCGTTCCCTCAATTTAACAATTCGTTCCCACGAATTAACAATTCGTTCCCAGGATATAACAATTCGTTTCCTCGAATTAACAATTCGTTCTCACGAAATGACAATTCGTTCCCTCAATTTAACAATTCGTTGCCTGGAATTAACGATTCGTTTCCGCGATATAACAATTCGTTCCCACGAATTAACAATTCGTTCCCGTGGGAACGAATTGTTATTTCGTGGGAACGAATTGTTAAATTGAAGGAACGAATTGTTATTTCGCGGGAACGAATTGTTATTTCGCGGGAACGAATTAATATAAAAAAAGTCTACGTCCCCTGCGGGTCTCCGTACTATAGCATATACATCTGTTTGCATGGCAACAGGAAAGGTAACTGCGAGAAAACGTGTTGCGACACAGACAACAAGTAAATGCTGTTTCTCGATTTATTGACCAAGTCGTACCTTTGCTTTGTTTATTTTAAGTGATATAAATGCACTATGATCAACAAACACAACGTATATATGTGTGACGCGTATGCTCGCAAAAAGCGGGTATGTGTTTCCGTCGGTTACCCTCACGAACATTGCCGTACAGGCACGTAGTATCCGCTGGTGATTAATTGTTCGTTGGCGTTCAAATGTAACAACGTTGATTTGTTTGGATAGCATGCATAATTTATTTATACCCGACTGACTCCATGTGTCGTCCAGGGGGCCGTTTCACTAAACTTCGTACGACTAAAATGTTCGTAAGTGCAAAATTATGATAGTCTGTATATTTCACATTAACAATGTTTTCTCGTAAACAATTGTTGGATTTACATTTATTGAGCATAGGCTGCATATGCAGCCTATGCTCAATAAATGTAAATCCATCAATTAAAATTTACAGACAATCCTAAATTTGCACTTACGAACATTTTAGTCGTACGAAGTTTAGTGAAACGGGCCCTTGGTGTACTGGCTAGGAGGGATCAAGTGACGCTGAAAGTGACGTGGTTGTGGCCACGAGTCTTTTGGATGGTTGCTGCTCATGCATTTTGTATATAACGTTTCCCTTGTCGCCATGTAGGTCATAAATGTGTATTCTCATAACATTGGTTGAAATAAAGATATTTTGCAAACACTGATCGCACATTATAAATATCACATTTGTGACTGTGCTTGGAGATGTGAGTCGTGTGCGTCGTATTTGGTCCATCTGGCTCCTGCTATACAAGCGCACTCATTGCTAGTGTCTTTGACAAGGTGCATAATCACGTGGTTACAACAACAAGAATGGCTCAAAGTGTTGAACGCGCGCCCACTCCAACGTAAGTATTATTTGATATTTTCCTTAATAGGCAACGGATTTTGATGAAATATGGCGCAGCAAACGCGTCTGCATGAGCTGCATTTGGTGGTCCCGGGAGTTTGACACAGACTTATGTCGTTTTTGCGAAGAATCGGGTTCAGTGTCAGTAGACACGGACATCGATTTTGCGCACAAACGACCGAAGTTTGGGCCAAAGTTCCGAGACCACCAAATGCAGCTTAACAAGACGCGTTTGATGCGCCATATTTCGTTAAACTCCGTTACATAATAACGACAAAATACAAGAATACCTTATTTGAATCGAGGTCTTCTGGAAGTTTCAGTAATTGTTGTTGTTGTTGTAACCACGTGATCATACACCTTGTTTAATATTAGCCACAATTGACGTTGCCTGTTTTGTTATTACAAAACATTTGCATCATAGGTTAACAAATGGATTTGCAAGTTCCAGAAATTGAAACTAAGATAAATAAAAATAGTACAGACACGCCTTCTAGCGCGCTCTGCGAAAAAAATACGATGGCCAAATTCAGTTATTTTACATTTATTGAGCATAGGCTGCATATGCAGCCTATGCTCAATAAATGTAAATCCATAAATAATGACACGCAAGAGTAATGCACCGGGACGTTATCATGTAAATATGGTCGAATATGGATCATAGATTTTTGTTAATAACATTAGGCTCCATAACCAAACTCAACCACAATACGGCATTTGGCGGATTGGTTTCTTTTGTCCGCGGCAGAACATTCCCTACATAGCCCAAGGCCGGAAATGGTTTGCTCCACATTTCTCAGTTTTCTTGAGCGTATTTCAAATTAGCCTTTAATGATGTGAGAGCCAAAAATGAAATATGAGCCACTTGATCAAGGCGGATTGTTGCAAACCTAATTACTCCCTGGAAAAGACACAATGCCCGAGGACTAACGGAAAAATAGTTGTAAAACGGTCCATGGGCGGCACCAGCATTTTTGAAAAAGGGGTTCGACTTTCAGCTGTGAAGCAACCGAAATATATTGTTAGTTAGAAGTGTAACTACCGGGTGTTTCATTGGTGACTTTTATTGTAACTATCGTAACCAAAGCACTCAACGTGTATATATGCAGTCCCATTAACGCAATGTTGTCCACAGTTGGTGATAATCTTGACTGACCGTTCCAAGGCGGTGCCCGTTGTACAGACAGCATGTCATTTTATATATCTTTTAATATGTAATAATTGGCGAATTTAAATAGTCTATAGTTCCATAATTCCCTGACGATTATATACCGGGGCATTTCTATTTATTTGTGTATATTATGCGGTATTGCTCTACTGTATGCTGTTCGCTGTGGTGTGTTAAGTTGACTCTTTGACGACTAAGTGAACACTACTGCGCAACACAGTTTTATATTTCTTCTCTGTTGTAAGTCCTATAAACTCAGCCAATTTTACCACGTGTGAGGCTTATCAGACTGACCGAGTCAAAGACATCAATGTATCAGTGAAAATGGCTTACACATACGGGTGCTGTGACTGGAGAAATGGGGCTTATGTGTATTGGGATCAGTGTAGCTCCTGTCAAATATCGCACACATGTAGCCTGTTAAGGACATACATTGCTTGCTAGTAGCATGGTGGGTGCTTCATTGATGGAATGGCGAACAGTGCAGATCCTGATCAGACTGTGCGGATGCACAGTCTGATCTGGATCTACACTGGTCGCAAAACCCATAAGCCCCATTTCTCCAGTCACATCCACATATTACATTGTTATATTAGTACTGTTTACGTGTCAATGCGGACGAATATGTACGTCAAATAGTTGACATCGTTATCCTGTGTTGCGATTGTCTCATGAGTGATTGACAGCCGAACCATGTAAACCCTGACAAGACTGTGTACATCTGGTATACACATGTTGCAGTCATTGCAAGGCTACGTTTTGCCACCAGCATGTCCAATTGCAGTAAAAGTTAACAGAACGTCATAAAACGCCAATCAAACGTCCCATGCGATTTCTGACATTCACCGAGTTTCATTCAGACTGATTTTATTGCGCACGGATAAAGCCATGGCGTGTGAAATCAATCTAAATATCGGCAATAAACATCACATGTTACACCTGACATGTTCAATCAAATTGGCATGTCCATTTCAAGGTACCAAAACAAACGGGCACCAATCGTTGCAGTATTGGTGTTAGTTGCGCGCGGTAGCTCTTCAAAACAACCAAACCGCCAGTACCAAACGGATTTACCATATATTTATCAAAACTCTCTGTAAAATTGCACATATTAAAGTGAAGCATCTCTAAGCCGTAATTCACCACTTGTTCGACAAACGGAAAATAAAGAAAAATAAAGAAGATAATAAATAAATAGCATATGTTTTTGCATCATAGTGTCCAATAGATAGATAAAACAGCAATTTGTCAAATTATTATGTAGTATTCTCTATACACTTGACACTGCAATGTCCACATTGTTTCCAGTTTAGATTAACCCGAATGTCCTGTCTGTAACGCAGGGCGACTTACAAGTCGCCCTGCGTTACAGACAGAAAATTCGGGTTAACCCTTTGAACCCGAAATCCCGCTATAGCGGTTTATGCAAGAAGTGCAGATCCAGATGAGCCGGCTCGTAACGAGCCGTCTCATCAGGATCTGCATTTTTTGAAAGCACTTTTTTCTTAGAACAAAAACACCACCTTTTCATAAATGGACGAATCTGAAAATCATTTTGTGACCATTGGATTGGTCGGAACATTAGCATATCATAGTCCATTCCAGTTCCTTAGGGTTGAAAGGGTTAAGTTTAGATGGACTCCACTGTGGAGGGTTATTTTCGGAACAACGAACAGTGACACAATCTCCATTCTCGTTAGCGATTACGAGAATGGATCATTGATATCGACACATCTGTACCGTTGCACCTTTGCAATTAAAACGCTTACAAAACCTAGAGAAACACATTAAAGCCGACTGATGTTGGAGCACTAATGATACAGTGTTTTGCATAGAGTCTCTGGTGACGAACACGCCTCGTTAGCGCGCACGTTGCACGTTACGTGATGCTATTATCGCAAATTTAATGTCCCTTTGTGGGTGTTTGATGCAATATTCTGTTACTCTTAACGAATCAACTGGTTACGCCCTTCGGATAATAAGGTATACATGCGTGAAATGTAAGATGTTTAACTTTACAAGCGCTGAGTCTTACGACGTTTACTATATGGAGTACTATCTGCCGATATTTCTTAAGGACTTGTTCTATACCTGTAGCATATTTCACCAACATTGCAAAGTATACTTTAGTAGCAAAGTATGCTTTGAGGGAGAAATTTTCAATTTTATGATAAATTTATTAATTTTTATTATACTGAATTTATTACATTATCACAGCCATTTAATGGCTGTGATAATGTAATAAAGTCAGTATAATAATTCTGCATACTTTTAATCATCAAATATATGCAGTAGTTAGTTCTATGTGAAATAATGCATTTCAGGAAAAATAAATAATTGCTCCCTCAAAGTATACTTTGCTAGAAAAGTATACTTTGCAATGTTGATGAAATAGGCTCCTGATCATCGTTTGATTCAGAGATAATTGCTTCGTAAATGTTATAGAATAGTATGTATAGCAGACATTTGAATACTGCCTCGTTACTGTATCCTATATGGCACATGGAGTGGCCAAGTCGGCCATCTTTGTGTGTTCCAGCCATCAGCCAGTTTCACCTGTTCTGCTGTTTGACAAAAAAAGTGTGAAGTAGAACATATGATATAATGTAGCTAATCACATGCCAGGAGAACGGACTCCTATCAATTGTATTGCACCAACCTGTCAGTTTTCTGGACAGGTTTGTACCTGCGTTTTTAACAACATTAACCACCATTATATATAGCTTCGTACACAGAAAATCGTACAGTGTATCACTTTTACCCGGCAACCCACACAACACATACCATATATACCTACTAATGTACTCTGTTATTAGCTATCAAATCCAGTGACATGTAAGCAGTTACCTGGGTGTATTGTCCCTGGTGTCTTCTCGCCTACTATGTGAGTAAATATGGCTTTACCTATGGATATCGTGTACACTAACATAGGCTGTACATCAGATTCAAAAGTTTACACATCAACATGTTTTGCAAGATTGATGGGAGAAATGCTCAGATATCTCGTATTTTGTATAGTTTGCTGGCATAATATTTATAGCTTGCCGTTGTCATATCTGTCTATTATGTATTGCACCAAATTTTATTTGGTTTACTGTCATATTATTTGCTGTATGTGTCAAACGCACGAAGTGGTGAAACCGTACGATGGCTTGTACATACAAAGATGGTGGAGATGGCAACTCAGTGCACCATATATGATACAGTAACAAGACAATATTCACATATGTTATATGCATATATCACATCACTCTTATGAAGCAATTATCATTGAAGCCAAGTGTGTATCTATGACCTGATAGCGTAAAATGAATAGCCCGCCCAAAATCATCAGATATTCATGCGCGGTCAAACGTAGTACAGTAAATATAATAATACAGGTGTTGTTCATGTATCATTGCACGCCATATATGTGGCTGTGACTGGAGATATGGGGCTTACAGGGTTTTGCTACCAATGTAGATCCAGACCAGCCTGTGCATCCGCACAGTCTGATCAGGATCTGCATGGTTCGTAATTATATCAATGAAACACCAGTCGTGCTTCTAACAAGCAATATCAATGTGTATGAGTACGTGGTAATAACAATAACAACAAGTACCGATTCAAAGTACGTACTATTTTATAGTGTCCTTATTACGTATAAACGAATTTTGATTAAATATGGGGCATCAAACGCTACATTTCGCCCAAACTTCTCTCTTTTTTGCGAAGAATCGATTTCCGTGTCTCCGACACGGACATCGATTCTTCGCAAAAACGACATAAGTCTGTGCCAAACTCCCTAGACCACCAAATGCAGCTCATGAAGACGCGTTTGCTGCGCCATATTTCATCAAAATCCGCTGCATATTAAGGAAAATATCAAATAATACTTACTTTGGAGTGGGCGACGTTGTTGTTGTTGTAACCACGTGATCATGCACCTTGAATATGGGTCGTTGTCCGGCTACTGGAGTGTGTTATTTGATCAGGAACTACACTCACAAAACTCATACGCCCCATTTCTCCAGTCACAGCCACACATGTGCTCACGAACTATTACTTGCACAGTCATTCAATCACCACAATGATGATTTCCATATTTTAATTTGCTGCTATTCTCAAGACAGATATTTCTTTACGAATGTGTTTACACACATGACTAATAGTAAATACAATGCGCATGAGCAGGAGTCTGTTGTATTGTTTCCGTGTCTGAGACGACACCCATTTGTACTATAGAGGGCACTGTTGTTCATACGTATCCAGACAGTTTGGTCTCGCGTGGCTTTACGTATGCATTTCTTAGATCAATAACATTCACGACCATTGGCAAAGCTATTTTTTGTATATTTGGTCTCATCCTAGTGGAATTAGACACATCTATAAATCCGAATAATCGGGAATTGGTCTGTCGAATTTTAGAATGAGACAAAGTACACGGGGTTGCTCCCAAATCGACGGATATGACATCGGTACGTGTATTGTATACATAGTCAAATAATAGAGGGATATAATAATTAAAATATAATCAAGAGAAATAGCCAAGGTGTATGATCACATGGTACTAACAACAACAACAAGTACCGATTCAAAGTACGTATTATGTATAGTGTCCTTATTACGTAACGGATTTTGACGAAATATGGCGCATCAAACGCATCTTGTTAAGCTACATTTGGTGTATTTTCGCCCAAACTTCTGTCGTTTTTGCGAAGAATCCGTCTGACACCTAAGTTTGATTCTTCGCAAAAACGACATAAGTCTGTGCCAAACTCCCTAGACCACCAAATGCAGCTCATGAAGACGCGTTTGCTGCGCCATATTTCAACAAAATCCGTTGCATATTAAGGAAAATATCGAATAATACTTACTTTGGAGTGGGCGACGTTGTTGTTGTTGTAACCACGTGATCATGCACCTTGATAGCAGCAGAACGGATATGCATCCACATCTTTTCCTGTGTTATGCAAACGTGTATCTGTTATTGTTACATGGTTTCCGTTGTTTGCACATATGTGCAAACAAATAGCGCGTGCTGTTTGCACATGGCTTTAGGCAATGCTCATTCTGGGGCCGCGCGTAATGGAAGTGCCTTCATGACGTCAGTACGCGGAAGTGCCTTCATGACGTCACTACTTCATGACGTTCATGACGTTCAGACGTTCATGACCCGGCCCCGGAATATGCATACCAAAAAGTATCTACGTGAATGGGACAATTTATAAAAGTACTGAAAATACTGAATATAATGCTCAAATTATATCATTTTTTTTTTGGAAATGTATTACAATAACTTTTGATCATGTCCAGCCGTGTGCAAACGTTTGCTGTGGCCCTCGGGAACTGTTTGAACCCGCGGCCTGGTGGAGCGCCGTGGCGTAATGGTTAGTGTGTCGGACTACTGATCCAAGGGTCGTGGGTTCGAACCTGACTAGCGGCGTGCGTTGTGTCCTTGAGCAAGACACTTTGTCCACACTGCTCCAGTTCACCCAGCTGTAAATGGGTACCGATAATTCGTAGTTGCTCTGTAAATACGAATTACCGGCTTCTCTCAAAAAGTCTCTACCTCCGTTCATTCTCCCATTCTTGGGAGACGGCATGCAAGGTCCTAGAGCCAGTGCCGCCGTTAAATATAAGCAAAAAAAAAAAAAAGTCTTGGGGTTCAAACAGTTCCCTCGGGCCACAGCAAACGTTTGCACACGGCTGGACATGATCAAACCTTATTGTTACAATTCCAACAAAAAACTGATGTAATTTGAGTATTATATTCAGTATATATAATGTTAGTTTATTCCATTAAATATTTGTTGCTGTATCAAAATGTTTGTAAATAGCAATATTGTTAAATTCCTTTCTCTGTGTATAGTTCTGGTTTAAATTAGTCCATAGGTGTAACTTCTGACTCGTCGATCAATGGTCATGTGTAACAAGGTGCATGATCATGTGGTTACAACAACAACAACAACAATGGCTGAATGTGTTGAAAGCGCGCCCACTCCAAAGTAAGTATTATTTGATATTTTCGTTAATATGCAATTAGATTTTAATGAAATATGGCGCAGCAAACGCGTCTTCATGAGCTGCATTTGGTGATCCCGGGAGTTCGGCACATACTTATGTCGTTTTTTGCAAAGAATCGATTTCCGTGTCAGTAGACTAATCTGACACCTAAGTATGAATCCTCTAGGACTAAAAAGAAACTGTGTTTCCATGTATGTATGTGACTGGAGAAGTGAAACAATCCATGGTCTAGTAACATAATGTCGTAAGTGCTATGCTAAAGCATAGCACTTACGACCTTATGTTACTAGACCATCTATATGGCACTGATGGTCAGTATCGCTCCAGGCCGAATAGCACAACCCCGAAGCCTGATAACGATCTATATTGCTTGTTAACATCATGATATTTCATTGGTGGAATGACGAACAGTGCATATCCCTATATCAAACTGAGCGGGTGTACAGGCTGGTCTGGATTTACACTGACCGCATAACCGATGAGCCTCATTTCCCCAGTCACAGCCACATTTTGTGTCTTTCAAGGGTTTAATCCTGATTGTCCCACACCATACCTGCATAGATTCTCCTATATTTGACGCACATTTTTGGAGCCTGAATTATAAATGCAACATTTATCAAAATTCGGAAATATAAACCAGACCGACGACCATCGGCCTGCTTCTTTACTGGGCTATATATCCCGGGTATGGAAGGTGTCCGAGCCAATTCCCACCCTTAAATATGAGCCGAATGAACGAATGATTGTCCCACATTTGAGTATCCAGTAGTCCTGATTGTCCCACATTTGGTTTTTACAGGTAACTGGATTTTGCAGATTTCAGGCTATAGTATTTTTCAATAAAGTGACATTGTATGCCAGTTATACTTGTATATATGTAGATGTAAATAAAATAAATATATTAATGCAAAATAAAGTGGCATACAATGTTGTTATATGTTTTAGTTTAAATTAGTGTTTCAAAGTGTGTATTGTTAAATAATCCAATTATCTACAGTTCTTTGATGATTAGTAAAGCCAATTGACTAATAGAACATCAAAGAAAGTTGATTATAAATAAGTGTTTATTATTATATAATAATAATAACATTTATCTGCACATAATTTACGTATTGAAACTGGACGTTTCACTTTGTACAACATGTTATATTAGTATAACCAAATTACAGAACACTAAGAGCTAGACCCGCGCTTATAGAGCTTTCTGAGCACGTACTCGGGACGTGTACGCGGGGTCGAGATGGGTGATTGGTCGTGCCTGAGCATGGCTCAGCATCGGCTGATCTCTCTTCCCGACTTCGGTCGCGGGAACGAGATGCGTGATCGGAAATATTAGAAACTGTATAGTTTACGTCAAATAAAATACTCTTCTTCTTCTATAACTGTAATAGCTTTATTAAAAGTTTCTTATCAACTTCTGTTTTTCATTTTAATCCTGTATCTCCAACTTGAAAGTGGAAACAGAGCATACTCCAAATAACCCTAGGGCTATGATATTACCTGTAACAATATTACCTGTAACAAAATCCTGATTGTCCCATATGGAAAATGACCAGATTTAACAAATGTGGGACAATCAGGACGACACCCTTTCAAGACGTCAAGAATGTGGCCTTGACTAAACAGCGAAGAGGAGGTCAGATTCAGTGTACAGCAATGAGTAAGCCAACGTTTCTCATTATATTTCCACACCAAATTCCACCCATAGTTAATATACTACTTTGTAATGAGCGTCTGCATGCATGGATTACAGCGACACCTACAGTGCAAGCCTCGTGATGACCGTGACTACTAATGAAGGGTGACGGCGGCTATTGGCACGGCCACAATACCACGGGATGTTGAAAGGAGTTAATCCCTCAAACGTGCCACCTGACGCAGGATGTGGTCCATCTGTTTAATCCAGAGTTCAGTCGTGACCGTCGCTGGAGAAATGGGGCTTATCGCAGTTGTGGCAAGTCTGGCTCCAGGGGGCCGTTTCACTAAACTTCTCGTAAGTGCAAAATTATGATAGTCATTAATTTGCACTTAAGAACATTTTAGTCGTACGAAGTTTAGTGAAACGGGCTCCTGGTCTACTAGTAACGCTTCTGTGAAGACTGATAGCAGGTGATATATGTGTGTTGTCAGGACCAGGCTGATTTCAATGAACGAATGACGATTACAGATACGTAGATATGTAGCCTATTTCAAGTCACCAACATTACAAAGTATACTTGTCTAGCAAAGTATACTTTGCGGGAGAAATTTTCAATTTAATGATAAATTTATTATTTTTTATTATACTGAATTTATTACATTATCACAGCCATTTTGGCTGTGATAAAGTAATAAATTCAGTATACTTGGCTAGATAAGTATACTTTGCAATTTTGATGAAATCGGCTACTGATCAGTGCCCCAACTGGTCAAATAATTATGCCATAGCTGTCAGCTAGGGAATAAAACATAGTTTTGAATAGTGAACAGTGTAGACAGATTTGTAGAGAGAGCGGTAGTCTTACAGTACTAATACGCCAAAATGATGCATTTACAATGATACTTGGAAATTGTAAAACTATTGAGACCAACATAATTAACGGAACACGTTATACATATGGCAAAGCAAATAAACTTCAAACATTATTGGAAATGTTTGACTTTCAAGGAAGTATTAATTAATATAGTCCGTTGTTGTTATTGTTCTATGTTTCCGGAATAATACATAATACAGTTGGTGCAACGTTCGATACATGTCACATGGTTATTTATCTGAGATGTCCGTAAATGACGTCAAATTAAGATATTTTCAAAAACAAATTTGGAATTTCATCTCGCCATAAAGTATTACCCGACCATAGACTTCGTATTATAAAACTATGACCGGGTTTCTTAATTTAAATTGAAACAACACCCAATCAAGTGATAGCGTCTATTTTCGTAGAACATGGCCTGGCCAAACCCACAAATTGGCTCCAATTATCCCGCATATAAGGCTTTTGCCTGTAAGGTATCGATGATGACCAATTACGGACGACAGAGAGCCATTACAAAACAAACGTAAGCCAAGCAATCATCGCAAATTCAACAATGCCCATTCGGCATTGTTGAATGTGCGACGATTGGTTGGCGTCTTAGCTATATACGCATCCCATGTTGTTTGTATCAAGGTTTGGAAGGTCATCGAGCCTATTCTTACCCTTAAATATAAAAAAAAAAATTTTTGTTTATCAAATGAATGAATTCAATTCGAAGGAGTCTTACCAAGGCGCAATCTCCATAGTCGAGTAAACATTCTGAATCCACAATACCGATAACGGAAATCACAGACCCGGGGCCCGTTTCACTAAATTGTTTAAGACTAAAATGTTCGTAAGTGCCATATTATGATAGTCTGTACATTTCACATTAACGATGTTTTCTTGTTAACAATTATTGGATTTACATTTATTGAGCATAGGCTGCACTCGCAGCCTATGCTCAATAAATGTAAATCTATAAATTGGAATGTCCAGGCAATCCTAAATTTGCACATACGGACATTTTAGTCGTACTAAGTTTAGTGAAACGGCCCCATGGCCAGCAGAAGATACGCTGGTTAAGTGCGCAATAAGTATACACCATCGGGCATTTCACTAAACTTCGTACGACCAAAATGTTCGTAAATGAAAAACTTATGATAGTCTGTAAATTTCACATTAAAATGTTTTCTTGTTAACAATTATTGGATTTACATTTATTGAGCATAGGCTGCAATTGCAGCCTATGCTCAATAAATGTAAATCCATTAATTGTAATTTCCAGGCAATCCTAAATTTGCACTTACGAACATTTTAGTCGTACTAATTTTAGTGAAGCGGCCCCATGGCCAGCAGAAGATACGCTGGTTAAGTGCGCAATAAGTATACACCATATGGTGTGATGCGAAACATATAATAACTCGTTCTCACGGTCATATGTGGCTGTGACTGAAGAAATGGGGCTTATGGAATTTGTGACCAGAGCAGATCCTGATAAAATAGCACACTTATGTAGCCTGAAAACAATCTATATTGCTTGTTAGAAGCACCACGTGTGTTGCACTGATGCAATGGCGAACAGTGCAGATCATGTGCGGACAAAATGTGCGGATGCACATGCTGATCCGGATCTACACTACGCAAGACCAATAAGCCCCATTTCTCCAGTCATAATCACATATGAGACGAGCCATGCAATTTTGTATCCAAGAAGATTTCTGAATACAAAATATTTACATTTTTTTCCTTAAATGAAGTCGATAGTTGATGAAATTTTCAGAACAAATGCGGAAAAGTACTAGTTTGTTAGCTTTAGATCTACACCTGATGTACAGAAACTATCGCAGTTTCTGTAAATACTATATCCATGAAAAATCGCACATCTTACAATGTAGTTACCACAACTTAGGTAACCTGTACAACCATAACCCGAACTTTCTGTCTGTAAGGCGACCCGCCTTACAGACAGAACATTCGGGTTATGGTTGTGACTTGAACAACTCGGGTTAGCGCAGTCATTGATTAACACAATTACATTTGTATTTTTATGCCCCCGCTACCGAAAGGTACGGGGGCATATAGTGTTACCGGCGTCCGTCCGTACGTCCGTCCGTCCGTCCGTACGTCCCGATATTACCATATTCTTTAGTAACTTCTACATGGCTTCACATATTATGTCAATATTTATACACGTGATACATATGAACATGCCTTACACACTCCATCCCCCAGTACTTCGACCTTGACCTTTGACCTTGACCTTTTCCACTTTATATGTTTGCTTGGCACTTTGGGACAAATCTACGTGCACGTTTCTCAATCCTACACTAACTTCTCAATACTTTTGCCAATCGCTTAAATATTTATACACATGATACATATGAACATGCCCTACACCCTCCACCACCCAGTACTTCGACCTTGACCTTTGACCTTCACCTTTTCTACTTTAAATGTTTACTTAGCACTTTGGGACAAATCTACGTACACGTTTCTCAATCCTACAATAAATTCTCAATACTTTTGCCAATCGCTTAAATATTTATACACATGATACATATGAACATGCCTTACACACTCCACCACCCATTACTTCGACCTTCACCTTTGACCTTCACCTTTTCCACTTTAATTGTTTACTTGCCACTTTGGGACAAATCTACGTGAGCGTTTCTCAATCCTACACTAACTTTCACACACGCATTGCTCCAATGGTCCTCTACCGCCCTGTGACAAATTCACATTCGTCCTGCCCCCGCTAAGCACAGGGTCAAGGTCACAGACTTGGTGCGTTTGAAACCTTAACATTCAGTTAAATGGCTTATAATTGGTGTTTCCTTGCTCGGATCTGCTTCACATTTCACACACGCATTGCTACAATGGTCCTCTACCGCCCTGTGACAAATCAACATTCGTCCCGCCCCCACTAAGCCTAGGGTCAAGGTGCGTTCAAAACCTTAACGCTCGGGTAAATGGCTTATAATCAAATATGCCTCGTTTTCTTTGGCTGCCAGCGGGGGCATTCGTGTGCCGACAGGCCACATTTCTAGTTTTTTCTGAATTGCAACGGAATCAATCAAATCCAAATATACGTCCATTTCATTCCACTACATCAAACAAAAAATAGTGGCCGTTAAAATGAGTTTATGGCAGCAACAACACATATTTCATTCATTATTGACGCCGTCCGTAAGGCAATCACATATTCGTATATGAAATACAATCTGTTAAAACCAGGATTATGTCATTTCAAAACAGTATAGATTATGAACAACTGTCATATTCACGCAATCTGATAACAATACGTCACATTTTCTTGCGGTTCAGTGTGTGGTTTGTAGGCCGAATGGCGAAATGCGAAGACGAATGCATAGTCTGGTCTGCGTCTTCGCTGGTCGAAAAACAGATTGGCCCGGTTTTCGCAAGACCTATGTTATCATATGTGGATGTGACGGGAGAAATGAGGCTTGAGGAATTTGTGACCAATGTAGCTAATCATAAAATAGCACACTCCTGTAGCTTGACTGGATACCGAGCTATATTAAACACATGATATATTTTCATTGATGTAATGGCGAACGGTGCAGGGGTCCGTTGCACTAAGCTTCGTAAGACTACAATGTTCGTAAGTTGCAAATTTAGGATCGTTTGGAAATTTCAATTGATGGATTTACATTTATTGGGCATAGGCTGCATGCAGCCTATGCTCAATAAATGCAAATGTAATAATTGTCAGACTATCATAATTTTGCACTTACGAACAATTTAGTCTTACGAAGTTTAGTGAAACGGCCCCCAGATCCTGATCAGACGGTGCGGATGCACAGGCTGATCTGGATCTACACTGGTCGCAAAACCGATAAGCACCATTTCTCCAGTCACAGCCACATATTAGCTATATTTCAGGACAGTCAGCCATTGTGTACCTGACAGCTGGAATCAATGGAATGGACTGTTTGTCGCTATCGCTGTCCTCTATAGATTGCCTGTGCCTCAACCACACACTTCGACCACAAACAGTAATGGCACATTTATACGCGCCGTATGTGTCCGCCCATCCGTCCGTCTATCATTACACAGTCATTCGCACAGTTATGAGCGATTTCCAAGGTTATTCGTTCTACATTTTCTGAATACGGGTATCAACTAGTACCATTTTAAAGGTACATGCCCACTCAGTAGGCACAATATGGTCTTTATATCAGAGACATTTTCTAGCAAAATAAACATTCATTCACCATTACACCACGTATTGATTGGCAGTATTATACATTTTATATCGGACACAAATTTCCACACTGATATCAGAGGCGATAACCGTGTTTTCTCCAGTCACAGCCACATATTAGCTATATTTCAGGACAGTCAGCCATTGTGTACCTGACAGCTGGAATCAATGGAATGGACTGTTTGTCGCTATCGCTGTCGTCTATAGATTGCCTGTGCCTGAACCACACACTTCGACCACAAACAGTAATGGCACATTTATACGCGCCGTATGTGTCCGCCCATCCGTCCGTCTATCATTACACAGTCATTCGCACAGTTATGAGCGATTTCCAAGGTTATTCGTTCTACATTTTCTGAATACGGGTATCAACTAGTACCATTTTAAAGGTACATGCCCACTCAGTAGGCACAATATGGTCTTTATATCAGAGACATTTTCTAGCAAAATAAACATTCATTCACCATTACACCACGTATTGATTGGCAGTATTATACATTTTATATCGGACGCAAATTTCCACACTGATATCAGAGGCGATAACCGTGTTTCTTTAAAAGATTAACGGACATTACTATTTATTCTCTATATTTATTTCTCAGGTGACGCATTTACTTAGCATAAGTAATTAAATAATATGAAAATAGCTTGATACCACCGCGAGTCACTATCGTTAAAATACATATTCTTAATGAGTATAGCTGTATAGAGAGAACTCTTAATTTTAGAACTGGTGGAATAGTGACACACTTATACACTTACTTAATTCCTATAAAGAACATTTTGGGCCTACTGAGTGGGCATGTACCTTTAAAGCAATTTGTCCCAAACTCTATATGTTCATCATATCTATATGTTCATCATATGTATGTTCATCGAGTGGTGTGGGATCTCCATGTTTCACGAGTGTCATTATATAAATATATGTCATATATTCGTTGCAAAATGTGAATATTCTATATATTATATACAGCACCAAGCACCGTGGTTAACTTTGTATACTGTATACGGTAAGAAATGTGTATTTGTATTTTGTGGGAATCTTGACAGGTACGCATGTGAATGTACAGGCACGTCGCTAGGCAGATGCCTGTAGCCGATTTCATCAACATTACAAAGTATACTTTACTAGCAAAGTATACTTTGAGGGAGTAATCATTTATTTTTCCTGAAATGCATTATTTCATATAGAACTAACAAATGCATATATTTCATGAATAAAAGTATGCAGAATTATTATACTGAATTGATTACATTATCACAGCCAAATTGGCTGTGATAATGTAATAAATTCTGTATAATAAAAATTAATAAATTTATCATAAAATTTAAAATTTCTACCTCAAAGTATACTTTGCTAGATAAGTATGCTTTGCAATGTTGATGAAATAGATACTGGAAGCCCTGGCTTCAACATAATTTTCAGACATACCCTTACTTTTTTACTGTTATAAAATTGCACCAGAGATTTAATAAATATTTGCCAAAAGAAACCCCATAAAATGCAGGATAGTGCACCATAGTTTTAAAAGAAAATCTCGGGTGGCATGCCCCGGACTCCGTCCCACCTAGCGTACTCCTCACCTTGCGAGCTACATTGTAGTTGCGAACAGTAACCCTTGCGATTTACCCCCGTACGTCTGTATCTGGCTACAGACGGTATGGGAGCAGATTGCAAGAGTTACTGTTCGCAACTAGCTCCATTGGATCACCCACCTGGGCTTCAGTTTTGGACAGGGTCTGGCGACGTACCTGATGTAGATGCCGGAATTACTGATATTTCATCGTAAATTGTTTTATTTCATCGATAAGAACATATAACACTATTTATTTCGATTAGTCAATATCGTACACTTATTATATTCACGTATGTACAGTGTGTGCAAATGGGGATCCCCAGGGTGTCCGGTTTAGAGATGTTCTACAGTAAGTCATGCATATCGATGGTCTAGTAACATAAGGTCGTAACTGCTATGCTAAAGCATAGCAGTTACGACCTTATGTTACTAGACAATCGATATGTCAACTCCAATACATCCGTTCGTGTTTTGACATCGCTTACAGACACCAGTTACCATCGGAGTCGAATAATAATGAAACCGATCACAATTATTTCCCTTTGCATTTCTATTTATAGAGAACCGGTCCTTTGGTTTATTTTAGCGTTTATTTCTTACTGAATAACTTGCAAAAATAAACACTGCTAACAGGGTAGACCCAGATCAGACTGCACATATGTGCAGTCTGATCTGGGTCTACACTGATTGCAATACAATTATTAAGTGTGAAAATATGAATCTGGCAAATAATGCAGTTTCGGATCAGATTGCGCAGATATGTAAGATGATTTGGAACAACAATAGTCGACATCACTATAATTCCTCCTTTTCATAACAAATCATGCTGCATTCGCCCTTTTTTCAAGCAATAAGGCCCTAAACTACACAATCTGGACCGGATTTCTATAAATAAATTCAACAGGCGATAACTAGCTACGATCCTCCATTTCCCTCGTACAGCCGAGTCGCTGATGTACATGTAGATGCTCAGGCTACCATTGGTCAAATGGATTTTCTGAAGCAAATCATCCACGGACCCTCTAGAAAAATGTGTGAACTATTAACATTATCCCTGATTGTGAGGCTTGGTCAGGATCTATACTGTTCAGAAATGCAAACTCCTCGGGCTCGTTTCATTAAACTTCGTACGACTAAAATGTGTGAATTTATGATCGTCTGGAAATTTCAATTGATTGATTTACATTTATTGAGCATAGGCTGCATATGCTCAGAAAATGTAAATCCAATAATTGTTTACAAGAAAACATGGTTCATGTGAAATTCACAGACTTCATAATTTTGCACTTACGAACATTTTAGTCGTACGAAGTTTAGTGAAACGGCCCCCTGTAGCCGATTTCATCAAAATTGCAAAGTATACTTTTCTAGCAAAGTATACTTTGAGGGAGAAATTTTAAATTTAAGGATAAAGTTATTAATTTTTATTATATTGAATGTATTACATTATCACAGCCAAAATGACTGATAATGCAATACATTCAGTATAATAATTATGCATACTTTTAACCATCAAACATATGCAGTCTTTAGTTCTGTACTAAATAATGAATTTCCGGAAAAATAAATGATTACTCCCTCAAAGTATTCGTTACTAGAAACGGCCTACTGGTATTGTGGCATGACGGCACGAGTAGTATAGTGGGGATGGAAATGATACCACCTAGGTTGGAGGGGCTTATCGGTGCTGAATACAGTCCCACCTACCACAAAAAGGAAAGTCCTTTGTTCTAATATAGGGTCGACAATTTATTTATTTATAGGAGTGTAAAAAACTCCTATAAATTGGTGGTTAGAGATTAAAAATCGATTTCGTAGCATTTTACCCGCGTTCTATGTTTAATGATATCGGATTTAATTTCTGCAGGAACCCCTTGGCATGCCATGAGTTTATGTATCTTTACGGTTGGCGCGCTAGCCATTGATTTTCCACACCATTCGCACAAGACATTGGAGGGTCTACACGAAGCCCTTCGCCTGTGTACCCCCAATCCGCGCGATGTCACGGATTCTCTGCCACAATCGAGACAAATATATGGCTTCATATCAAACTTTGGTTTACCTATATGTTTTGCTTGTTTAACATGAAATAGTAGCCGAAACCAACACACTGATTTATGTACCGTATGGCGGGGCAGAAATCAGTTATAAAGATATAACCGATATTTTCTCAAAGTTAAACACACCGTTCCCATCCGACCACCGTTGTCATACCGGTTGTTTACCCTAGCAATGGCGTTCCTATCCGACCGCTGCATGCCTATGCAATTTAACAGATACAGTGCTCAGTGAATAAACACGCCCGATATTTTATTTAGCCGAGTGTATTTCACCTTATCGAGGCCACGGTGTGTATTGATTTAAGTTTAAACACCCACAACCACCAAGACAGTCGCCGGTGTATTTCTCCAATAGCGATTGGCGTGTATTGGTTTAACCACAGGCCACAAGCTATCGAGAGACGCTATATATAAGAGAGGTGACTGTAAAACGATTACTTCCTGGTATGGACAGTTTGCGGTTATAGAAATGTATGGTGGTCAGTGGGTGACATACTCACGGTGATGTTGTAATTCCCACCCCCCACCCCCGACTTTATCTCCCAGTTTTAACCTACATTTATCCCAATCAGTATGTATTCTCAATCTTGTGAAGGGTGTGCGCGCGCCTTAGTTCTAATTGTATTTTTTAAATCCTCATATCGAGACATCTCCATCACCAACTCAAATTCAGCGTCCGATATATTGTTATCGGCCAACGCTTTGGACACGATAACGTCGATGCTATTTTTCTTAGACCTCGCGAGAACCGATATTCTGTCGTGCTTTCTACTTTATTTTCAAATGTTCTCCCCATTACTCTAAACACCATACACAGCAGTCCTGTCCCAGTGGCTACACCACTCAAACCCGCGGCAATAGGAATTGCCACGACTGTAGATGACAATGCAGCGGTTCCGGCCCCACCCAGTATAGAAACGGAAGATAACAAGGTGCTCACCCCCTCCGCTATATTTGCAGCTCGTCTATATTTTTTAGCATTTACCCTCCGAGTTTCCCCCTCTCGCTTTAGAATCGGCTGTATCTCGAAGATATTTTCCAACCTGAAGTTTGACGGGGTCATATTGGGTGTTGAAACAGGATCGGCAGGTTTTGGTTGTAGGTTCAACCGCACATGTGCAGTTAAATGTTCACTCGCCATAAATCAAGTTCAATTAACAATGTCACAACAGTGGAAGAACTCGCTGGGTCAGCGATTTTCGTAACAAAGTTAATAACACTACCTTCGAAAAGTCTAATTGGATTGTCACCGGCAAAGAAAACCAGCCCTGAACTCTGTCCAGCGAGCTTAGTGACTCCAAGCGCCCGTTCTTCACCATCCAGTACGAGATTTACGGTGACCACGCCCACAGGATTACCCTTAGCATTAACCGAGCAGACCGCCATTCGTCGAACAGTCCCGGGAGTTGTCATGACGTATCCTTCATATCTATTGCTCACTTTGGCACCAAACGAATATTCATAGATCCCCTCATTCAATAGGCCCCGCTTCTCAGCCCAAACTGTTATGACACGTTTTTGTGGTTGCAATAGACGTACCTGCTCAACCACTGCACACAGTCCTTCACCAACTTGCGCAATCGCTGTATGGGCCTCTTCCCGAAATTCGGTTATTTTTCCGCCTAATTCAGTAAGTGCTGCATGATCCTTTTCCTCAACTTGGATTATTTTTTCGCCGAGATCCTTAAGTCCTGTATGTGCCTCTTCGCGAACTTGTGCTGTCACCGTCAGGACGTCTACTCTAAGATGTGCTATATTCCTGTGAATTTCGTTTGTGGCGTCCGATATAGTTCTATTGATCAGTGATCTGGTTTTTTCGGTAGTTAAAAAATCACCTGAGGGAACTCCAATCTCGATTGGGTTGTTACTCGGATTCTTTGAATTTATATCTGTCACCCAATCGCGATTGGAATTGGAAGAACTACCTGGTCCGTATATACTCATTTTCAATAATATTTATGATTCTATTACGAACTTGAGTCTAATTCTTTGAATTAATTTGAAATTTCTAAGACGACCGAAATCGGGTAATAGTTCTTCAACTCTGTCGCTTGATCATCAAGAATAGAGACCGTAAATTCGTGGATATGTCCCGATTCCAAAACTTTCATCTCGGGGCATGGGAAGTCTAAAGTCACAATCTCCCCAAAGAAACAATCCTTACGGGGAGATCCTTACCTTGCTATCTGGGATGATGGTCATTGTTGTCAGCCCGGTAGCTTTCGAGATTATGAGGCTGGCTCGTTCGTCAACCTCTGATGTGACAAAATCTTTGAGTTGCCTAAAACTCCACAGTCCGGGAGGCAGCTTTACACCTGCTTGTTGTCCATCCTTCAAATAGTCAAACCCTTCGCGCTCCCCCAAGTTTCACCACCCAACCGTGAAGGTGATTGATCTGAGGCCTACCCGGAGTTTTCCACAGCAGTTATTGATTGACTTCTGAAGTTCACAACTCTCTTTTTGAACATTAGTGATAGTATCAAACATAATAAACTCCGATTAAAATGTCGTTGGATACCAAGGCATTTAGCTTCAATTCAAAGGCAAAGTACCTGGTAGGAGGTGTATACACTCAAAAGAACACCATTGGTGGGCTTGTGCATCCCCCAAATAAGAGCCAGTTTGGGCCTGGGATTCAACACCAATTTCACTAACATGTTTGAAAAGTACAGACTTCCTAAAACTATTACACAGGATGTCACAACAAACTGGAACAACAACCCTATGAAGTTCTGGCAGAACCAACTAAATTTTGCTGTGTGGTGTGCCACAACCGGGTGTGGCATCTATTTCAGAGACCACATACAATACAGGAACAGCATGCTGAGCAGTAGCGTCTACAACTTTCATGTGTATTATACTATTAGGAGGATTCTCAAAGAACTAGGTACTCCACTACCTGAAGACGACGGCTGTAATCCCATTTCCAACACATACAAACTTAAGACGTTCGAACGGATAAGTGACGAATTTAACGTTTCAAAAGATTCGGATTGGAGACAGAAAGTATAACCGAACAGCAACAGCCTGGGCACCGTTCATCTTAGGGGTCTAGAGCACGGGACATACTATGCCAGAACGAAACCTGCTTTTACAGGGTTGGCGGTCGGAGGTTATACTCAGAGTTACACAGCAACACCATTCAGAAACACGGTAAATTGGACGGAAAATAATTTTAATACCCCCAACATGACATTCGGGGTTGAAGTGGCTAGAGGGCACACGTGCGATTCCGAATACTGTACATGGTTATCATCGTCAAAGGCTCACGTACAGTATATTTTACAAGACAGAAACGTGCAAAATGTTATAGTAACCTTTATATTGGACGACGGTCTAGGGTTTACGCAGGCCGGTGTTACCCGCCTCAACGACTCCATTCTCACATACGTCTGGGCCATCCTCGGCGCACAGGGGCAATCGCGCAGTTCTATAATAGGAGCCGGGACGGCGTTCGACGCACACAAACAGTTCTTGGCAAATGTCGAGGACGCCATCTCATCTCCGGTGGACCTCCCGGCGGCGATCAAACGGTATCAAGACGTTTTGCAGAATGCCAGCACCCAAGTAGACTATGTATTTGGAAAAGGTCTTTATATGGCGCCGAGCAATATGATACTACGAGGCAACCCGGTTGACGGTTACATAATCAGATAGTAATCGCCATCGCCAATCAAACAATCGGCCACAACGGTAACGTGAACACGGATATCTTCAAGCGCACCCCCAAGACGGTCGGGCTCAACAGTGTTGAGGTTGGAAATTCAAATAAATTTGAAAAAGATTTCATAAAACACCCAATCCAATCGCGATTGGAAGAATTGGATACACCCACCCAATCCAATCGCGATTGGAAGAATTGGATGCACCCCCAATTCAGGAATTGGGTTCCACCAGTTCCCCCAATCCAATCATCAACACACCAATCGTGATTGGAGAAATTGGAAGAATTGGAACAGGAGCCGGAAGTAAAGCCCACGAGGAAGAGAAATTAGGGCTCGTCGTCGCCCTCGTGATGATAGGACTTTTCGCGCTTTGGTTTTAGGAACTCTCGGGCGGCTAAAAGTAGGAGACCGGCGATCGCCACAATTAAAGCCCAAGTATATTTGGCGAGCCATCCGGCTGTTTTTGATAATATAGATAACAAGTACGTGAAGACACTCCCGATCAACACAGGCAGCGCGGCAACCGCCTTTCCGGCCAATTTAGCCAGGAGATTGGCGAGGGCTTTTAGCTGCTTTTTTGCCCACTCCTTGGTACCGCCAGATGGCGTGGATGCTGGCGAGGGTGCAGCCGCTGCACCACCGCCTCCAGTGATCAGTGATAGCTAGAACTATGGTTGATATAGTCATGCCGAGAGCTGCGAGGATGCTTAATATTGTGACGCCCTGCTCTCTGAACAGAGTGCGAAGTCGCTCACCGAGTGTCGTGTCCTCGTGCAGAACCCACGAGATTGTTTCGCGGATCCGACTTATTTGGATGCGGAGCGCCTCACGGCAATCCGATGCAGCCTCCAAGCGAGCTTCTCTTTCATTCTGCAACGACCACAGTCGTTCGTTGATCCGCTCGGTAGATTCTCTATCGCCATCAGGGGCTTCCCCAAGTTTTCTTTCTTCTAGCGCGATATGTTCATCCAGCACCGTGAGTTTGGAGAGGTTAAGGACCAATTGGCCCCGGGACGTTTGCAGAGCCTTATTGAGTCCCAGGAGTTCGCGAAGAGGTAGGTCATCGTTCGACCCTTGATCGAGGTTGAATATTTCGTTTTCACTGAACGTGGTCTCCATCGTGCGAATAGCCTCGGTGGCTACTTGAGGGACCTCACTGAGCTCTGCCATCTTTTTGTTGGTAGACTGTAGGGCCTCTACAGCGAGGTCCGGCATAATTATTTTACCCCGCGTCAAAACTACGAATCCTAGTTCGCTCCTTACGTCTTCGCCACTGCCCTCGGTTCCGGCAATGGTGTTCAGCGCTAGCGGTTTTTTGGTCCTCATGTTGATGAGCCGGAGATTTGGTGCTGATCGTAGTCGCAACCCATCACGCACACTGTATTCGAACTTCGAGTAGTCGCGACCGACAGATGGGACCTCACCTGTTTCTTTCAACCTGTTGTAGTAGCCGTCTACAGCTGACTTGAGTACTTTCTCATCTAGATTAGTGCCGCTACCTATTTTCCGCTCCTGTTCCAATTCTTCCAATCGCGATTGGATTGGGGGAGCTGGTGTCTCTATGACGGGTGTTTTGTTGACGGTCGTGAGGGGATCCTCGAAGTCATCGATGATGTCATCGATGATAACATCTCGGCCGCGACCGGATTCTTTCATATCATCCATCTTTAACGATGTATAAAAGAAAAAAACATACGGGTTTAATAGAGTATTTAAATATGTCTTCGAGTCAATACGGTCGCAAACTCATTTCATACCGCAGACTGCGGGAGCCCCTCGGGGCGAAAGGCGTGAGACAGAGCGTCGTTATTACGAACACCCATCGACGATCGACCAGAACCAGCAGCTCTTGGCCCGCTTCCCCAACCTCGGAACTAGCGACGTCATTGTGCCGGGGACTGTTCGCCTCGCTTTCACTATTTCGCTGACGTCGACAGACGAGGACCGAACCGTTGTTCAGAACCTGGGTCGCGCCATATTCAAGAAGACCATAATAAAGATTTCTGGTAATGAGGTGATGTCGATCGACGACAGCGACGTCTGCTATTGTTATCAGGACCTGTGGAAGACGGCGAAAGAGCGCGAAAATGCGGTCTATCAGGGTATTCATACCAGGAAAAAGAAGAACGTAACCAAACTTAGAATAGGGGCTGGTAACAAGGCAGATAACGACGCCAGTGACAACGCGATCGCGGCCGCTTACGGCAACCGCTTCTACATCCCGCTCAACTTTGAGTTGCTGGAGAGTCACATGCCCTACTATCAGAGCGCTTTGGCTGACCGCCTCGAATACGAACTAACGTTCAACGACTACGGCCGAGTTCTCATAGCCACCGACATGGCATCGACCTATACGATCGACAATGTTTCGTTGGAGTACGACATGGTCACGATGCCCGAACTCGCGCGATTGATCAGAACCCAGTACGCCAGGCGCGTTGCCATACTTTACGAGCGAGTTCTTTGTCACCGCAAGATGACGAAAGACAAAAGCGACACATTGTGGAATATTAATGTCAACGTACCCGCCCGTTCGATGAAAGGTATACTGATGCTGTTCGAGGAGGATCGGTTCGCGCTCGGGTTTAGAAAAACCGACAAATTCTATAACACCAAAATCACAAAGGTAGAGGTGACGATCGAGGGAGTTCCCAATCAACTCTACAGCCAGGGGCTTCGCGCGCACCAGAAAGCAGTTTGCTGCCAGCTCTAAGCGCTCCCCGGAGGTTGCCGCGGTTGCCAAAGACCTGCAGCTATCAGACGTCTCCCTTGCGCAGTTCCTGAATACCAACTACGCGTTATGGCTAGACATGCGAGCCAGCGACGACGACCAAATGAACGGTAGTGGACGCCAAGTTGAGAACACTAGCGTGTACTTATATATAATCACAGACGCACAACTCAACATCGAAGATGGTCGATATGTCTCAGCACTCAACTAAATCTAAATCTAAAGTTTGTGATGCCCACTCTGCCATAATATGTGGGCAGACAGGATGCGGAAAAACGTCATCGACTTGCTCGAAGGGTCCTACCGCGATGTCTTTCGACACATTGTGATCCTGTGTCCCACTGTGCGGCACAACGAGACTTATCAGCGGCGCCCGTGGATATGGGCCGACTCTGAGGTATACGTTATTGACCCAGGCGACAGGCTTCATGATTGGCTGCGTGGCTTCTACCAAGCCTTTCATGGAGAGTCCACCCTATACTACGTGATTGACGACTGCTCGGCCATGGCGGCGATGACCAAAAAGAAGGACATGCTCTCCGAGCTCTCATTTTCTGGCCGCCATGCGGGGCAAAGCGTATGGATCTCCACTCAGAAGTACAACGCCGTCCGCAAGGATCTGCGCGAGCCCTCTTTCACTGCAAGGACCGAGACTCATTCGATGACTGTCTTCGAGAGAACTACGTTATCCCAACGCGCGAGGAGCGCCTGGAGGTTCGACAGATACTTTCGGAAACTAAGCACGCCAAGCTTCTGCTAAAGACTGATCAACCAACTGCTTACAAAGTTATCAATTAATTACTGAGCAATTGCTTAACGCTCGTTAGTAACTGCTGTGCAAATGCTTAACAATGCTGAGCAATTGCTGAACAATGCTTAACAAATACTTAACAATGCTTAACAAACACTTAACAATGCTGAGCAAATGCTGAACAATGGTTAACAATTTTAAGAATTTGGTGCTCCGCGCTGCGAGCTTTGTTGCGAGCATAACGGTGATCATAAGTATCGGATGGTGCGCTTTTATTACTTCGTAATAATCAATATGTTAGACTTATCAGGCTACTCAGAATAGTACTAATTATCAAAAATAAAATAATGAACTGCGACGAACTTCTCGATCATCTAATGGAACAGATAGTCGTGTCGACTGCCGACATGACATCTTTCCGAAATAAACTGTAGGAGCCGACACGACTGGGCCTGTAGGAGCCGACACGACTGCCGATACAGTCTGAAAGAAAATGAAAACACGACGCGACGCGAGCGGCTAGCTGCGGTGGTTGCTGGGGGACAATCGGAGCGGTATTTCGGTAGGCGTCTCTCAGTTTGTCAGGTGGACAAGATGTCAGATGCGGAGGTTGATAAAATGTGTACGCGATATGAATCTAAATTGGGGGCAGAGATGACGAAATCTCTTGGGGCGGCGGCTATTCATGTGTACGCTACCGCCGTTAGTATAATTCTCCCTATACCAAACACCGCGGGGTTGATTGGTGATCTAGAGACTGACCCTTTTGTAGGACACACTCTTAGAACAGCCTGCTGCTCAATTTATCACAAGTTTGGAATGTACTTAGCTCCGCTGACAACCGCGTTGACCACGGCTAAACACTGTTAATTTGGACATATATGCCCACGAACTATAAGCTCAGAAAATGATGACACAAGACGCACCTGCGAGAGTGACGGGACCGCAATCCCCGATTGCTCCAACTCCCATGCTTGGATGAACCCGATTGCAACCCCAACTGCACAGATGCGGTTGGATGAACCCTGAACAGCACAGGTGTGGTTGAACCCGATTGCCGGACACAAAAACCCAAAAAGACAGGCAGCTGGGCGGGCAGCGGCTGCCACCCGAAAAGCTAAACAAGATAAAATACTCGCCGAGATTCGAGAGGCCAAACAGTCGTTATTTTTTCCAGCTCAGGAGACCCAATCGCAATTGGAGTTGTGGGTCGAAACTGCAAAACACCCGAAGGCAGCTGTTTCTCCGCAGGAACTGTCGGTGCAATCCCCGATTGCTGTAGCTCCTACCTGGATCATCCCGTGGGTTGTTGGTGGGGGTCTGACAGTTGTGGGCACCCTGTGTGTGTGGAACTACCTTTCGAAACAACCAGTCGCGGTTCCGAAGAAAGTTACGAAACCGATTGCGCCCTATTTAAATATTGATCGCGATCCCTTTTATATGCAATAAATATAATGGCTGAAAACGAAGGTAAAATGATATTGAATGCGTGTTATCACGCCGTGGTGATATCGGGTCTCAGTATCGGGTTTGCTCGACTATCAAAGATGGCCTTAGGAGGGCTCGCTCCCAAATTGGACATGACCGTGAGAGACGTAGGGCTCGTGACCTTAGATGTAGCGGCCGCAGTTGGGACTCGAGATTATCTAATTAAAGCTGGAATTCTACCTGCTAATATATGGAAATAAAATGGCTACGATCGGAGTAATAGTAGGTGGTGCAATCGTGAGCGCAGCGGCGTTCGGCGGTAGCAACTATGTATTCTCGTTAATAGGACCGGACGCGGGTGAGGAGCGTAAGCGTCACGATTTAGCCACAGAACAACTCAATAGCGCAAAGGAAGCATGGTCGGAAAAACGAACCACCCGTGTGGACTGGATCAACGAAGAGCTTCGCCGCGAGTGTCACGCCGTGCAAACTTTCCGGAACGTTGACGAAGCCATGCGCAAATACGCGCAGGTATATCCGCAGAAAATTCTCGCACCGCTGGATCCCGAGCCCCAACTTTCAGATTTCTATGTACCGTCAGAGGCCCAAAATGACCGCGAGATCGCGTTCATCGTCGTGGGGATGGCTGCCGTAGGTCTCGTCAGCTACTATATTGAAAAAGCAATAAGCAAAAGCAATAAGCAATAATTATTTTTTCAATAATATATAAGGGCCGTGCCATACGAAAACCGGGCTTAATGACAACGTCATGAAAAGCGGTAAACGACGTAGGAAAAACGACGTTTGCAGCGTCGCTGTAAAAATTCACATTCTTCCCTCCCATTTACGTTTACTGGTGTCAATTAACATTTAGTGTGAACAGAAAACGGAAAATTATAACTTACTGAAACTTTCACTAATATGAGACGCGATGCCTTGCACCTTAGTACACATATTATGACGTCATGACTTGACGGAACGTACTTGTGACGTCACTGAATACATGTTTAACGTTATGGCCATGGTGTGGTGACAAAATATTATAGCAATGATACTAACACGTGTTCCTCGCAGCATCAATGAAATGCTTCAGGCGCTGTGCATTGTCGCCTAACTGTCGTTCTTTGACATTGTCACTCTTTTTCGTCGGTTATCCTTATGAATTCAAAATGGTGAACGCATAATTTAACTGGCTACATATCAGCGAAGTCCTCGCTTACACTGCACCTTGAATCCTAAATACTCTTAAATATGAACAACCTAGTGTATGCCAACGATATTACCATCTATTATCTTGGTAAATTGAGACACTTTTGAACAATTCAATCCAGTACTTAGCGAATGATATGCCATTTAATGCCACTCATTTTATCATAAACGGAGGTAGACACTCAACTATATTGTAAGGGACCTGCATTCTGGTTTTTGTCAGGATGATTATCCAGATATCGGGTTTGGTAGCTCCGCACCAACAAGGATGCTCACTGTCAACTAAATATTGGCTGAGAATAGAATACGAGAGCGAATGTCAATTCAACAAGTTTAATAAAGTCTTAACTACCATGTAACAACAATTAAAGTATTTTTTACAGACTGAATATCGGATTATGCGGTGCAGAATATGTAATTTCCACATTGTGGCAGTAATGAACACATGTGAAACAGAGAACAATAATGGGAATCTCAACCTCCAAGTAATCTCTGCAACTAATCAACATGTGTTGGTAAGCTTGGTTAAATATTCAACATGTTCTCATGTTATAGTACATTACATTTTTCAGTGTTTAAAGATGGGTGGGGTAACCATGGGCGGATTCAGGGGGGGGGGGCGGATCCGGCGCGCGCCGCCCCTAAAATTCGCCGAGTAAAGATTTTTTTACAAGTTGCAAGGCACGTTTTTTGCTCCAAAATGCGCCAGAACGCAGGAATTGCGATGTATATTTCAAAAAAAGAAATTTGATGGCCATAAACATGATTTTCGCACGATTTGTAGTATCAAATCATTAGGTTATCACTTGACAGCATAATAATGTATACCTGAATTAGGCGATGGTAATGCGATCCTCAAGAAAGACACCTGGCAACAATTATAAGGTATCACGCTACCAAATCTGCCAGACGTCGTGTTTTGTCACAAAGCTAATGTTATAAGCCGCCTACTGCAGATGTACACGTGCACTGTCTACAAACAAATACTCCATTTGCAGCAATTCCTTATTTGAAAATTATTCATACGGAATTACGTTACTTGGGCCGCAATCCAAAACATGACGTTACATTAATAGCAACTGCAATAAACATTATTTTCATACTTTGTCTTGGCCTAATGGGAAACACTTGGAAAGGCTACGAGATATCCAAATTTGGTTGAAATGCGATAAAAGATGACAAATCTATAGGACTTGTCCGGGTATTATATCAACACACCCCTTGTATACGCCGTTGATAAAAACGTCATAATTTCAACGTCATTGATCTAAAACGTCATATAAGTTTTTACCACGCGTCATAAAAATACTTCTAAAATGAAAAATAATTGGGATACATTGATAATTTTGGCGGCATATGGCTTTTAAAAGATGTACAATTCAGAATACGCGAAAAAAGTAAAAACTGAAAATTTTGTCATTAAGCCCGGTTTTCGCATGGCGCGGCTCATATATAGAACGATGTTAGTTGACGAGCTTTATTACGCTTTGATCGATGTAGGCTACACGGCCCTTAAACACCGTTTAGCTGGCGCAAAGGGTCTGATCCGTCTGGCCCAAGACTCTCTAGAGACGTGTCGCGAGGACGAAAAAACGGCCACCCTTTTCGCAAAGCGGATGTTAGATTCCCACGAGTTCCCGCTCCAATCCAATCGCGATTGGAATAATTGGGGGAACTTAACCGGCAGCTGTAGCGAATTCTCCAACAAAGATTTAGTATCGACGACGCAGTTACCGGACGATCTGGCGAGGGCATGTTGGAGACTGTTCGACCTAATAGAATACCTCGCATACGATGGACACGCGCAAGCTTGATACTAAACTATCCGTTCGCCTAACGCGCAAGCTAGCGAACACATACTACAGCCCCCGCGGCTACTGGAAGGGACTCGCGGCCATCAAGAACCTCGCGGTGGCGACCAAGGTTTCCGAAAACGCAGCCAAGGAATGGTTCAAGAAGCAGGCCATCTGGCATATCTATTTGCCCGCGCCTGACAATATTCCGCGGCCGAAATTCGACGTGCCGGTGCCGAACGAAGTCCACCAAGCAGATCTCCTGTTTCTCATCACGATCGCGTCGGTCGCAAGACGTACAAGTACGCACTGACAATCGTTGACGTAGCGAGTCGGTATAAGGGGGCTGAGCCGCTGGCCACTAAATAGTCTAAGGTGGTGGCCGAGGCTCTTTCTCGAATATATAAGAGGAATCCTCTCAAATGGCCGAATCTTCTCCAGGACGATCCCGGCCGAGAGTTCATGGACGCGGTCTCTCATCTATTGGCTAAACACGACGTTTCTGTTAGACGCGGCCGCGTCAACATCCACCGGGACCAGGGGATTATGGAGCGGTTCAATCGAACCCTGGCTGAGAGGCTGTTCGGACATCAATATGCCAAAGAGCTTGTAAACCCTCATTCGCGATCGACCGAGTGGGTGACCAGGCTGCCAGCCGTGGTCTCCGCACTGAACGGCGAGGTGACCAGATTGATCGGTAAAAAACCTGTAGATGCCATCAAGTCTAAAAAGGTGTCGTACAAATCATCTGCCGTCTCGCGCGGGCGACCCGTTGGTTTAGCGGAGAAACGGCTTCCATCGGATGTTGCCGTCCAATACCGGGAGAGCTCGAAGGTGGTCGCCGACGTGCGACTGATCCCGTGTGGTCTCTCAATGTATATCATCTAGATCGATCTATTACCAAACCCGATGAGCCTGTTCTCTACTATTTGGATGATGGTCCATCTCGCGGGTTTGTTCGCGAAGAACTTCTTGCGGTGCCTTCTGACATCCAGCTACCCCCCGACCGTCCGTCGTCATAGTTGGTCAGGCTCTCGTCCTACATCAACGGCTCTGTATGAATAGTATCAGAGAGCACGCGCCGCTTGTCATAATAGGCGGATAACCCAAGCTTGTGCTGGAAATATGTCTTCATAACTCCCTTATTCATGCGGAATCCTCTGTTTTCCGCTGTATCATAAGATCCCTCGAGTGGGGTTTTGTACCGGTCCCAATCTACACTATTCGTTCGTTTACTCATTCATTTGGAGGAATGCTTGGTCGTGCCTCCAACTCAGGTTGGCAAACCCACCTTCTCTACAAAGTAGCACTTGCTCGATAGCGCGATTGCTCGATCCCCTTGAAATTCCATCTTGAAAAGTCCTGGTTCGCGTCCGCTCCACTTATCCCAGGCCAACCAATTTTTTTCCGATTTTATAAACTCATCCATGAACTCTGGGCGAATGCAGGATTTCAGATCCCTCCCACTAGTGGCTATGTACATACTATCTGTGTCCATTTGTATAAATTCGAAATCGCTCCGATCCACATACTTATCTAGAAAATCATAGTAAAACTCCAACATTCTCAACTTCGCCAATTGGTACACGGCAATCCCACAGTGAAACGGTCGCTTTACGGATGATTTCGATTTTCTGCTCGATATTTCGTACGCATCTCCTATTTCTGTCAAATCATCGTAGAAGGCGGATCGCAACGCTTTATCAACACATTCCTCGTATTTCGTGTAAGTCGTATTCAAATGTCTTTCCGCCGCTTCTATCATTTTCCCACAACACGAATTACCGAGTAGTTTCATTATGTCTGCAACTACAGCTTTGCTGCTATCTGCGTCGCCAGTTCGTCTAGCTGCTGTGACATCCTCCGCGAACCACTTGAAGGGTTTTCCTGAATAGTAGTTTAATAAGCGGTACACTCCAGTTACTTCCAACCCTTGTTTGAGATACCAACGTAATATTGGTTCGTACAGCAACACTTTCTGAGCCGATAGCGCCCCAACTAACTTTTTCCCATCACTGCGAGTACGACCCGTGGCGCTCAGACATTTCATCATGTGCTGGGGAACTTCCTCCTCGCGAACAATCCTGTTTATGAATAGGGGCGACATCTCCTCGAATTTATTCTTCAGGTTCTCTGGCACTTCGATGTCCACCTCGGCGAACCCGAACCACTTACCGTCCATCACTCTCTTACAGAATTATTTGATAATAATTGGATTGTTGGGAGCTTTGACCGTCGTGATCGTCTCTTTTCCTCACGGCATCTCTTTACTCAGTGTGGACAAATACAGAGCGTTTGCATCGTATCCCAGCACCGCGTTGCACTGTTTGCCGTGCTCTTCCGGAGTGGATCGAAGATCTTAGACACTCCGGCTTCCGCATACCTAGAGAATACAATGGAAGGACCTCCAACAAGAGTCCTCTGCAGCATCTCGTAGGTTTCCTTTTGTGGCGCATAAAGTTGAAGCTTGTCATTGAAAGGGTTATCAGACACCGTTCCCCGCAGCAAATATTGTATCGCCACACCTGGCAAAGTTACGGCATCCTTGAAAATATCAACACCTTTGTCTTTATAAAATCGACACATTTTTTCCAATGCTTCCAGGAAAGGTGAGACATCCAAATCGTTATAATACTTCAGCCACTCACGGAACGTGGTCATCTTTTTCGCTTTGAAAATCGCGCGGCACTCGATCCAGTGTTTACCAGCAAGTTTCGAATACCAGTGTTCCAGATCCGGCAGTCCGGGATAATCTAGTTTGTCTGGGGAATTAAACCATTCGTAGGGGAAGAAGGACTTTTGCGCTTCACAGCCGTACCCTTTAATCCACCGGTGATAACTGACTCCCGGCCCTAGGTACAGTGCAACATCCAGAAACATGAACTCGCGTGTGAATAGAAATATCGAAGCGTTTTCCCTTTTGCCAACCATTACCTTTTAGGCTGTATCAGACAGCTCGCCAACTAAGTACTTCTTGATAAGATTTATGTCGTACCTGCTGCAATTGAACCCGAATACCGGTACCTGACATATCCATTGCTCGATCTCCCCAGCCTGCCGCTCCCGCAGGGTGTCCATATCTGGGGGCCGGAATGTTCTACCTACCTCTTCCCTGATGGCCTTCCCGCGCTTTTGCAAATACTCCATAAACCTAGCCACCAACCGCGCGGGGTCTGTGTCGCATATGTGAGTTTTTTCTGAAGACATACTATCACCAATACTCACGCTAATCGGGACATGCTCGGTTTCAAACTCGAGGGAATCTGTTTTCCTCTCGTGGCCGTCTTCGCTCAAATACGCTTCAAAGTCGTACACAATCTGGTGCGGGTAGAGTGTGGTAGGACATCCCGTTTTTATAGCTTTACCAGATTTCTTAAGTTGTGCTCCCACATCACCTCTAACTCATACCGGCCTTTGTAATCATTTTCCCACGCCTGGTGGTGTTATCAAACTCGTCACGCCTGCTTATGGAGTGTGCCGGGCATCCGTGCCAATAGCAGCCGTGATACTGGTACACTGTGTTATTTTACTGACAGTAACCGTCCACTGGAGCTCCGGCAATCCAGCGCTCGCCACCGTACCCGCACTGTTCGGTATGGATGTGGATGCCTTATTCCTTCTCAACGTGCCCCATCCATTCCAATGCGCCGTAGCTCTTCGCGCTTTTCGGAAAGAATGCCCTTTCGCACGCGGATCTAGGACGCTCCAAAATCTTACCTTCGCAGATTACTTGGGTCTCCCCTCGCATACAGGTGCGTGCGTGCCTTGTCAGGTGGCAGGCTTGTGTGAATCGTTGGGAGCACTCTTCGCAACAGTACGTGTGGATGATTCCTTTAAGTTTGGTTATAAGGAATGCGTGGTCTTGGAATAATCCGATGGTCATATGTTTGGTGCCGACTGCGGCGTAATGTGCTGGTTTTTTTTCTCAAATACCAGACTCCGTCCTCTGTGGGTTCATACACTTCAATACCAACCTTAAACTTCTCTTCGACCTTCTTCAAGTTATCAAATGGAACTGGGTGTGTTTCCTCGCAGGACCAAAATACTCCTGACTGAGCTCCCGCGCTTTGGCACAGCACCTATCTGCTCGAGACCTCCCGTGAATCGCTAAGCATCGAAATAAACACAATCCGTCATCGTACTGGTCTAGAGAATACATACCTTTCTTATTTCGCAGCCACTCTGGTAGCAGCACCCACGAACTTTGACTTAAGACCCAAATCCTTCCCGCGCTTTCCCTGCACGAGCTTGACACACACTTCCACCCATCTTACGAACGTCCACTTCGTGTTTGGGCGAGAGATTTTATCGATGTCCATCCGCCTGGTCTCCTGAACAGCCACCCAGCGTTTTACGTCGGAGAGGGATGACATCCAATGACTCCCTCCGATATTCTTGTAGAATGTAATAATTGTAGGCTGGCCTTTGGAATCAACCTCATCGATATGCTTCAGGTTGTAGGAATACGCGTACCTAAGATGAAAATTTGTAGTGATATAGGGCATCAGTTTATCTACTATCCTATCGGAAATAATACCACCAATCTCTCTATGAAAGGTGAGCTCGACATTTCTCCTTCCAGCCTTGACCATTATTTCTGGTCCTTTCGCTATAATCGCGCGGACCAGCGCGGTTTTGATAACACGCTTGTGCTCAGACCTCTTCGTAAACGCGCTGTTCTTTGTTACGTTTATCAGTTTGGTCAACCCCGCCACTCTCAGGACGATTACTATATATGATCCCGAGTGATTTAGCTTCATCCCTCAATTTCCCAATATCTCGGGAGGTCTGATCTGAGGATTTTGGGTTTATCAGTTTGGTCAACCCCGCAACTCTCAGACGATTACTATATGTTATTCCGAGCGATTCCGCCTTTTCTCGCAATTGCAATAACTCGGAAGTTGGTGTTGGTGGTTGTGGTGTCATCTTTGTCATAATACTTTTTCGTATACATGTAGGTTTTACTTGTTCAACAAGCACATTTCTGTCTGAGGATTTCTGACGAATTGTCATATTTGTCATAATACCTATAGGTTTTGCTTGTTTAACATGAACATTTCTGTCATGGGTTTTCTCATAATTTGTCATATTTGTCATAATACCCATAGGTTTTGCTTCTTTAACATGAACATTTCTGTCGTGGGTTTTCTCATAATTTGTCATAAGTTTTGTTTGTTCAGCATAAAAGTTGTTTACACTTTCCTGTGGTAGGTGGGACCATATTCAGCACCGATAAGTCCCTCCAACCTAGGTGGTATCATTTCCATCCCCACTATGCTACTGCATGTCTAGAAACGATATCAACTATTAACAGGGACATGATCAGCATCTATACTGATAAGAAATACATATTCACCGTTTTGTGAGACGATGGCCCGTGCATTTCTTATAATGAACAATTACCACTTGCATGCGCATTATTCTATCTTTAGCCACTAATGACGGATGAATTCTTTATATGCGGCTGTGACTGGAAACATGGGTTTCCGGCCTTTGCGACTAGTGTAGATCCATATCAGCCTGCTCATCGACGCAGACTGGTCAGGGTCTACACTATTCGCCATTATGTCAGTGAAACACATGTCGTGTTTCTATCATCAATCATTACACATGTTTACACCATATAAGAGTGTGTTAGCAGATTAGAGGCTAGACTGGCCACAATTGTACAGTTCTCCCGTTTCTTCCGCATATGTCGCTGTGAATTTAGAAATAGGGCTTTTGGGATTGTGACCAGTGTAGTTCCTGATCAAATACACACTCCTGCCTGATGATATTGCATGTTAGAAGCATGACGGGTGTTTCATTGATGGAATGGTGAATAGTACAGATCCTGATCAGGCACATGGTGATCTGGATATGCACTGGTGGCATTTCCCATTTCTCCAGTCACAGCCACATATGTGTTTGTGACTTTGGAAAAATGCCTTTGCGATCAGCGTGGTTCAGGATCTGCACTGTTTGCAATTATGTCAGTTAAATACCTGTCATGCTTCTGGCAATCAATACAGATATTTACACCCTACAAGAGAGTACTAGCAGAATAGGATCTAGACTGACCATAAATACATGGGGACCTCCCAGGGTGTCCGGTTTAGAGAGGCTCCACTGTAGCATCAGTCACACATCTCCATTTCCTTAATCATATTTGTTTTTGTCCTGTCATCTTAAATCGCTCTTGGGAAATTACGTGATAACTAGAACTGCCCAGTAAACACAATACACGACCACATGGACTAGTATAGATACAACAATCCCCCTGCAATGACGGACTGGAAGTCTAATACACAGGTAAGACAACTCTTCTTACAAAGTTATAGTTTACATTGCTTTATAATATGATATACAAATATAATTATTTATTATATACCTACCCATGAAATACATTGTTATACGATGTAAATAAAAGTCATATGTTCTCATCGATGAAATAAACAACTTCCGCTATCTATATTCATAACGCGCATCTGCAGTGCCGGACTACTAATAGGCTGCAAATACACATTCATTACCGTATACATTCCAAAAAAACTGCTAATTTCCATGGAGTGGTATATAATAAATAGAATATTCATATTTTTGCAACGAATATGCATATATGTTCATCTCGTGGTGTGAAATGTCCATATTTCACTCGTGAAATATGGACATTTAACACCACTTGATGAACATATATGTCATATTCGTTGCAAAAATATAAATATCCTCTATATGTTTGGACCAGTGGAATAAAGGCGCTAAGTCCCGTTATCAAGTGATGCAGAATTCCGCCTGGCTATATTATATATCATGTATCTTCAAAGTTGTATTGATATTGTTCGAGCAAAAGCCGATTTAGTAACTTCAACTCGCGTCATCTCAGTCTGATCAGGGTCTGCCCTGGTTGCCAAAATATATTTTAAAATTGGCCACTCGGCAATAACTATCGGCCATCAATTTCGGTGAGTTCTAGGAATCACGCAACGGGCAAGCATTTGGTTAAATGAGCAAACATATCGAAATAAATTCATTATTTAAAACATTTTCTCCGGTTCCCGCGCATGCGCGGAAGAAGCAACTTTCTGCCAGATGGTCTTGTTTGTGGAGCCTGGTCTGGGAATACATACACACTAGTCGTAAACGTCATACCACGCGATGAGACAATTACGGGCAGTTTAACCACTTCGAAACAATGGCCAATCCCAATAGATAAACATACTTGTGTTTATTTGGCGTATTGATTGATTAATCATAAAGACACTTTTCTCAATGGAAAATCAATTTCGCATCACTTGTCTTAAGAGCAGCTATTGTTGGCTTTGTCTTGTCGATGAGAAACCTTAATTAAATATTATCCATATTCCCAGTAGCCTATTTCACCAAAATTACAATGCATACGTATCTAGGAAAATGTACTTTGAGGGAGTAATCATTTATTTTTCCAGAAATGCATTATTTCATATAGAACTAATATTTGAAGAGTAAATGTATGCATAATTATTATACTGAATGTATTACATTATCACAGCCAAAATGGCTGTGATAATGTAATAAATTTAATATAATAAAAAATAATAAATTTCTCCTTAAATTGAAAATTTCTCCTTCAAAGTGTACTTAGTAAGATAAGTCGGCTGGCTACATGAAGCTGAAGATGTTGGGAATAAAGTCAAATGTATGAGTCAGTTGTTATTCTTACGTTTTCAATTATAAGATTATACATAATTATATGTAGCCTATTTAACCAACATTACTAAGCATACTTATCTTTCTAAGTACACTTTGAGGGAGAAATTTTCAATTTAAGGATAAATTTATTATTTTTTATTATACTGAATTTATTACATTATCACAGCCATTTTGGCTGTGATAATGTAATACATTCAGTATAATAATTCTGCATATTTTTAATCATCAAATATATGCAGTCGATAGTTCTATATGAAATAATGCATTTCGGGGGAAACATGATTACACAGTCAAAGTACACTTTGCTAGATAATTATGCTTAGCAATCTTTGTGAAATCGGCTACAGTACAGAGGAATAAATACTGTGTCACATGTATAAGAAGTTGACTTATTCTATTCATCCTTCATGTTGTATATATTGTTTTGTATCGTTCTATCGTTGTGAGGCTTGTTAGCAAGCACGGTACGCGGGTTGCGATCCCGTGCTAACCTAGTTTAACCTAAACACACTTGATAATTTTGTGCACTGGCTGGCCGTTCCAAAGCGGCACACGTCTCGGCATGCTTTCTTGTAGCATAGTTTAGTGTGTTTGGTTTGTTTCTTGGTTTTTTAGTAAATTGGAGTGGTATTTCTATTTACAGATTGTGACTTGTGGGCCTTGTGTTACTGATATATTGATTTTTACTGGCATATTCATCTACTTGGGGTCTTTTGCTGCCCCTATTTTACGGTATCTACCGAGTAGACGTAGTCTTGCACACGATGCATAATACCGTACACAATAAACATATACAATCATACTTTCTTACTTAAAGGTACATGCCCACTCAGCAGGCACAACATGTTCTTTATAAGAATTAAATAAGTGTGTAATTGTGTCACTATTCTACCAGTTCTAAAAATTACAAGTGAACGCGTACGCTATGCAGATATAATAATTTAGGAATATTTATTTTACTGGTAGTGACTTGCGGTGGTATCAGGGCCCGGATGTTCAAAACATCAGTTAGCTTAGCGGACTGTTAAATCCTTAACTGAATGGTTAAAATCTCTGTTAAGGATTTAACAGTCCGTTAAGGATTTAACAGTCCGTTAAGCTAACTGGTGTTTTGAACAACCGGGCCCAGGCTATTTTCATAGGCATGATTTTTTAAAATTATATTTACACTAATTAAATTCGTCACCTGAACAAAATTATATTTTCAACGGATTGTAAAGTTTGATCATTGCACATCAACAAATAAATACAGGAAATGTAATGTCCGTTAACATTTTAAAGAAACACGATTATCGCCCCTAATATCACTGTGGAAATTTACGTCTGATATAAAATGGTGAGTGAATGTTTATTTTGCCAGAACATGTCTCAGATGATGTCTCAGATATAACGAACAGTTTGTGCCTACTGAGTGGGTATGTACCTTTAAACGGTGAATATCATAAAGAAAATATATAATAAACAGACGTGTACATGTATCTGTTTAAAATAACGCCTGTTTCAAACACGCATACGCTATCGGATCCCAGAATAAACAGACTATACCAAACACACGCACGATGCAAACGTTACCTTTAATAACATCAGAGTAAAGCCAGACAGTGTCTGCCAAAGCACCGGGAAACCCGTGCTATCACGTTCCATGAATGAACTAACGTACCAGCATCGTATCACGTCCGTGACGTTCATTCCAATTAAAGGTCAGCCAGTGCATTGCCATCATCCATAGAACTGATCTTATTCCGAGTGTACCGCATTCCATATGTACTGACTATTGCGCTTTAAACAGTTTAATAAGTGGCATTCGGCTGATAAAAAGGAACATTTATAACGTATACGTCGAGCGTTATTCGCGCAGTCTGATCCGGCGATACGCTGTTTGCAATCACAGACGCAGGTATACTTAATTGGATCAACAAAACGAATCTAGATGTCACTCCTGCTTGGTGAAGTTTTAAGAGGACCAGTATGTATGGAACGCCATGACTGCCTTAACTGAACTAATATTGTTATCTTATGTGGATTCGTCTTTATTTTATATGGATTCATCTTCATCGTATGTGGAATCGTATTTATCTTATGTGTATTCATCTTTATCTTATGTGGATTTGTATTTATCTTATGTGGATTCGTATTTATATTATGTCAATTCGTCTTTATATTATGTGGATTCGTATTTATCTTATGTCGATTCATCTTTATCTTATGTCAATTCGTCTTTATATTATGTGGATTCGTATTTATCTTATGTCGATTCATCTTTATCTTATGTCAATTCGTATTTATATTATGTGGATTCGTCTTTATCTTATGTGGATTCGTCTTTATCTTATGTCAATACGTCTTTATATTATGTGGATTCGTATTTATCTTTTGTCGATTCATCTTTATCTTATGTGGATTCATCTTTATATTATGTGGAGTCGTATTTATCTTATGTGGATTCATCTTTATCGTATGTCAATTCGTCTTTATCTTATGTCGATTCATCTTTATCTTATGTCAATTCGTCTTTATCTTATGCTCTTTATCTTATGCCAATTCGTCTTTATCTTATGTGCCAATTCGTCTTTATCTTATGCCAATTTAATTCATCTTTATATTATGCCAATTCGTCTTTATCTTATGTCAATTCGTCTTTATCTTATGTCAATTCATCTTTATCTTATGCCAATTCGTATTTATCTTATGTCAATTCATCTTTATCTTATGCCAATTCAATTCATCTTTATCTTATGCCAATTCGTCTTTGTCTTATGCCAATTCGTCTTTATCTTGTGTCAATTCGTCTTTATCTTATGATTTTGGGACTGGAGCTAAGTGACTCTGGTGTGGTATGGACCTGGCACCAGGTCAGGATATTCTAATTCCAGGACTGAATATATAGTTCTGTAAATATTGAGTTCTGATTTTTGGAATTTCCCTCATTGAATACGGGATAATCCATCCCGTTGGCCCGGCCTTAAATGACCCTGGCACTTGATAGGTCGTTAAACACCAATAATCAATCAATCAATCTTTAGCTTACGTCAACTCACTTTTTGTTTAACTTTTTTGTCTTATGGTGGTATGTTAGTTCGTCTTTATATGGGCCGCCGGGCTGAGAAATGGGACAGTATGGCGTTTACTATAATTGGCACTAATTGGAGATATAATTCCTTTTGCAAACGCACACAGAAAATGACTCGATGCTAATCGTCTTGCTGGTGTTATTAATACTACTCCATTGATGGAATAACGAACAGCGTAGACCCTGATAAGACTGTGCGGAGGCACAGGCTGATCTGGGGCTACGTATTTATCTTAAGTGCAGTTCTCTTTATGTTCTGTCGTTTCGTCTTTATGTCGAACATTGTTAATATGGGGTTTATTTATTGGAGAGATATTTGTGTTGACACCGGCTATTTCTTTGCCGCAACAACAACAACAACAACCATGTCGCATCGACATAAGATAAAGACGAATTGACATAAGATAAAGATGAATCGACATAAGATAAAGACGAATTGGCATAAGATAAAGATGAATTGACATAAGATAAAGATGAATCGACATAAGATAAAGACGAATTGGCATAAAATAAAGATGAATTGACATAAGATAAAGACGAATTGGCATAAAATAAAGATGAATTGACATAAGATAAAAAAGAATCGACATAAGATAAAGACGAATTGGCATAAGATAAAGATGAATTGACATAAGATAAAGACGAATTGGCATAAGATAAAGATGAATTGACATAAGATAAAGATGAATCGACATAAGATAAAGACGAATTGGCATAATATAAAGATGAATTGACATAAGATAAAGATGAATTGACATAAGATAAATATGAATCGACATAAGATAAAGACGAATTGGCATAAGATAAAGATGAATCGACATAAGATAAAGATGAATTGACATAAGATAAAGACGAATTGACATAAGATAAAGATGAATTTACATAAGATAAAGATGAATTGGCATAAGATAAAGATAAAGATGAATTGACATAAGATAAAGACTAATTGTCATAAGATAAAGATGAATTGACATAAGATAAAGATGAATCGACATAAGATAAAGACGAATTGACATAAGATAAAGATGAATCGACATAAGATAAAGATGAATTGACATAAGATAAAGACTAATTGTCATAAGATAAAGATGAATTGACATAAGATAAAGATGAATCGACATAAGATAAAGATGAATTGACATAAGATAAAGATGAATCGACATAAGATAAAGATGAATTGGCATAAGATAAAGATGAATCGACATAAGATAAAGATGAATTGACATACGATAAAGATGAATCGACATAAGATAAAGACGAATTGACATAAGATAAAGATGAATCGACATAATATAAAGACGAATTGGCATAAGATAAAGATGAATCGACATAAAATAAAGATGAATTGACATAAGATAAAGATGAATCGACATAAGATAAAGACGAATTGGCATAAGATAAAGATGAATCGACATAAGATAAAGATGAATTGACATAAGATAAAGACTAATTGTCATAAGATAAAGATGAATTGACATAAGATAAAGATGAATCGACATAAGATAAAGACGAATTGACATAAGATAAAGATTAATCGACATAAGATAAAGATGAATTGACATAAGATAAAGACTAATTGTCATAAAATAAAGATGAATTGACATAAGATAAAGATGAATCGAAATAAGATAAAGACGAATTGGCATAAGATAAAGATGAATTGACATAAGATAAAGATGAATTGACATAAGATAAAGATGAATTGACGTAAGATAAAGACGAATTGGCATAAGATAAAGATGAATTGACATAAGATAAAGATGAATCGACATAAGATAAAGACTAATTGTCATAAGATAAAGATGAATTGACATAAGATAAAGACGAATCCACATAAAATAAAGACGAATCCACATACTGTAAATACGAATTGACATAAGATAAAAAGATGAATCGACATAAGATAAATACGAATCCACATCACATGAAGACGAATTGACATAAGATAATTACGAATCGACATAAGATAAATGCAAATCCACATAAGATAAAGATGAATACACATAAGATAAATACGATTCCACATAAGATGAAGACGAATTGACATAAGATAAATACGAATCGACATAAGATAAATGCAAATCCACATAATTTATATAAAATAAAGATGAATCCACATAAGATAACAATATTAGTTCAGTTAAGGCAGTCATGGCGTTCCATAAGTATGAGTATCTAAACTGGTAATGATGGCTATGTGGATGAACTGGTTCGTTTGGACTACGCTGGAAGCCAACTACATAAAACTTTGTTTATCATCCGTGTATCCGTGTGCGGGGGAGTAGAGTGGGAGAAACATATTTGCAAGGGTGTACACACAGGTGGAAGACTCGGACCTAGGACCCAATAATACTTGGCTCATTTGGAAAACGTTACCCCACCAACCCATTTCCATACACTATACCTTACAGCCTTTTCCGAAAAGGCTGTAAGGTATAGTGTATGGAAATGCGTGGGTGGTGTAACTTTTTCCAAATGAGCCAAATATTGGGTCATAGGTCCGAGTCTTCCACCTGTGGGTGTACATGGGGAAAACGAATACAAACTTGAATGATCGACTTATTTCATACCCGTGTACAGCCAGTCTAAACAACACAAACCAAACACCTCCAACACTGGTTGTTTGTGTGCACATCGATACCTAAATCTAGGATTTGAGAGCTCAAACCTGGGTTTGTGGAATTATTGTGCATTTGGTGAACCTTAACCATTACTACGCTGAATTAAATTTTGTCGTCTGCTGGAAATGTTTTATTTTCAATATTCCTCGATAAAACCTGTTTTAACAGCGCATGAGAATCGTCTCCACTGGAGACGATTCTCATGTGCTGCCAAAACAGGTTTTTTTGTAAAGAATTAAGACAAAAATGACAAAAAAGCAGACGACAATTTTCGTCTCCCGCGTAGTGAGGGTTAAACCCGTGTCTCAGGTCTCGATTGGAGTTTCTCGCTCCAAGTGCACACTAATGGGCTATCCTAGCTAGTTATCTCCCTTTGAATTTATTTATTTATTTATTTATTTATAGAAACCCGGTCCAAGTTTGTATTTTAGGGCCTTATAGCTTGTAAAAAGGGCGAATGTCGCATGATTTGTTGTGAAAATGAGACAGCATAGTGATTTCGACTAATGTTGATCCAGAAGATCCTACATATCTGCACAATCTGATCTGGGACCACATTATTTGCTAGATTCATAGTTTCTCACTTATTAATATTATTGCAATCAGTGTAGACTCTGATCTAGGTCTACTCTGTTTGCAAAACTCAAGTTTTGTGCTATTCAGTTAAGAAATAATCGCTGCAATACAGCATACGACCAGATGTCTATAAATAGATTTGCAAAGAGAAATAACTGAGTACGATCCCCTATTACTCAAACCCGGCTTTAAGACGATTATTAGTTACTCTTCAAACCCGGGTTTGGTTCTCAACCCGGGTCGCACGAATTACTGCATATTGTTGCCATACCGTTGCATCATCCGGATGGTTTGCGGGCTCAGCCATTTCATGTAAATCAGCATGCGGCGTATCTCCACACACGAACGCTATTCACAGTTAATTTTCTGGTTCATTTGCTAAACAGTTGCCCTGTTTCATTTAGTCAACAAATGCAGTATAAATTGCGTCTGTTTTGCGTATTAAACCCGAGGCTGCCAGTTGCCAGGTATGTAGGAGTAAATGTTCCTATACATCCTGTAAAACAGGTGCTAACGCTCGTCTAGTATACAAGTGCTTTGTGCATTTTGGAATTTGTACTCTTCGAGATTTGATGGATACTGCAAAAATGTTACATTAATTAGCAGTACTTTGAGTGCAATCCGTGCGGTTATCTGCAATAGTATATGTTCACGTTGAACTGTTGTTTTTGTTGTGGTCGTGTTGTCGGGATACTTGATACCTGCCTAGTTATTTCTTGAATCATTTCCTGGACTCTTTGCATCTTTGCTCCGACTAAACGGTAAGTACGCATGTGTATTGCTTGTTCCCGTCACTTTATTTAATTTTGAGCACACTGTATAACATTCTGGCGGACTTTAAAGCACAGCAACGTGCAGTGAATGAGTCATATATCGATGGTCTAGTAACGTACGGTCGTAACTGCTATGCTTTAGCATAGCAGTTACGACCTTATGTTACTAGACCATCGATATTGCACATGATGCAGCTAAAACCGCGTTATTATTAATTTTAATTTATTGCATAAAATGTTCTTTTTGCAGTGCATTATTACAACTGTATTAACCCATTACATGAGGAATACACCTTGACGGGTATGAACCGTTTTTAATATTTTATTTTTATTTTTTATATTTCTCAATGAAATCGTATGTTGTGACCACTCATTTGAACCGTCTCGACGAGACGGTTCAAATGGTGGTCACGACATATATTTCTGAGCTCATATAAAGAAAATAGGATTTTCCACAATTAAAATGGCGTATCCTCATCATGAAATAAAGCACTTGTGCAATCAATATGTAACTGCATGAGGCCGCTACATCGAAAACATGTTATGTTATCAGCAGAGAGGCAGTGTCTGATAATGTGCTTATGCAATGAATATAATATAACCTTTGTGTAGGCTTAATGCGATATTCATTGAAGTATTTGGATGATTTAATAAAGATTATGAAATCAGAAAACTCATTTATTAAGTATCATATCATTCCATCACCAATATAAGATCCTCAGTGTACATGTACAGAGTTAGGTGATTTTAGAAATGCCAGCGCAATAACTGTAAAACACATGTGTTGTATGTTTAAATACAGACACATCTCGAGTATTTCACACTAACTACCGTCAATCAAAATCACACATACGGGCTTTGTATATTTTACAAACATGCGCAGGTTGATCTGGAAGTGCGATTGTTGCAAACATCGTACATACAGCTTCCTACGGAGAACATGGATTTTTCTTTATTAATTCGTTCCCACGAAATAACAATTCGTTCCCTCAATTTAACAATTCGTTCCCTCGAATTAACAATTCGTTCCCTTAATTTAACAATTCGTTCCCTCGAATTAACAATTCGTTCCCACGATGTAACAATTCGTTCCCTCGAATTAACAATTCGTTCCCTCAATTTAGCAATTCGTTCGCTCGAATTAACAATTCGTTCCCACGATGTAACAATTCGTTCCCTCGAATTAACAATTCGTTCCCTCAGTTTAACAATTCGTTCCCTCGAATTAACAATTCGTTCCCTCAATACAACAATTCGTTCACACGAATTAACAATTCGTTCCCGTGGGAACGAATTGTTATTTCGTGAGAACGAAATTGTTAAATCGTGGGAACGAATTGTTAATTCGTGGGAACGAATTGTTAAATTGAGGGAACGAATTGTTAAATTGAGGGAACGAATTGTTATTTCGTGGGAACGTATTAATTAAAAAAAGAATTATACGTCCCTGCGGGTCTCCGTAGCTTCCCCATGGTCCGCCGTAAATTCTATCTCACCTCATGTCGCGTAGCATGCATTGTGAGAACATTAAGCCTCTGGTGGCAGAAACAAAATGCTTCATGTGTATTGTACAATTAAAGGGTTCAGTGAGAGAAGAGGGCTAAGTCCAAGGACTTAGCCCTCTTCTCTCACTGACGACTTCCATTCAAGGGGTCAGTGGAGGAAAAAAGGGGATAGGTCCTTATGGACTTAGCCCTTTCTCTTACTGACCCTTTCAATTACCAACATGTTCTACATATGTGATCAAAATGGCCAAGCCATACGACTACATGTATGAACCATGGGTGGGCTACAAACCAGCAACGTATAATTGCACACAGGCATCTGTTATCGTCCGCCGTCGGGTTTTATATTGCTCAAATTAAGTTCAAGTCCCTGAGCATGTTATATGTCTTTACGATACATCGCTGTGTTCTGTTGCATAAAATGGGATTTCACCGTGTAATAGTACAGCGCATTGAAACGCATAAGTACACTCGTTTAATTTTTTTTAATGGAATCTCTACAGAATATTCGTTACGTAATCAGTGCAGCTTCAATCTATGATGATGTGCTTCTGCAATAAATAGCATCTGGCATTTCTGTTTATTTAATACAATATTTATAATTTCATAATCCGTAAACCTGTTTAACCCTTTGAACCCGAAAGCCCGCTATAGCGGTTTATGCAAACAGTGCAGATCCAGATGAGCCGGCGCGTAACGAGCCGTCTCATCGGGATCTGCACTTTTTGCAAGTAATTTTCATATTAGTAGAACAAAAACACCCCCTTTTCATAAATGGACGAATCTGAAAATCATTTTGTGACCATTGGATTGGTCGGAATATTAGCATATCACAGTCCATTCCAGTTCCTTAGGGTTGAAAGGGTTAATAAATACAGTAGAACCTTTCTAAACCGGACACACAGGCAGTCTGTGTATCTTTAATTGTATGGGACTCATTGGTGTATATTTATTATGATAATCCCTGTTTAAGTTCGCAAAGCACAGCCGCATACCTTGGCATAGAAATATGTCTGATTTACAGTGGAACATCTCTAAAATTAGACTTCCCAGAGTGTCCGGTTTCGAGAGGTTCCACTGTATATCCTATTAAATCATCACCCAATCATGATATAGTACAATCTCTACTACGGCGACACATGGGAGGATACAGAAATACATTACTTCATTATGTCCATATATTGTTTACATTTATTTAGCATATTATCTATTACATCGCCATATTGATTGTGGTGACGTATTTATACGATCTCAGTGGATGAAATAAAATGTTATAAAGCTGGGCCTGGTTGCTTGTTAAGGATTTAACTGTCCATTAACCCTTTCAACACCACAGGCCTGTATAGTGGTATTGGCAACCAGTGTAGATCCAGATGAGCCGGCTCGTGACGAGCCGTCTCATCAGGATCAGCACTAATCTCATCTTTTTGAGAACAAAAAACACACCCTTTTCATAAATGGACAAGTTTGAAAATAATTTTGTAACGATTGGATTGGTTGCAAAATGAACATATCAAAATCCATTGCAGTTACTTAGGGGTGAACGGGTTAAAGGTGCATGCCCACTCAGTAGGCACAACATATTCTTTATATCGGAGACATCACCCGAGACATTATCTGGCAAAATAAACATTCATACACCACGTGTTGATTGGCATTATTATACATTTTATATCAGACGTAAATGTCCACACTGATATCAGGGGCGATAACCGTGTTTCCTTAATATGTTAACGGAAATTATTATTTATTCTCTGTATGTATATGTTGAGAGATAACATAAATATCACTAAATTATTATATCTGTATAGCGGTCACTTATATATTTTAGAACAGGTGGAATAGTGACACAATTATACACTTATTTAATTCCTATAAAGATCAGTTTGTGCCTATTGAGTGGGCATGCACCTTTAAGATAACAGAGGTTTTGAGCAACCTATACCTGGGCCCGGTTGCTCAAAACATCCGTTAGCTTAACGGACTGTTAAATCCTTAACTGAATGGTTAAAATCTCTGTTTTAACAGAGATTTTAACCATTCAGTTAAGGATTTAACAGTCCGTTAAATCCTTAACTGAATGGTTAAAATCTCTGTTTTAACAGAGATTTTAACCATTCAGTTAAGGATTTAACAGTCCGTTAAGGATTTAACAGTCCGTTAAGCTAACTGGTGTTTTGAACAACTGGGCCCTGACTGTTATAAAGAGCTGACTGATATACCAAACCAACGATATTCCAGCAAAGCGGTGTACGCCGGACATATCTGCCCTTTGCCCGGTTTATTGTAATTAACTTCTGATTGACTGGCGAGTTAGAGGCTAATCTAGCGCGTCTGTTTAGAATCGTATTTTATTTGTTTATACATTAATTTGCAGCCGTAAACAATACTACGATCCTTGTCAGTGTCGGTATATGCTGGCTCATCCAGGAATAGAACCGACTAACCGACTACAATTGGTATCGAGAAACATCTGGGCAGTCTTGGCTTCTGTATAGGTATACTGTAGAACATCTTTAACTGTAGAACATCTTTAAAACGGGTTCACACTGAAAACGTATGTACGGAAGCCCATTAGGGCCACTTCACTTTTTTTATTTCCATTTATTCAAGATGTTTTCTTGAATTTTCGAGATATTTTCTTGAATTTTCAAGATACTTTCTTGAATTTTCGAGATATTTTCTTGAATTTTCAAGATGTTTTCTTGAATTTTCAAGTTCTTTTCTTGAATTTTCAATAAAATATTTCTTGAATTTTCGAGAAAAGATCTTGAAAATTCAAGAAAAGAACTTGAAAATTCAAGAAAACATCTTGAATAAATGGAAATTAAAAAAAAGTGAAGTGGCCCTAACAGGCTTCCGTACGTATGTGTTTAATTATTTCAACACTACAAACCATAAATATAATAAGTTCAGACACTTCAGATCCAGACGAGACGGCTCGTAAAAAAATTGTTGTTTTCTTGTGAATATCTGTACAGAACAGTAGACTATTTCACCAAAAAAGTATACTTATCTTACTAAGTACATTTTGAGGGAGAACTTTTCAATTTCAGGATAAATGTATTAATTTTTATTATGCTGAATGTATTACAATATCACAGCCAGTTTGGCAGTGATAATGTAATACATTCAGTATAATAATTCTGCATACTTTTAATCATCAACTATATGCAGTCGTTAGTTCTATATGAAATAAAGCATTTCGGGAAATATAAATTATTATCCCTCAGAGAATACTTAGCTAGATAAGCATGCTTTGCAATTTTGGTGAAATCGGCTACAGTAATGGAATAATAAAAAAATGGCATTGGACAGCTCATGTCAGATAATTAGGGGTAAATGCGTTAACTTTGATGTGCCCTTAGTCTGGTCATTCATAGCTGATGGTATTGTAAGTTCAATATCATATATGACTGAAACTCGTAAGCCCGCTACAGTGGAGTATCACTAACCTCCTTTCCCCAGAAAGAATTTAAGGCGCTGGGGTATTTCACCGCGAACGTCTTATTTTGATGAGTCATATTTATTAATTTGGGCATATACCCATACATCTCGTTTAATACATGCTTAAACATTATAATACACTCTTATAGTGCTTTCAAGGATCAAATGGAACTGAAACTAAATGGAAAAAAAAATATCAAAATTGGGAGCTTTTTATATTCTATCTGAACTTTATAGCGCTGGGGTACCTTGTTTTTGAAATTAAGGCACTGGGTCACCGTCAGTTCAGGCCCCCTCAATATTTCTGTAATAAAGCACATATTCTCATCCTCAACCTACCGGACCCCCCTAGCAACATCAGGTCCTTTCCTTTGGGTCCTCATGCCTGCCCTTTGCCACCATCTATTTGTGATTTCTTAGTCCAAACTCGGAATAAGCTGTGACTTGCCCGTTAATTTTAAACGTAATTTGCGGAAAATATGAGTCGGATTTTGGAAATCAATATCGGTGATATCGGCGATACGTCAAACCAAGGTCGACATTTACATTTTCTGTATTTGGCATCAAAAGTTGACAAAATCTTCATAGCAAATGCGGAATTCCGCATTTGCTACGAATATTTTGTCAACTGTTGACGTCATTTTCGGACATATCGTAAATTTTGTAATAGTTGTCATGAGATATCGTATATCTTCTTAGTATAAGTTAGATCACGGTTCGTCCGCATGTACGAGGAGATACTCCGAGGAGCTTTAGCGAGCGGATTATCGCTCGTACATACGGACAAACGTGATCTAACTTATTTATCACATCCTCATGCACATACCTTCCACATGAGCTGTGTTAATACAGAAACAACACCCGGAAATGTGTCAAAGATGAGATAAGGTACACAATCACATGGCTTGTCCCACATGAAAATGAAGTGAACACAAAGGCTATGTGTTTTCTCCCATATTCTGACCGTCTGAAACAAAGGACATCGAGTCGGTTGCACTATTAGCGCAATTGGTAACGAACGCACTTCCCACCAACGCGCGTTTGGTTTACTCCGGATACTCTGGTTTCCTCACACATCAAGTATCACGTGTATGCCTCCATTTAACTAAGTGATCTCGCACTTGTTTGTGATTGTTGCCAAATAAAGATCGATTATATCAATGTGTCAGATATTATGTAGATATTTATTCATTATTATTTATATATATTTTATCAATATTATATATTGAAAATGATTCTAAAGTGCTGTCAAACCATGTTTCTACTGTGAAAGAAGGCAACATATTAAGCAACAGCAGACGATACATTCCGTGCTCAGCAGTCTAAGGGTTAACACGCGTCTGTGGCTGTGATCTTAGACACAGAGCTAATGTCATTTATGGATATTCAAACGTTTGCTCTTCTAGGATAGCGTTCTCTTGAAACATGATAAGGATAAGAACAGTACGGGTGTTTAATTTACTGAATGGCGAACAGTGCAGGCCCCGATCAGACTGCGCGGATGCGCAGGCTGATCGGGGGCTACACTGGTCGCATAACCCATAAGCTCCATTTCTCCAGTCACGGCCTCATTTCACGGCGAAAGTGGCGAAACGCAATAAGTACGAAACGATTGGATGAAAACCATATGTCATTGTACCGTAGAAAATAGGAAATAAAATGAGAATACGTTAAAAGAATTAAATTAATTTCTGCATGGTTTGTGTCAGACAGTTAAGTGTGCCAGTGGGCGATTTTATGGCCATCGGTTTTATGGCTCCCAGTTTGTAAGTGGGCTTTACGGCCGCTCGCTCGTTGTCTAGTGTGTTCGCCCCGCGATTCGGAAGACGCATTAATATATATTGTCGCTTTCATGTGTAGAGTACAAAGCATGCACGACTGTTTTGTACGATCTCGGAATACCAGCATCAAGAGAGACCATGATTTGAGGAATTACCGTGCAGATAGATACTTCAAACCGGGGGTTGATAACTAAAATCCAGGTTTGGTGAATCATTGTGCATTTGGCAAATCGTAAACCACGGTTTGAGGTTTCGAATTGGGGTTTTTATGCGTCAAGCACTCAATCACTACACAAACCCGCGTTTAACCCTTTGAACCCGAAATCCCGCTATAGCGGTTTATGCAAAAAGTGCAGATCCAGATGAGCCGGCTCGTAACGAGCCGTCTCATCAGGATCTGCACTTTTTGAAAGTAATGTTCATATTTTTGAAAACAAAAAAACACCCCCTTTTCATAAATGGACTAGTCTGAAAATTATTTTGTGACAATTAGATTGGTTGCAAAATTAACATGTCAAAATCCATTCCAGTTACTTAGGGGTGAAAGGGTTAATAAAACAATCAAAGTACTGAAAGTACTGACTGGCGGGAGACAAGTAGCCACTTGTGAATTTGCATACTCCAGGGCTCGAATTTGGCACTCGCATACTCGCAAAATGCGAGTGCTTTCTGAAAAATGCTAGTTAAAATCAAAGCCGCTCGCAAAAAACTGCGAGTGCCAATTTCAAAAAGGAAATCCAAATCTTCAAAGCTCTGTCGCGATTATTTTGTTCTCAACAGCGATCTGGATCATGAAATGCTCTCGTCAAAGCGCCTCGATGATAGGAACATTGGAGGTCGTAAATCAGGACGTTGTTGCCCCGGCTATATATCAATTGCGACATCCCTCTAGTGCGACATTGAAATACTACGTCACAGGTTGTAAATGAGGACGTTTTTGCCTGGGCTATTTATCAATTGCGACATCCCTCTAGGCCACATTGAAATACTACGGCGCATTAATATTATTACAAAAATAAACATTTCCGGTTTCATTTTAACAAATACGCATTATTTTACCAGCCATTGATAGAATGGAACTTCCCAGAAACCGAATTAGATAGATCGACAATCACGAACGGTAGTAGAATAGTTTAATTGTTGGCACTACTTTTTTCAGTATAATCACATCACCTGACTGTTGTGCGAACGCAAATTGAGCCTATTGAGACGTCCACGGATGAACATGCGACTGCGTGGTACACGATACGGGGGGCGTCTCAATAACAGCAATTTGTTCTCTTCAAAAGTAAAGTTGGGCATGCCAACTATTTTACACATAACTTGCTTTCAGTTCACTCGCTGACTTTAAATGTCACCTGACAGTTGTTAATTGCGAACGCAAATTGAGCCAATTGAGACGTCCCCCGATGAACAGAGAGCCACTTCCGAAAGTAGACCCGTGCAAACGGCCAGAATCACGATCCCAAAAGCGTGGAGACAGTATGTCTCCCGCCAAAAACACAGATTGCAATCTCGATTAGTGGTTATTTTTCAAACCGTGGTGTGAGGAACTCAATCCTGGGTTTGAGGAGTTATTGTTTGAGGGATACTCTGGCTTCGTATGTACAATACAGCTGGGGCAGTTTCACTAAACTTCATACGACGAAAATGTTCGAAAGTGCAGAATTAGAATCGTCTGTAAATTTCAATTGATGGATTTACATTTATTGAGCGTAGGCTGCATAATGCAGCCTATGCTCAATAAATGTAAATCCAAGAACACATTACATTGTTAATGTGACATTTACAGACTATCATGATTTTGCACTTACGAACATTTTAGTCGTTCGATGTTTAGTGAAACAGCCCCCTGGTGCACACATTTCTGTTCACATTTAATTACTTTGCCATCGGAATAGAATAATGGGCTTATGACTTATATAAATTAAAATTATCTCAATCTGATACGGGTATGCACAATACATAGAGACGGAGTCAAGGTGTATGATCACGATGTTACAACAACAACAAGTACTGAAACTTCCAGAAGCCCTCCGGTTTAAAGTACGTATTTGTTTATTTTGTCCTTATTATGTGACGGATTTTTATGAAATATGGCGCATCAAACGCGTCTTTTTAAGCTACATTTGGTGGTCTCGGTACTTTGGCCCAAACTTATGTCGTTTTTGCGAAGAATCGATTTCCGTGTCTACTGACACGGAAATAGAGTCTTCTCAAAAACGACATAAGTATGTGCCGATCTCCCGGGACCACCAAATGCAGCTCATGTAGGTGCGTTTGCGGCGCCATATTTCATTAAAATCCGTTGCCAAATAATACTTACTTTGGAGTGGGCGCGCTTTCAACACTTTCAGCCATTGTCGTTGTTGTAACCACGTGATCATGTACCTTGGTGGTTACAGTTACAGAGAGAGGGTTGGTGTAGAGTATGATGTTCATATGCTGTATATATCTCCACGTCGGTGCAACACATGCAGTGTCATATATATACGGAAGCCCATTAGGGCCACTTCACTTTTTTTAATTTCCATTTATTCAAGATGTTTTCTTGAATTTTTAAGTTCTTTTCTTGAATTTTCAAGATCTTTTCTTGAATTTTCAAGATCTTTTCTTAAGAAAAGGTCTTGAAAATTCAAAAAAAGAACTTGAAAATGTTCAAGTTCTTTTCTTGAATTTTCAAGATCTTTTCTTGAATTTTCAAGAAAACATCTTGAAAATTCAAGAAAACATCTCGAAAATTCAAGAAAAGATAAAAAAAAAGTGAAGTGGCCCTAATGGGCTTCCGTATATATATATAGCACTAGAAACGCACAAGCATTGTAAGTCAGTGTGTTGATCAATTGAACCGCGTAAATTCAGGCTGAGCAGGATCTACACCTGGCAGAAATTAAATACGCCACGGTTTTGTCAGGTCATGGTACATACATGTACTGTGATCTTCGGGAAAGAAATTATTGGATTTACATTTATTGAGCATAGGCAGCCTATGCTCAATAAAAGTAAATCCATCAATATACCTTACGACGTGTGCGACCAGCGTAGCCCTTGCTGAGCCTGTGCATCCGCATGGTCTACGCTGTTCGCTATTCTCAGACAAAAATATATCAGTTTGTCATTCGATTGTGCAAATATGCAGGCCAATCATGATCTACACAGGTTGTAAGTCGCTTTTTCTCAACCCTTGCGAGCCGCCATGACACATTCGGGCCTAGACATATTTGTAACGGCGCTGAGGGACATACTATGAGTAATGCCGTTGTGTCGTGTCTTGTCTCTCACTCATTATCCCCGGTAGACATGCAAGGTCAGACAGACATCGTGCCTCAATATCCTCAGTATCCTCAATATAAATCCTGTCTTTGACACTCAACTACGGAACCCCGCAGGGGACGCAGATTTTTTTTTTTTTTAATTCGTTCTCAGGAAATAACAATTCGTTCCCACGAAATAACAATTCGTTCCCTGAATTTAACAATTCATTCCCACGAATTAACAATTCGTTCCCTGAATTTAACAATTCGTTCCCACGAAATAACAATTCGTTCCCACGGGAACGAATTGTTAATTCGTGGGAACGAATTGTTATAGCGTGGTAAATTTGAGCGAACGTATTGTTAAATTGAGGGAACGAATTGTTATTTCGTGGGAACGAATTAATACCAAAAAAATTCATGTCCCCTATGGGGCTCCGTACAACTGACTGCATGCTAAACAAGAAGCTAATATTAGAGCGTTCGTGTACAACTGTCAACGCTGGCGATAGCGTTATTTAACCCATTTCACGCTGAGGTATGCCATTCGGTTTGTGAAAAAAATCTAAATAGTTTCTTTATATGTGCTTAGAAGTATATGTCGTGACCACCATTTGAACCGTCTCGTCGAGACGGTTCAAATGAGTGGTGACAACATATACTTTCATAATTGAAAAATATAAATGAAATATTTAAAATAATTCATACCCGTGAAAGTGTTTTCCGAATGTAATGGGTTAAAGGGTTTCTGCCGGTGAGTTGACTGTGAGTCAACGTTCATAAAAAATGACTACCTTGCCAACACCATATCTGGGGCCCGTTTCACTAAACTTCGTACGATAAAAATGTTCGAATGAAGAAGATGTTCACAAATTCACGTCCCACATAAACACGGTTAATTAATGGTACCATGTTTCACCTTCATGTAGGGGTAATTAAATCTGAGCAAATCCAACAATGATTGCTCAAAATCGGCTGCTAATGAGAACTTTGTTGTACCATTTAGTCTTGCACTTACGAACTTCTTAGTCGTACGAAGTGAAACGAGCACCAGGGGCCCGTTTCACTAAACTTCTTACGACTAAAATGTTCGTAAGTGCACATTTAGGATCGTCTGTAAATTTCAATTTATGGATTTACATTTATTGAGCATAGGCTGCATATGCAGCCTATGCTCAATAAATGTAAATCCAATAAATGTTTACAAGAAAACATTGTTAATGTGAAATTTACAGACTGTCATAATTTTGCACTTACGAACATTTTAGTCGTACGAAGTTTAGTGAAACGACCCCCTGAACCACCGCAACAAAATGTTGTTTTCACTGATTCCCATTATGCAAACTATGTTAATAATCCAACTTGTTTTGGACAGCCATAGAATTCCGTCAATAAGAATCAAACTAGTTCATCATACCAGTTACTACAACATGTGTCGTTATTTATTACATTATTAGCATTAAACGGAAATAAAGATTGCATTCCAAATAACCCACCACATGCCCGAGCAATAAACGGTCACTTTCGTATTTCAGCAGATTCGTTCACACACACATATGATGAAACATTCCTTGTCTAATTATTAGACTGCGACTAGAGAACTGTGGCCTATGTCATGTATGGCCAGTTCAATCACTGTAGCATATTTCACCAACATTTCAAAATATACTTATCTTGTTAAGTACACTTTGAGGGAGAAATTTTCAATTTAATGATAAATTTATTAATTTTTATTATACTGAATTTATTATATTATCACAGCCATTTTTGCTGTGATAATGTAATAAATTCAGTATAATAACTCTGCATACTTTTAATCATCAAATATATGCAGTCGTTAGTTTTATATGAAATAATGCATTTCGGGGAAAATAAATGATTACTCCCTCTAAGTATACTTTGCAATTTTTGTGAAATAGGATACAGATCTGCTATGGTAGACTTCAAGTACACTTTTGATCTACGCTGATCGCAGTTTCTTTTCTACAGTTAAGTCGCCTGTTTGTGTTATACAGTTATGGACAGTTATTGCAAATTTGTTAAATGATATTGAAAACATGGAAACTATTATATAATATAGATGTTCATTTAGAAAAAAACGATGATTCCTGTATAATTAGTTGTCTTGCTTGAAAAGTGGAAATAAACGACAAACGGACAACTGAATATGGACGGACAATATTATCAAAAGTTGACGATGATTTCATAATTGTGGATGTGACTGGAGAAACGGGGCTTATGTGTTTCCCGACCAGTGTAGATCCCGATCAGCCTGTGCATCCGCACAGGCTGATCAGGATATACACTGTTCGGCATTTCATCAATGAAACACCCGTCATGCTTCTAACAAGAAATATAGATCGTTGGCAGGTTATATGAGCGTGCTATATGGTCAGGAGCTACACTGGTCACACAATAAGCCTCATTTCTCCAGCCACAGTCACACTTATGATACAGGCTCGTCGCTGTAATATGGGACTCATGAAGCAAACTGCTAGACGGGGAAATTCCCCACATAATAATTGTGTTCATTTATAACTAATGAAATTATTGCGGAGGCGGGTGTTTTTAATGAAACCATAATTAGCTGGCCGGCCCCTTGAATGCTAAAAGTGTAACACGAGCTTCCAGACTGGGACTGTAATAGTGATGGGCGGTTCTGGCCGAACAAAGAACAGATGTGATATTAGACAGAATACAAATGTAGAGCTGCCCTAAGGTTTCATGTGGGCAGCCGGCTGTGAAAGTAGACCTTGTCATGTTCTTGACCTGAATAGACATATATCAGCCTGGGTGCATGCATGCTGAAATCACTGAGGCCGTTTCACTAAACTTCGTACGACTACAATGTTCGTAAGTGAAAATTTGTGACAGTCTGGAAAATTCAATTGACGAAATTACATTTATTGAGCATAGGCTGCAGCCTATGCTCAATAAATGTAAATCCAATAAGTGTTTACAAGAAAACATTGTTAATGTGATATTTACAGACTATCATAATTTTGCACTTACGAACATTTTAGTCGTACGAAATTTAGTGAAACTTTCACATTTATTAGAATGTATATCTTTGGTACATCATTAATTGAAGAAAAACCAATGGAACCTCAGATTTAGCCGTTCATTTTCCACAAATAAAACCGACTATTTTGGTCGCGCATTAATTGTGTGTAAACCCGAATCACACTTGTCTGGTTTGTTGTGTAAACCCGAATCACACCTGTCTGGATTTTTTCATTCACAACTACGGCGTGTACAAATTTGCATAAAACAACACTATAACCACAGGTATTTAAAGAGTGAATCCGGATATGGAATTACCCCAATTACCACGCTTATCGCATCGCCGTATTTCGCCGATATTGATTTCGAAAATCAGTCATATTTTCCTTAAATGATGTCGAAAATTTATAAAAAATATACTGTTACCACTCATTTGAACCGTGTCGTCTAGATGGTTCACTCATTTGAATCGTAGCGTCGGCATGTTTCGAATGAGTGATAATAGCGTACACTTTCACTTACAATAATTGAGCCCGGATATAGAATTACCACTCTTATCACATCGCCGTATTTCGCCGATATTGATTTCGAAAATCAGTCATATTTTCCTTAAATGATGTCGAAAATTGATAAAAATTTCAGAGCTCATGCGGAATTGAATATACGGTGCTCTTGGTTCGGATATGCTGGTTGTCACCTTTTCTAGGGACCTTTGTCACTTCGTGGCAGATTATCTTACGCTTAACACTCGTGTTGAATCCGTCTGTTCTTGTTACTGATACAGTAACAAGAACAGACGGATCAACACGATTGTTAAGCGTGCAAAGTCCAAAGTGGTGCCATTTATTAAACCGTTTTGTTGCTGCACTTACTATGGACTGTACTGGCTATAGTAATTTGCATCTTAATAGGCATCCATTTATCTCTGCTGCAAACACCGACTGAACAAATTATTTGCTGATGATATGTGTATTACACAAGTGGAACAATATGACATTCCTCTAGTTAATTACACGTTATTACTTATGAAGATGTGTATGTAATGCATAACAAACAAATGCTATTCCTGTTTCTATACAGCTCCTTCCCCTCTCCACATACAAAATATGTCGAGTGTTATACAGTTTCCCATAACACCATTTTACTACAATTACTCTATTTGAAATATTTAAAGGAGAATATACTAAAACGCTGTTTACCACCCATTTCAGTTGGGCTCGCAGCTCAGTGCTTACTGTACTTTGATTCAGCATGTACAATGATATCAAATGGTGAACTGTTCTTTATTGTCAAACGAAGACCTATAGATGCGCGAGGGGCAAACTAGGTTTAATTAGATTCTGCCTGTTGTGGTCTGTCACAGTCTGGGAGAATTCACTGATCTTTTGGTGATTATTGTTTCCATCCCGTGCTGAATGTATTAATATACTACCTCACTTTTTGCTGGGCATGGTACAGCTATTCATGTTGTGTTGATTGGATATTAATTACCACTTTACCGAATGTGCGTGTTTACTATCACGAGCAGTGCTGTTTGATTATGAAGTAATACATTCCACCTGTTCCACAACAGTAATAATAATTATGTTCTGGCAATGGCACAGTGTAATCGTGGATATGGTTGTTGAATCCATCGCAATTTCTATCAGCATTCGCGTGGAACAACAGTTTGCAGGCATGTCCCATTTGTATTTCAATTGTATTGTATAACATGGGCGTCCCTGGTGTATTAGCGTAGTATATTATATTAAAAACCTTAGAAATTAACAGGTATGTTGATTTAATGTGATATTTATTAACCCTTTGAACCCGAAAGCCCACTATAGCGGTTTATGCAAAAAGTGCAGATCCAGATGAGCCGGCTCGTAACGAGCCGTCTCATCAGGATCTGCACTTTTTGCAAGTAATTTTCATATTTCTTAGAACAAAAACACCCCCTTTTCATAAATGGACGAATCTGAAAATCATTTTGTGAACATTGGATTGGTCGGAACATTAGCATATCACAGTCAATTCCAGTTCCTTAGGGTTGAAAGGGTTAAACGTGTTGACTGATACGACCTAGTTTCGTTGTTTATTATGAAATCATTACACGACCAATATCATATTGGATCAAAATATCGTATTTTTCAACCATTATAACCTGGATTTCTGCCATTTCCCGCCTGGTACAAATGACTAACTATGTGGGATGCTATTCTTTGTGGTGCACAGTTTTCTCATGTTTCTATAATAATAGTAAAGGAATTGTTGGACCATATCCAATTTCCTTTATTACCGTAGGGATTTTCATAGCATAGCACAACAGAGGCATGTTGCAGGTGTATAATAATTATTACAGTCTGAAAGTCAAGAAATAAACATTGTTGAACAAAACTCCAGGTGTAGCTGCGATACAACCGTTTTCAACGTGGTAGGATTTTTTTATATCACTGACTGCATAACCGAATTTATCAATAAAAACGAGCCTTGTATGGCCCAAAACTGATAATTGTATGTCGCAACAGGCATTGACATGATACGAATATCCGGGTTGCAACGAACTGGAAATTGCCGTTTCATTGGCCGAACGTCGTCACATGACGTCACCGAATGACGTCAGTGTAGAACAACATAAACCAATTCCGTGTTATTTTCAAGCGAAATCCACGTCATCATTGATCATTCTGTAGCGTAAAACGTTACCTGATAAATAGAATACCATACTAGTGTCTATTGATATCAAATTCATCAGGCTCGTCTTGGAAACGGTAGGAATTCCTCGGCGAGCGTCGGAATTCCTACGCGCTTCCTAGCCTTACCTGATAAATTGATAAATTGGTATTAAAAGACACTATCATGTTATTCTCTATATCAGCGTTCTATCCACAATGATGGGTGTATTATCTTGCAGTATGCGTTTTTGTCTGATATCTCTCATGCGGAATGCTATGCACACACATTACACACACACATTACACTAGTGATGATGGTTATACTATTATGGATATCTGCTCACAAAAGGTAACCAATGACGTTTGCGATCAGCGCATCTCAGATCGACTTGCACATTCCCATGCTTTGCATTTGTTTCTAATGCTCGAATTTCGCAGCCATTCAAAAAACGAACCCACTTAGCAGATAAACATACCGATAAGGTGTTGTGTTTTTGCAAATCTACCGCAAATCTCAGAAATAGATCTGGATTACAATAGCATGCAATCTGTGCAGTTAATGCTTCCCTAGATTCGCACCACCTGTTGATGGCGGCGGAATGGCAGCGGTATGTCCTTGGTAGATATTTAGGCATCGCGTTTATTAACCCATTACAGACGGGATACACTTTTAGTAGTACGAACCTTTTGAGAAAAAAATATTCCTATTTTCTTTATATCCTTTCGAAAGTATATGTTGTTACCACTCATTTGAACCGTCTCAACGAGACGGTTCAAATGAGTGGTAACAACATATACCTTTATCGATGAATGAACAAAATAATGACAAAAGTATCGTATCCTCAGACTGAAATGGGTTAACCTACTACATAAACGCCCCTTTTAACCCTGGATATCATACATGGGCTTTTTCATACTAATTCTGGAACTATTCCATTAATTACAAAATGTGGATTTTTAGAGGTGAATACTAGTGACACGTGCTGCAGATCCCACAGCTTGGCATTTTGATATGTAGGGCTTAAAGGTTAACCCTTATAATGCGGGAACCGAAAATAGTCGTCTGCTGATAATTCATATTTTCTCTTTTCCCTCAGTAAAAACATGGTTTGGCAGCATTTTAGAATCATTTTCATTGGAAATGGTTCTAAAATGCTGCCAAACCAAGTTGTTGATGATAAAAATGGAAAAATAAAAATATTCAGCAGACGACACAAATTAATTCAGCATTGTAAGGGTTAATATTGTCCATTGTATCAACATTCATGTATATACAGTTTAGGTTATCAAATTACGTGGATTGCGTCTAATGGGTACTCATAGTGCAATAACATATAATCAGTGCAGCTTCAATCAATGCATATCAATGCACAATCTAACATATATGACGATTTAATATTACATTTATTAAACACGTTGACTGATTCATAAGACACGAGATTCATTTATTATGAAATCAATGAACATCATATTAAATCATCACTTTTGTGTAAGATTCTCTATTTCTATTTTCTTATCTACTAACTAACGCAATCATATGTTGCGACCATACATTTGAATCGACTAAACATAATTTTCAGTCCATGAATAAAGGGAGTCGTTACAGTGGAACCTTTCTAAACAGGACACCATGCTTTAGAAAGGTTCACTGTAATTTTGGAATATGAGCACTCCAAGACATGTTTGTGTGTTCTGAAATCATGAACAGCCAATAACATCAGATTTAAATGTCAGTTAAACTAATCAAATTATACAAACAATGTGATTTCGGTGTAGCATTTCCCACACAGGCAACACGTAACGTTAACATCTTCACAATACAAAGGCTAGAAATATCGTCGGAATATGAATGCCTATTGGGACAGAAATCAATAGAAAATAACTAAACAAAGTATGTTAGTTTGTGTATCAATGTATATACGCAGTGGAGGTGACAATCAAGCATACTTGAAGGGGTAAGCGCAAAAAGGAGCAAGGAAAAATATGGTAGATTTGTTCCCTATATTGCACTGACCGCGTCAATTATGAAGTAGATTGGGAACTGTTATATGCAATTAACGTGTTAATTTAGTTTAAGGGATAGCAACCTGCGGCGTCCCCATGTTGGCCCCAGTCAATTAGGGTTCACTGGCTTTTTGGCGGTAAACTTGGCACTGCCGCCACTGGTCAGTCGCGCATTAGCAGAGCCCACGCGCGAAGTGGCATCGTTTTCCCGTCCACCCTACCCTATAGCGGTGGAAGAGAGGTTGTACTACTTAGAGCGTAGTGACTCATGTGTTGTTATCTGACAACACACAGTTTTGGTACATGTATTGTCATGTGGCTATTACTCTTATATGCCATTATTTCAGGCAGCATATACATGTACAGCTTACGTAACTCTGCGCTATTAGTATACATGTCAAACATATATGAAGGCATATACATGTATACATGTAGGTGATTGTGTAATGAGTATGTAACAGAGATCACATTATGATTACTTATTGAATATACTTGCTCATGCTGTACGCACGCAGTGGACCTAGTAGTTACTTAGTAAAGCTCTCTTTCACCCCTATTCTGTGTTCTTTATTCCTTAATGGGGAAGAATTCAATATGTCGAACAACGGATGGGTCGACCAAACAGCGAATCCCTATCTTGTTCGCGCCAACGGGATTCGATGGCATCAGAGAAGTAGTAAAGAAAGTAAGATTGTGTTTACAAACACAATGTTCCTCATACAGTAATTGTATCACATATTGAAATGCTACGAAACAAACATAGTATAGATGTACAATAAAAGCTGAATGTTCAATGATCTCCACGGGACCGGCGAGTCCAAGTTTAGGGGAAGATATCATACAATAATTCCAGCACAAAAATATTTACACAATTCCCTAACATTTGATTGGTCCGTTGCAAGTCTCCGTCCAAAATGTATATCCCAGTAAACTCCATGCCGAACTACTTTCCGTAACCGTCAGGCGCAGTTAAAATAATTCTTAAGAAAACGGAAAATAAACACATTTTCTTGATGAATTTATTTAAAATGCTGGAATTATAAGGAATAAATGGCCTTTTTGTGGAATTTATCGGGGATGTAAACTTGGAAAAGTCGCGGGAATACTGGACGAGGCCTTCCGGCCTTCGTCCAGTATTCCCGCGACTTTTCCCAAGTTTATACCCCGATAAATTCCACAAAAAGGCCATTCATTCCTATAATAACCAATAGGATAAAAATAAACAATTGGCGATAAAAAATTACAATTTTGGAAAAAAAAAAATCTTTTTTTTTTCTTCGAAAATTTTAATTTTTTATACCAATTGTTTATTTTTATCGCCAAATACGAAAGTGGATTTTCAGTTTATACCTCGATAAATTCCACAAAAAGGCCATTCATTCCTATAATGACACGCGTGGCGTTAACCAATAGGTTGCGAGTTCGGGCCTCCTATCTGACAGAAATGTATTTGTTTTATATAATATTCATTAAATTTGTGTTTTTATTATAAGTATTTTTTAATTAGTTGATGTTTTTTGTAGGTAAAAAGTCAATAAATAACGGTTTTATTTTCAATCCACACCCCTCTTTTTCGGAACCGTCCAACATTACACATCTGGTTGTTGTCACCGATTGTTGTCCATCTATATATTGCCTTAACCCTTACTCGCAGGAGCGCCGTGACGTAATGGTTAATGTGTCGGACTACTGATCCAAGGGTCGTGGGTTCGAGCCTGACTAGCGGCATGCGTTGTGTCCTTGAGCAAGACACTTTATCCGCACTGCTCCAGTTCACCCAGCTGTAAATGGGTACCGATAATTCGTAGTTACTCTGTAAATACGAATTACCTGGCTTCTCTCAAAAATCTCTACCTCCGTTCTTTCTCCCATTATTGGGAGACGGCATGCAAGGTCCTAGAGCCAGTGCCGCCGTTAAATATAAGCTAAAAAAATAAATAAAAATACGCTGAATTAAATGTTGTCGTCTGCTGGAAATGTTTTATTTTCAATATTTCTCGATACAAACCAGTGGAGACGATTCTCATGTGCTGTCAAAACCAGTTTTTTGTTAAGAATTAAAGCAAAAATGAAAAACAGCAGACGGCAATTTCCGTCAACAGCGTAGGAAGGGTTAATCACACTCAGTTGTAACAAAACAACAACAGATAGTGAGGTATGGCCGCGTTATAATGCGGAGTAAGTTGTCCCGGCCTTTTCCATGTTTTATGCTTCCGGGTGCGCGTTCAAGAATACGTAATGGTGCATAATTTCACTTTATTGCGTAGTAGCTTCACTGCCGACACATAAAATTACCCTGCCACTCAGACGTACTGATTTTGTTGTCACGTGACATGCGAGAACATGGTCTAGTATAAAGGTGTGTTCTATCAGTGTAGCACCAGGAGCCTATTTCAACCTATCAACACTTGATCAATCAAGGACCAGTAGCCTATTTCATCAACATTGCAAAGTATAATTTAGTAGCAAAGTATACTTTGAGGGAGAAATTTTCAATTTTATGATAAATTTATTAATTTTTATTATACTGAATTTATTACATTATCACAGCCAAATTGGCTGTGATAATGTAATAAATTCAGTATAATAATTCTGCATACTTTTAATCATGAAATATATGCATCTGTTAGTTCTATATGAAATAATGCACTTCAGGAAAAATAAATGATTTCTCCCTCAAAGTATACTTTGCTAGTAAAGTATACTTTGCAATGTTGATTAAATAGGCTACAGAGCATGGTACATGCGGTTTGTGACTGTGCCAGGGAAACTATACACGTTTCCAATGCATAGATAACTACTTTTTAGTAATAAAATCAATATTTGACAAAAATTTACGAATCAAAAACAAGGCTCATTCTTAAATATTAATAAAATTGAATAGTATCGAAACAAATATTATTTTTCATGGTTTATATACCTGTAAAATGTGGACAGGTTTCTGAAACGGACATTAAACGTGTGTATAAGTGTATCCAGTTTATCAGGTGAGACTCGGAATTCCTACCGTTTCCGAGTAGAGCATGATAAACTTGATATCAAATGACTCTAGCATGCGTTTTATTTGTCAGGTAACGTTTTATGCTAGAAGATGGGTAATTATAACATGGCCTTCGTTGAAAAGAACGTGTACTTGTTTATGTTGCGTCATTCCACTGACATCATTCCGTAACGGCATGTGACGTCCTTCATCCATTGAATTGAAAGGCCCAGCGAAAGTAGTTGTGACCCGGGGCCCGTTTCACTAATCATCGTACGACTAAAATGTTCGTAAGCGCAACTTTAGAATCGTCTGGAAATTTCAAAATGATGGATTTAAATGTATTATGCAGTATGCAGTATATGCATATGCAGTATATGCTCAATACATTTAAATCCAATAATTGTTTACAACAAAACATTGTTAATGTGATATTTACAGACTATCATAATTTTGCACATTTTAGTCGTACGAAGTTTAATGAAACGGCCCCCGGTATATAGTCAACGCTATCAGTCAGCGTGTATACAGTGAACATACATTAGGTAACGAGAATTATATTGGCCGTATACGTACTGACTAATAACATAATCAGTACTACGAATGTTTGCCACATGTGAAACATTTGTCGTCATTTTCATGTATTGGCGCTGGGATTAGGATTATATGAAGAATATGAATAAATGAAAACTGATGTGTCATTGGTCGAAAGGCGGTCACATGACTCTACCGAATGACGTCAGTGTAATAATGCAATGTACGCAATTCGGCGTTCTTTGACATGAAAACCATTTTATATTTGATCATCGGCTAGCATAAAACGTTACATGATAAATAGAATACCAGACCAGTGTGTGCTGTTATTAAGTTTATCATGCTCGGCTCGGAAACGGTAGGAATTCCGAGGCTCGCCTCGGAATTCTTACGCGTTTCCAAGCCGAGCCTGATAAACTGGATATTAAAATACCCTATATTGGTATTCTTTATATATACAGTGGAACCTCCATAAACCGGACACCCTGGGTGCCCGGTTTAGAGATGCTCCACTGTAAAACAGACAGATGACTACTTCAAAACACGTGTGGGTGCTTTGCAATCATGAACAGACATTATCATCGGAAATAAATGTCAATTAAACATATCCAAATTAAGCTCAACTAACTTTGCTTTGTGTCCGGCTTAGAGCGGTTCGACTGTAATACATAGCGAGGTACCTGATAAACGTAACTATACGTGTTGTGGCATCAGGAATATTTACAAACACAACAACGAACCGTATCTCCGATGAAGCCCACTTTTCTCATGGCTGGCCTGATAATTCACTTCAATACGACTGCTTCCGTACGTTGTAGAGTTTTCCGTAATTAAACTAAAAGGTCTGTCAATGAAAGTGCTGGAAATATACTTGAGGCGAATTTTACGACAATAAATTGGAGAATAATGTGACACACAGTGTGTGGTATTGTCGCACTGCTTTTACGACGTGTATAAACCCAGCATTTTATCAGCCAGGTACATTGTATACAGCGTGTGTTTTGGTTAATGAAACAATATTGTTGTTTAGAAACGACGTCCACATTGCTGTCACATTGTTCTGCCTATAAGGTTGATGCGGTTTATGGCAAGCCAATTGTACAATAATTCCGTTGTGTATGCTCACGTGGTATCAGTAAGGTGCAGCCGTAATATGTGAAACCATTATTATTTCACTGCTTAGAAGATATTTCTTCAATAACTTTCTAACGAAATAGTGTTGTTGATACATTAGGCAGCAGGTATACAAGTTCATTAGCAGTGCCATATACGACGTATCATTAACATTTTTCTGTTTGTTAAGAACATGTCATGGTAAACATACGGTGCAATTGACGGCAACCATTTACGTCACTTGTTTATGAAACCATGTGATGCCATACCATGGTACATAAATGTACGGAGCCTCGCAGGGGATGTAGACATTTTTTTTATGAATACGTTCCCACGAAATAACAATTCGTTTTTACGAAATAACAATTCGTTCCCTCAATTTAACAATTGGTTCCCACGAATTAACAATTCTTTCCCTCAATTTAACAATTCGTTCCCACGAATTGTTAAATTGAGGGAACGAATTGTTATTTATATTCTGTTACTGAACTGCCGTCTTTGTCGGGTGCAATGCAACGTACACGGCTATTGTTTTCTCTGTGGTTCTTTTTGGAGTTCTGCCTGTCTGGCTTTCGTTGAATTTGTTGGTTTGATATCAAATACTGCTGCTTTCCTTTTACGACCGTACATCGATGATCGTCGAGTGCATTTTTGTGCCGATTTGAAGGCTCGTTAATCACTGCATTGTTTGCCACGTTACTAGCAAAATGTGTAGCCCGTTAATATTTTAGTTCCGTGTTCTTCGGTCTCCGTTACACGGAGCCCAGCAGGTGACATGGATTTTTTTTATTAATTCATTCCCACTAAATAACAATTCGTTCCGTCAATTTAACAATTCGTTCCCTCGAATTAACCATTCGTTCCCTCGAATTAACAATTCGTTCCCACGATATAACAATTCGTTCCGACGAATTAACAACAATTCGTTCCCGTCGTGGGAACGAATTGTTAAATTGAGGGAACGAATTGTTATTTCGTGGGAACGAATTGTTATTTCGTGGGAACGAATTAACCTCGTCCCCTGCGGGGCTCCGTACCATTAGGTATCTTGTTCTGTATTGTACATGAAAAAGTCAGCCCTAGAGTCTGCTAGATGTGGCTGAAACATATATCCAAATCTACAATAGCATCCATCATGACTGATTTCGATCAATTATTAAATTATAGCTCATACTCAGTAATTTTATATAATACTGACACATGTATGGAAGATTAACGCAACTGGTGGAGTACGAGTTGAGCTGGTTTCAATAGATGCGAGCAAGGTTGTGCGAACAAAATACGAACTGATCATATCACATTCAGGACTGATATACGGGCAACGGGGTCATTTTCCGATCATCGGTGCCACACATTATTACCAATATTGTCAATAGCGACAGGAAGCATGCGGTTTGTTGACGTGATCATATCGTAAATAATATGGATCCTCTTTGAAGTCTGATATCCTAGCCGCTATCTAATTCATCCCCAGTGTAGACATTGAATACACTAAACATTAAAGAACGCTGATAGGAATCCCACATGTTTCACTGAATGCGTATTGACCGTTTCAGCGGCAAAATGACGAACTGTGCAGACCCAGAGCAGCCTGCGCTAACGCTCTGTGTCTACACTGGTCGCAAGTCCAATACATTCAGATTTCTTCCACCTTGTTTCATATCCTTTCCAGGCCCTCTATTCAATCACTGGCATTCTATTCCAATAACATGGTATTTTAATTAACGTAATGGTCGCGCGACCGGCCTGTCGACAATAATATTCCGCCAGTGTCTATATAGGCATTCACGATCACAAAGCACTGGACAATGCAATAAAGAATATCGTTATTGCATTAAGTATTCATCATATACTGTCTGCTGGAAAGTATGGATGGAATGTTCGGTACCAACATAACATACGGGGATGGTCTCCTGCGTCACGTTGGAGTGTTTTAATTGTTTTCCAAAAAACAGAATGTCTTGTAAAAAGCATTTATGGATGGAACTAAACATTCAGAAGTCGCTATGCTTTTGCTGACCCGAGGTTTCTGTCTTGGCGTTGACGTCGCTTGTTGGCGAATGGTTGACGTCGGTTGCTGTCTTGGCGTTGACGTCGCTTGTATCAGAGGCGTTGACGTCACTTGTGTTGATGAATCCAGTTCTAAATCTTTGCTAATTGGTTCCACCGCATGTCTTATACCAGCAGTCGCTGCACCCCGTCTATATGTCTTTAACCCCGATTGACAGGGCGACTTACAAGTACAGACATAAAATTCTGGTTAAACGTTTGCATGTGCAATTCTTTGTTATCCACGCGTATGTGGACGCATGTATACTGTACACATTATATCATATAATGTGAACATAAAGCGTGCACGCTATTGTCATTGCTGCATCAACTAGAACTGTTTCAAGGAGATTTCAATGATTTACATGGAACTATTCCATTTCAGCCCAATAACGTGTTTCTATCTCCTTTCATGACAGCTTGCTATTTGCATGCAGCGCCATAAAAGAGCAATTCGTTATTGAACACCATTTGTGTTATTACTTTTCAGTGGGGATTCTTTGAGCCATTTGTACTGCGTTCACATACAATATGCTTAGGCCTATGTGATTGATTAAAACCATGACAAAATGGGCCATAGAAATGATAGCGCAATAATTCCAGCACAAAAATATTTACACAATTCCTTAACATTTGATTGGCCAGTAGCAAGTCTCTGTCCAAAATTTATATCCCAGTAAACTCCCACGCCGAACTACTTTCCGTATTAACCGTGAGGCGCAGTTAAAATAATTCTTAAGAAAACGGAAACTAAACACATTTTCTTGATGAATTTATTTCAAATGCTGGAATTATAAGGAATGAATGGACTTTTTGTGGAATTTATCGTGGGGGATATAAACTTGAAAAAGTCGCGAGAATACTGGACGAGGCCTTCCGGCCTTCGTCCAGTATTCCCGCGACTTTTCCAAGTTTATACCCCGATAAATTCCACAAAAAGGCCATTCATTCCAATAATGGACAAATTAATTTATATAATTAGGTAGTAGGTACCGAAGGTACACAATCGCATGACGTGTCTCATATGGGACTGCATAATGCATTTCTTCCACGATGCATGACATTTACTTCTGTCAGCCGGCTAGACATGCGGGCCCCGGCTGGCTGGTAGACAAGTGTGACGTAATTACACACAACACCCTGCGCACGACTTCTGTACACCACGTCTAAAGTAATCTTCGGTTCGCGGTTATATATTATGGCGAATGTCGATCGCTGCAGATACCGATATGTATGGAAGCGTCCTGGTGCCAATGCTAAACTATTTGTATCTCCTAATAAGGAGTTAGTATCTCCTAATTAGGAGATATTATTTCCTAATTAGGTGATAGTAACTCCTAATTAGGAGATATTCTCTACTAAGTAGGAGTTAATATCTTCTAATTGGGACTTACTGTCTACAAAGTATGACTTAGTATCTCCTAATTATGTCTTATTATCTCCTAATTAGGAGTTGGTATGTCCTAATCAGGACTTACTATCTGTGTCAATGCTAAACAAATGTTTTATCTCCTAATTAGGAGATACTAACTAATAATTAAGAGGTACTAGTCTTAATTAGGAGATAGTAAGTCCTGATTAGGAGATACTACCTCCTAATTAGGAGTTATCTCCTAATTAGGACAAAGTATCTCCTAATTAGGAGATAAATATATTTTAACATTGGCACCAGGGGGCCGTTTCACTAAACTTCGTACGACTAAAATGTTCGTAAGTGCAAAATTATGATAGTCTGTAAATTTCACAATGTTTTCTTGCAAACAATTAATGGATTTACATTTATTGAGCATAGGCTGCATATGCAGCCTATGCTCAATACATGTAAATCCATCAATTGAAATTTACAGACGATCTTAAATTTGCACTTACGAACATTTTAGTCGTAAGAAGTTTAGTGAAACGGGCCCCAGGACGCTGCCATAAATATGTACTCCAGAAATTAAAACGACCTCATGATGTTTTCTGGCAACGTATATCTAGATCGACGTCGGGTATGCGAATATATGGCTGTGACTGAAGAAATGGGGCTTATGGGATTTGCCACCAGTGCAGATCCAGTGCACCATGTGTATCCACACAGTCTAATCAGGATTTGCACTGTTCGCCGTTACATCACTGAACCCCGCTATCCTAGTTTACCATAATATATGCAAGCTGATACTAGGGTCTCACGGGACAGTGCGCGGCTAGCTTTAACAAGGGGTGGACGATTTTCTAAATACTACCAACCCTGTAAGTTACACCAGTGTGTCTAGAAAAATAGGTTTATGAATATTTCTTGACTTTGGGAGGCTTGACTAAGTGTATTTTTCAGAGTATTTCAAAATTCTGCGAAACTGAATGTAAGCTCCGGTTGATTTTGATATCTTGGAAAATGGCGCATGCTATGCTGACTCGCCGGTACGGTTTCGCGTCAGAATTTAAGGTATTTTTTGGGCATTTGTAGCGAAAATTGGAGGTGGTTATGACCCCGCTTTTGGAATCATTGTCAGTAAATGGTGTGGTGTGGTGTGGTGTGGTGTTACAACTGATAGAACAAGTCATAAAAAAGCCTCTGTGCCTCATATTTTCATGAAAACAATTCCAACAAATTCAGTCGTGTTGAAATTTCTGACCAAAAATAGGTGGGTGGGGTAACTTTGTAAAAAATTAAATATACACATCTGGTTCGGTTACTGTATTTTTATTGTGGCGCGCGATTTGTATTTCATTTGCGAGTATTTTTCAATATTTGTTGCAAGAGCCTCCTTAACTTATTGTGAGAGGCGGTGATTTATTTGTATCAGTCATTTGCCGCCCTCAGAAAAGCAGTGAATTTTGGCTATTTTCAACCGTCCCGTGATACCTAGAAACACGGATATTCTTGTTTCATTTGGGTTGCATTTCGGGAGGTTAATATAATCAATGGCAAATTGAGCCGCTATCCTGGCTTTATGTTATGCAAAATGAAACTAGAAACGTGAATAGTCGTGTTCCTAGTATCAGGAGTTCACATAGGGTGTTGTTCGCCAATAGCACCCATGGAAACTCAGTATACCAAACCCGTCAAAATACAATACTCTTATCATGCGTATACATTATGAAAATCCGGCTGACAAAAAGGACCATACGGCATTTAGATAAGTCGATCCTAGTCCTAATATACGTTCCCGCAACGTGCTGACAATCTAACGTACTAACAACACTATAACTACACGGTATTGATTAACCAGCGAACAGTGTAGCGCCAGATCAGACTGCGCGGATGCGCAGCCTGATCTGCCGCTACACTGTTCGCAAACGCCTTAATATCTCTTACCTGGTCGATGATACAATTATATACCCGCCGAGTACCAAATTGTTCCTGCAGCGTTGATTACATCGATTCCGCAGTACGTTTACCATTTGATTCCAGTGCACAGTTATATCAGGTGCATTGGGGTGACTGCCGAGCTGGGCAATTGTTCTCGTATTTTTGCCACCATCGATTGCGTGTATAGCGTATTCAGGCATTGCATGCTTTCACAATTGCAAGTACGTTCATATTTTGATTTACCGGAGTGCAGAACATTTCAATTAGCGTATTTTAACACGGACATGATGCATATGACGCGTTTAGTACATGTGTGTTTTATTTTTATATTAAGTGTGTTTTCACAATGCATTGACGCAGTGTATTAAACTTGTTACTACTGTCTGTTCCACGTTTTGCTGTCGACGAACTTTTGGCCATTAAACACATTAACTCTTAAATATTTATAAATGTAAGTAGTTTTTCATCAATAACAAAAATGTCACCCTCCCAAAATGTCACCTTCCCCCCACCCACACCCCGCTGCTTCCACCTATTTTGCCCATGTTAAATTCCCATAGGAAAATCGGTATAAAATTAATACTTGATGGAATTTCATCAAACAAGAAATTTTGGGGAGGGTGACCTTTTTGTTATTGATAAAAAAAGTACTTACTTTTAAATATTTTTTAGATTTAATGCGTTTAATAGCCAAACGTTCGTCGGAAGAAAAACGTGCATATATGATAGAGGTATTTTATACAAGCCTGTCTGCTTTCTCTTCAATCCTCCGATACTGGGGACCGTTTCACCAAACCTCGTAGGACTAAAATTTGCTTAAGTGCAAAATTATGATAGTCTGTAAATTTCACATTAACAATGTGTTCTTGTAAATAATTATTGGATATACAATTATTGAGCATAGGCTGCATTTGCAGCCTATGCTCAATAAACGTGAATCCATAAATTGAAATTTACAGACGATCGTAAATTTGCACTTACGAACATTTTAGACGTAATAAGTTTATTGAAACAGGCTCCTGATGTACATACATGTATATAATATGTGCTTATTGTAATGAAAACAATATCGGTGATGTTTGTTAATAAGGATATGAAAGTTGGCATTGCAATCACAGATTGCGAATAATTTACATTAATGCATATGTTGATATGTGTTTTGGAACTGTCACTCAGCTCTCAAAAAAGTTGCAGAAACGTATAGTTGATAACCAGGGGGCCGTTTCACTAAACTTAGTACGACTAAAATGTTCGTAAGTGCAAAATTATGATAGTCTGTACATTTCAGATTAACACTGTGTTGTTGCAAACAATTATTGGATTTACATTTATTGAGCATAGGCTGCATATGCAGCCTATGATCAATAAATGTAAATCCATTAATTGAAATTTACAGACTATTCTAAAACTGCACGTACGAACATTTTACTCGTACGATGTTTAGTGAAACGGCCCCCAGTATCGTTACTTTCTGTATAATATGCGCGCTGGAATGGAATTCCCCACCGGAGAATACCAGTCTGGTGTCTTTTGATATCAAGCTTGTCAGGCAAGGCTAGGAAACGCGTAGGAATTCCTAGGCTCGCCGAGGAATTCCTACCGTTTCCGAGCCGGACCTGATAAACTCGTTATCAACTAATATACTACGCTCGTGTTCTGGTTATCGGTAACCTTTTATGCTAGACGATGGTCGAATATAAACAAAAAATCGTTCAAAAGTGCGTGGACAAAAGTGCGTCATTACACTGACCAATGAAACCCCTGATTTCAATTCGTTGTAACGCGGATATTCGTAATGCCTGATACAGCAATATGTTATCAATCAGAACTCGTTGCCTGATAAATAATACAATACGTGTTGTCAACCGTAGTCGCAGAGCAACCAATGTTATTAGACCAAGTCAAAAAGCAGGGGATGTACCGTTACATGCTGTATATACATTTGTATGTGTGGTTCTAACTGGATAAGTGGGGCCTATTGGTTTTGCGACCAGTGTAGATCCAGATCAGACTGCGCATCCGCAGTCTAATCTGGATCTTCACTGTTCCATCAATAAAACACATGGCATGCATCTAACAAACAATATAGATCGTCATCAGGTTACAGAATTGTTCTATTTAAGCAGGAGCTTCATTAGTCACAAATCACCCATTTTTCAGTCACAGTTACAATACTTTCCTCAGTCTGGGATATGATATTGTGTTTGTTTATGTGGCTTGATGCAATAGCAAGGTGTATGATCACGTGGTACTAACAACAACAACAACAAGTACCGATTCAAAGAACGTATTATTTTATATTGTCCTTATTACGTAACGGATTTTGATGAAATATGGCGCATCAAAAGCGTCTTGTTAAGCTGCATTTGGTGATCTCTGTATGTTGGCCCAAACTTATGTCGTTTTTGCGAAGAATCGATTTCCGTGTCTCTGACACGGAAATCGGTTCTTCGCAAAAACAACATAAGATTGTGCAAAACTCCCTATACCACCAAATGCAGCTCGTGAAGACGCGTTTGCTGCGCCATATTTCATCAAAATACGTTGCATATTAAGGAAAATATCAAATAATACTTACTTTGGAGTTGGTGACGTTGTTGTTGTTATAACCACGTGATCATGCACCTTGAATAGGCATCTACAATACATGGATATAGACCGTAGTGAAGTAGCCATCAAAGAACAAATAGACTGGGGCCCATTTCACTAAACTTCGTACGACTAAAATGTTCGCAAGTGGACATGTAGGATCGTCAGGAAATTTCAATTGATTGATTTACATTTACATGTAATACATGTAAATCCAATAATTGTTTACAAGAAAATATTGTTAATGTGAAATTTACAGACTATCATAAGTTTACACTTACGAACATTTTAGTCGTACGAAGTTTAGTGAAACGGGCCCAAGGATCTGCAGCAATTGTTTCACACAATTCAGCCGCAACGTAACTGTGCCGGTGGTCGACAGCGCTTTGCAAAATAGCAAAATCTCCACATGACCATATACATCGTGCAACTACATTGTGCGATTGGTCAATGCGTTACATATTGCAACAGCCAAGTTGGCCCGTTTTCAAGTAACTGTCGTGACACACTTGAGTATATCTATTGCAGCAGCGGCAGCCCACGCCTGTCGAAGTGTTGATCACATCACATGGCCGGGAATTAAATCGTCATTTTATTGACAATCGATATGTTACCACTACCAGTAACAGAGGAAACATTAAATATTTACGGTTACATGTTCGACATATACCCACATGAACGTGAACCAGAGTTCTCGAGACACCCAATGGTTCTCACAAAGGTAACTGCGACTACAAAGCACGCATTTTTATAGAAAAATAATGTATGTTTTCTCAAACAAATTCAAAACTGGTAACTCGACGAGGACGGCGACATCGGCAGGTTATTTTATGCCGTAGTGTTGTGATATTTGGACTTAATTGCATCCGAATCATTCCCGTATTTGCTGAAAAAAATATCGAATTAGACAGTTTAGTGCAACCGCAAAACATGTAAATCATTGCCTTTGGTGCGCTATATATCCGTCCCTTTGATACAATATTAAAGAAACTCTACTGTACGAAAACGTTCGGGAACCACGTGATCACACACCCTGTACTTTACGTAGCGTGATATGTATATGATCGGGTAACTCGTTCAGCATTTACGGAATATTCGACTGCTATATTAGGCTTTAACGCTCATAATGTATGTAATGTATCACGGTCAATCTGATACAGTGAAACCTCTCTAAACCGGACACCCTGGGACTTGGAAAAGTCGCGGGAATACTGGACGAAGGCCGGAAGGCCTCGTCCAGTATTCCCGCGACTTTTCCAGGTCCCCAAGGTGTCCGGTTTAGAGATGTTTCACTGTAAATCGGGCATTTGATCATTCTGGGACATAGCTGTGTGCTATGCGATCACAGCCATTATCAAGTGAGACAAATGACCATGCAACCCGTCAAAATTAAAATTTGGTGTCCGGTTTAGAGGGGTTCCACTGTATATATAAAACTACTTCATGGACCCCCAACTACGTCACATGACGACGACAATGCTGAATGACGTCCCAACGACGTCAGATGACGTTGACGATGCTGAATGACGTCGACGAACCACGGAATTCATACGCGTTTCATATTCTGACATATAACATGTACAATACATTTGCTATCGAAAAATACTAGCCTGAAATCCTCTATGCAGATAAGTTCGGCTGCTGCGTCACAATAACTATTAAACGATAAACGATCTACAAAATCTAACGAATAGAGAATTAACCCTCAACCCTAAGGAACTGGAATGGACTGTGATATGCTAATGTTCCGACCAATCCAATGGTCACAAAATGATTTTCAGATTCGTCCATTTATGAAAAGGGGGTGTTTTTGTTCTCAAAAATATTAAAATTACTTTCAAAAAGTGCAGATCCTGATGAGACGGCTCGTTACGAGCCGGCTCATCTGGATCTGCTCTTTTTGCATAAACCAATATTTCGAGTTCAAAGGGATAATGCCTGCTTTTCTGGAACCTGAAACGCGGATCTCATGTGTACACAAGCAAAGTGAAAGAAGGCGAGCCATATTATTTTGTACCTAAGATGATGTGCGAATATTTCATGAACACTATTTAAAAAATACGATATTTTCTGTCAATGACGTTGAAAATTAACGAAATGTTCAGAGCAAATGCGGAATTGAATTCCGCATTTGCTATGAACATTTCATTAACTTTTGAAACCATTTACAGAAAGCATGAAAATTTCTGTAAATATTTCAATGACAAATCGCACATGTATCTTCCTAGGTACGAACTCGCATGGCTTGTCTCAAATATAGGAAACCCAATCTCGTCGCTTTCCATATATAGTGTGTCTGCTATTTTCGGTAAAACACAAAGCTAGCCTGCCACTGCAAAAGCTTGAACGTGTAACCGTGTAACCAAGGTAATAAACTTATTTGTTTAACGTATGCAATGCATATTTTGTCAGTTGAGCAATTATATGAGTAATTTTCCAAACTTTTTGACGAAAATAGAAATTTGTGTAATGCAAAGACTATTCCACTACAGTGGAATCTCTCTAAACGGGACACTCTGGGAGGTCCCCAGTACAGTGGAACCTCTCTAAATCGGACACCCTGGGAATTCCCCAGGGTGTCCGATTTAGAGAGGTTCCACTGTAAAAGAGATGACAACTTCAAGACACGCGCGGCTGCTTATCGATCATGAACAGACATTATTACCGGAGGTAAATGGCAATGTAACATATATAAATTAAGCTCAACTAACTTTCCTCTGTGTCCGGTTTAGAGGGGTTCTACTGTACATCTTATTTGTTTAAAACTAAGCACAATTAATCTTTCTCAGCGTCCGGTTTAGAGAGGTTCCACTTTATCTACAGCAACCGTATCTATGGCTATGCATTTTTGCAATTGTTGGTGATAAGTTACATTCAATTTGAAAGCTGTCTTCAAGACGTGTGGCACACGTCTACATAATTGACACTGACTGAAATGAAAGGTTAGCATAGTTTGCTCCATTTGCCATTATATGTGGCTGTGACTGGATAAATGGAGCTTATGGGGTTTCCGACCAGTGTAGATCCAGATCAGTCTCCGATTATATGTAATTGCCTACGCGCACGATTTCCCGGAAAGCGTAACATGTGGTAAATATACAGCGACCAGTTTTTTGTTTTCCTATATTACTGGGGAAATGGGGCTTATGTGTATTGCGACCAGTGTAGATCCAGATCAGCCTGTGCATCCGCACAGTCTGATCAGTATCTGCACTGTACGCCCTTCTATCGCTGAATCACCCGTCATGCTTCTAACAAGCGATATAGATCATTATCAGGCTACAGGACTGAGCTATTTGACCAGTAGCCGATTTCACCAACATTGCAAAGTATACTTATCTAGCAAAGTATACTTTGAGGGAGTAATCATTTATTTTTCTTGAAATGCATTATTTCATATAGAAATAACCACTGCATATATTTGATGATTAAAAGTATGCAGAATTATTATACTGAATTTATTACATTATCCAAATTGGCTGTGATAATGTAATAAATTCAGTATAATAAAAATTAATAAATTTATCCTAAAATGGAAAATTTCTCCCTCAAAGTATACTTTGCTAGAAGAGTATACTTTGCAATTTTGATGAAATCGGCTACAGGAGGTACACTGATCATCAAAAATCTCCCAAGCCATATTTCTCCAGTCACAGCCACTAACAATACTTACATGTAACGCAAGCGTTATTGCATGTGTGCAATGACCTCTGTGCTATATCTGGTCCTGTGTGTTGAAACCAACAGAAAATCGGCCAATATAACTGACCAGTCCATCGCTTGATTAAATTCGCTGTCTGGTAGCTTTCCTAGTAATCCCTCAAAACGATATTTGCGGATGTCTGCCTATAAAATACAAAGAACTCCAACGAGTATTACATTATCTCCATCAGAAGTACGGAGCCCCGCAAGGGACGTAGAATTATTTTTTATGCCACCGGTCTCGAAGAGCCGGTGGCATATTGTTTTTGGACCGTCCGTCTGTCCGTCTGTCCGTCCGTCTGTCCGTCTGTCCGTCTGTCTGTCCGGGCCAACGTCCGGGGGTTTGAGAGCTTAGGGACGTGGTTAGGAACAAAAGATTCCTTTGTAATATTCCGTAAGCTCATAAACTCCATTGTTGTTTAGGGGCTTTTTCATTGTTCTTCAAACAATGGAAATACCCCATAAACCCAAAATGTTGGAACGTCCGTCCGTCCGTCACACTTTTCGGTTAACCACTTTGTCACAGTTTCTCAAATATGCTGCAGGTGGCATCCGCGTTCGACAGACGCATTTCTTGTTTTTTATTAATTCGTTCCCACAAAATAACAATTCGTTCCCTCAATTTAAGTATTTGTTCCCACGAATTAACAATTCGTTCCGACGAATTAACAATTCGTTCCCTCAACTTAACAATTCGTTCCCACGAAATAACAATTCGTTCCCACGGGAACGAATTGTTAATTCGTGGGAACGAATTGTTATATCGTGGGAACGAATTGTTAATTCGAGGGAATTAATTGTTATATCGTGGGAACGAATTGTTATTTCGTGGGAACGAATTAATAACAAAAGATCCATGTCCCCTGCAGGGCACCGTACAGCTGACATACAACTTGTATTTTATAAACAGTAGTTTGTACACACATACGATAGTACCAAGTTTATCATGTGTTTGTTGCTCTTCTGAATGTGAATTCGCCCAATCCACCCCACCCCCAATATGTATCATATTGAAATACATGTATATAATAGAACCTCTATATGGATAGTGGTAGCACCGCATGTTGATTAATTCGCATGTGTTTCACAGTGGGAAACGGACAAAATCCTCCCCCGGACATAATCCCCCCCACCCCATGATTGTTGACACCGGAGGAAAAACTCCCCCCGTCAATATGTTTTGAAAGAATCATTGCATTAATTGGTTTTCGAATTTCACCATCTAATCCTCATTAATAATAATTTTCCCTATATGTTTAATGTATTTTACATGCGATGGCTCAAAATGCAACTCCAAAATGCGATCCCTCGAAACATTTTTCAAGTCCCGCGGACTCATTTCTCGCTATTTTGCTATACGATGATTCGAAAGTCATGTCGAAGTTTGGGCTTGGCTGTGGTTTCTTTTCAAGTGCAGTTAACTGCTTAAAGTGGTGCAATTTGGTCATTAACGTTGTTGTATGTATGTATAACTTTATTTCCTCCATCTTTATATGAGAGTACAGAATATGAAGTATAACAAAATAACAACATGAGTTTACAATACAATACGGCCATACAAGTAAATGTTCATTGGCACACTGACCACCGCATACCCCGTAAAGCTTCCTGTAGATAATACCTGGAGACACTGTCCCTTTAATTGCTTAAAGTGGTGCAATTTGGTCGTTAACGTTGTTGATAGCGATCAACGATATACGGCGATTTATTAAATATTCTGGGCTTCGGCCACTCGGTGCATTTAAAAGAGTCTGTCGTAAGTCATTGGTCGCTTTTCGTGGTAACTCACGGTTTATACTCGAATAACCCGAGTATCACTGGAGTCGTTGCTCAGGTTCAAGTCGAGTTAGAACCCTAGTAACCCATCACCCGGCATTGATTCGATTAAAGTTACTCGAGTAAGGTTCAAAGATCAACATTATTTAACAGGAGTTGGAACTCTGCTTATATATTTTCTTATGTAAGGGTATGAATTGGCTCGAGGACCTTCCAAACCCGGGCATTTGAGCCCAAAACAAAAATGGCAGGCCAATGACCGCTGGCCCGTTTGTTTCCGAATTTACTAATATCTGCCATACAGTCGAAATATATGCATTAAATGAAGGAGACAGTGAGGCGGTTAATTAACCTAGCTAGTTCATTCTCCTATCGCACGAAGCCGGTATGTAAGACCGTGAAAAAGGCTGAGTGTGAGTGCATGTGATATATGGAGGCTCAGCCGTAACCGTGTTATCCTATATGATGACGATTGGCGATATTTGACGGTTGGTCAGGGCAAAACATATGATCGATATTGAGTTATGCAAAGTATGATGTGTTTTCAGGCCCAGCTACTGTCGTTTCGCGGCTTATCGTTATACGAGATGCTATTATTCGAGTTCAGGTGCGGCGTTTATCTGTTGTTATTTGGTTAGATGACAATGTGTTTCACATGTTCTGAAGACGACATAAAAAGAGAAGATAATACATGGCGGTACTCTGCTTGTTCTAGTGGTCCTCGTGTTATTCGAGTGGCTACTCGGAAGTTACAACGAAAAACGCCCATTAATAATACCCCACTTCCTAGTTAGGCAGAGATGGCTGGTCGTGACAAACATGATTTGCTCTTACTGAATTTCCGATCAGTGCAGCATTAAATCGGCCTGCATATTCAGTTCAGGACGTGAAATGTTCGTCCTCGACACCTATTCATGATGCATAATATAATGAAATAGTAAACCCATATCAAGTTGCAGGAGTCTGTACGTTGATCAGCGTCTATACTGGTCACAAACTAAGTAGCCTAAAGCACCTTTTATTGCGTCGCAATATTTTACGATTCATGACTGATTCCCGATTTTGTATGGTCGCCGTTAACAACATCGTTTGAGCTGGGCCCATGCCCCACTGTTTCGAGTGACATCACAACCACCTGCGACATTACTTATGTGCGCCACTATTTATAATACATACTGGATCTTTTGATAATACTTGAAATAAAGATAGTTTTGTAAATACATTTAAATATAATTTATTCAATTCCACATCACAAGTTTAATCTGCGAATAAATACTATTATCATCTAAAACATGGATACACTATATTATGCTTCGTTATTTCCTAAATTCGACGGGTACAGTAGTCGACAAATATACCTAAATCGCAAGATGCGATGGCTCGAAAGATGCGATCACTCGAACAAAATATGCAGGCCTGTGGCATTTCGAGCCATGGCGATTTCACTGTAATTGAGTTACCTGATTTCTTTCAAGTAGTTGATTAAGGATTACGTTTTATTTAAGCAAACAGAAATGAATGATTGTTACAGTATTTACCTAGTATCGTTTTGGCGAATAATTCTTTGAAATGGTAATCGATTCTTCACTAAAACAATCATATGGTTTGGGACCGACATCAATATACAAAAATGTCCAAACGATACATACATATTCTTGTTTGACGTTTATTGTTTGACATTAAATGTGCTTGTGTTTGATGTTTATTGTGCAAATAAAAGTATTGAATATGATTGGTGGATTTTGTCCTAGGCAATCCATATCGTGTCGTGTTTATTATAGGAACGAATGGCCTTTTTGTGGAATTTATCGGGGTATAAACTTGGAAAAGTCGCGGGAATACTGGACTTTTCGACTTTTCCAAGTTTATATCCCCGATACATTCAACAAAAAGGCCATTCATTTCTTATAATTCCTGCATTTGAAATAAATTCATCAAGAAAATGTGTTTATTTTCCGTTTTCTTAAGAATTATTTTAACTGCGCCTCACGGTTACGGAAAGTAGTTCGGCGTGGGAGTTTACTGGGATATAAATTTTGGACAGAGACTTGCTACGGGCCAATCAAATGTTAGGGAATTGTGTAAATGTAAATATGTTTGTGCTGGAATTATTCATTACCTATCATGTGTATATTTACAGTATTGTATGCTTAGTTACATGTATCGTGGCGAGGAACTGTATTCAGTGTCAATACACAATTATTCTTCTTCTCATGTAATATATATTCCTGATTGCAATTCACGTATGCATAGCATAGCAGGGATTCCGCTGCGGAAAATAAAAAAATCGCCACTTTTTTTTTTTTTCGAAAATTGTAATTTTTTATCGCCAATTGTTTATTTTTATCGCCAATTGCGAAAGTGGCGATCGCCAGCGGATCCCTGGCATAGAGTGTTCGTATGCTAAAGCTCAGTGGGACCGGGCGCCCTGGTGTTTCCCAACATTACTCAAAGTATAGAATGTCACACTGACTGATCCTTTAGATAGATTTGACACCACATTAAACAAACAATATACTTTTTTTGTAAAACAAAAACAAAAACAAGGCGCCGTTAAGTTAAGTACCCATCCGGACAGCACAATGACGTCCCAGGGTGTCCGATTTGATGGTGTTCATGGGGCCGTTTCACTAAACTTCGTACGACTAAAATGTTCGTAAGTGCAAACTTATGATAGGCTGTAAATTTCACATTAACAATGTTTTCTTGTAAACAATTGATGGATTTACATTTATTGAGCATAGGCTGCATATGCAGCCTATGCTCTATAAATGTAAATCCATCAATCGAAATTTCCAGACGATCATAAATTTGAACTTACGAACATTTTAGTCGTACGAAGTTTAGTGAAATGGGCCCCTGTTGTCGTTTGTCGACGTTACATGAAAAGTGTGTACGAGAACGAATTCCAGGTTTCAGATACCGTGAATACCATTCGGACTGTGAATGTGATGGGTAACAGCACGGTCAAACCACCATGAACGCATGATGAAATGTTCTAACTACAGTGAAAACTCTCTAAACCGGACTCCCTGGGAGGTCCCCAGGGTGTCCGGTTTAGGGAGGTTCCACTGTAAATCAGGCATATAACCATTCTGCGACATACTTGTATGTTTTGCTATCATGAACATGCATTATTACCAGAGATGCGTTAGCAAGAAGTCTCTCAAAATGAGATCACATATATTATATCGGTGTCCGGTTTAGAGAAGTTCCACTGTACTATCCAAGAGATATCCACACTTGTGTATCATGCCGGGTCACACATAAGCTAGGATTTAGCAGTTCTCAAAACATCTCTCGTCTTCTATTTTCCAAATGTACAAAACAAAACCAGTACACACAAATGTATACCCATCGGCGTGACCAATGTGCATGATCACGTGGTTACAACAGCAACAACAATGTCTGAAAGTGTTGAAAGCTCGCCCACTCCAAAGTAAGTATTATTTGATATATTCTTTAATATGCAACGGATTTTGATGGAAAATGGCACAGCAAACTCGTCTTCATGAGCTGTATTTACTTGGTGGTCCCGGGAGTTCGACACATACTTATGTCGTTTTAGCGAAGAATCGATTTCCGTGTCGGTAGACACGGAAATCGATTCTTCGCAAAAACGACAGAAGTTTGGGCCAAAGTACAGAGACCACCAAATGCAACTTAACAAGACGCGTTTGATGCGCCATATTTCATCAAAATCCGTTACATAATAAGGACACATAAAAGAATATGTACTTTGAATCGGAGGGCTTCTGGAAGTTTCAGTACGTGTTGTTGTTGTTGTAACCACGTGATCATACAACTTGATGACATACGGTTTTCCATTTTCAATGCGCAGTATTTATCAGGAGTGTCTTGTTTAATTTCAGGAGATGTGTCGGGCTTCATAGAACTTTTGTTGATTAATGTGTTATTTTCTCTTCGTTTAAACGCCTGGCAAATCTATTTTCTGACAGACCAATAACAAACGAGCTGCGAGTGCAAATTGAATTCCACATCTACGTTATTATGCTCATCTTAAAAATACGAGTTATTAGGCAGACCTCGTCTCGTTCATGTCTACCATATTGCAATCGCCACACTTTACAAAATTGCTTGTTGTAGCTGGGAATATTAATTCCTCTGTAAGACATATGAACAAATTGCAGCCATCATCTTTGATAGTGCATGAGATGGCCAGCCTTAGTACGTGTTTTGTCGACAGAGATTCGGAATAAAATATGATAATTTCCGTAAATGACGTTGAAAGTTGACGAGACTTACAGTGTTTGCACCTCTGACATGTTCGGAAACGGTGGACGTCATTTCCAAAAGGGATGACAGACATTCGATGTCATTTGAATGCGTCAGTGAAATAAGGGGGCTAACTCCCTCATGGAGTTAGCCCCCTTATTCCACTGACGCCTTCAATTGTAAAATCGAGCCCGATTCTGATTTCGTTTGGCGGTTGCATAACAGTGTGGCCGTATCATAACTGAAGGCGACAATGGACGAAGGGGGCTAACACAATGGGGGAGTCAGCCGCTTTATTCCACTGGCGCATTCAATTGTAAAATCGAACTCGATTCTGATTTCATTTGGCAATTGCATTCCAATGGCCGTATCGTAATCATTAGCAACACAGTAAGAAGAGAGCTACGTCCATATGGGAGTTATCCCATTATTCTACCGACCCCTTTAATTGCTGACCATTCTCATACACGACAAGGTAGACAATAATACAGGCGCATGTACTTGTCACATTTGAGACACGCCAGACATATTTTGTATACCTTCGGACATGTGCGTAATTTCATGAATTACGTTTACAAAATGTACAGCATTTTCCGTAAATTGCATCAAAAGTTTACAAACTGTTCAGAGTACATGCGGAATATAATTCCGCATCTGCTCTGAAAGTTTTGTAAACTTTCGACTTTATTTATGAAAAATATTGTACATTTTGTGAACTAATTTAATGAAATTACGCAGATGTCAGAAGGTAGAAAATCACATGGCGTGTCTCATTTGTAGTAGTTGTATGGATCACGATTTTATTATATACCTACCCATTAAATACATAGTTATACGCTGTAAATGAAAGTCATATGTTCTCATCGATGAAATAAACAACTTCCGGTGAAAATACGACTACTTCCGCTATCTATATTCATAACGCGCATCTGCAGTACCGGACTGCAAATAGGCTGCAAATACACATTCATTACCGTATACAGTCTAAAAAACTGCTAATTTCAATGGAGCGGTATATAATAAATAGAATATTCATATTTTTGCAACAAATATGACATATATGTTCATCTCGTGGTGTGAAATGTCCATATTTCACGAGTGCCGTTAGGTTAGGCACTCGTGAAATATGGACATTTCACACCACGAGATGAACATATATGTCATATTCTTTGAAAAAATATGAATATCCTCTGTATATTTCGTTTGACATCTCTGTTTTCTCCGATTCTGATTTCAATATTCAGACATATTTTCTGTAAATGACGTTGTGAAAACCGTTAAACATGTTTATTAAACGGTATTTGAAAACATACATGTATACGACAATGCTTTGGATTGTATATAAAGCAAACCCTTTAGAGCACTGTACAGTGGAACATCGGTAAACCGGACACCATGGGGGCTCCCAGGGTGTCCGGTTTAGAGATGTTTCACTGTAGTTCTGGAATATGAGCTCTCCAAGATATGTTTATGTGCTGTGCAATCATGAACAGAAATAGAATCAGATATAAATGTCAGAGAAACCAATCCAATCGGACAAACATATGTTTTCTCGATGTCGGGTTTAGAGAGGTTCCACTGTACATGCTTGGTGTGTGTTCGTCAGTCTCTATGGTGTATAATGCGTTCTTTTATGTAATTTGTAATGTTACTGTGAAGTAAGAGGTCACACCATACAGGTACAATAACATGTGTAGTTTACACCCACACATCCGCTGATGCATGTGGGAAAGTGTGTGAGTAGAGATAGTTAGTCAGTATGAGCCCTGTTTCGCAGACAAGCGGGGTTTGTGAAATGAGCGTGCGTGTTCATTTCGATCAATAACACCAACGTCTATGCACGAACAAGTGTCAAGCCGACGACGAAAAACGATATAAAATTACAACAAAACCGTTACGTTTCACTGAGGCCGAGTTTCCAATTTCCTTAAGTGAATTTAATTTAATTCGGAGGCATATCGAATCGTTTTGTTCGTCGGTTCTTACTGCAATGGCGTGAGAGACATGCTGCTGTTTCGAACAAAGATATTAACCTTGATCTAATAAAACCGAGCGTGTTTCCTTTTGCTTCGAACACAAAATAAATACTTTGATCAAATAAATATGAGTGTTTGCTTTACCACCAGTGTATACCCAGACCAGCCTGCGCATCCGCGCAGTCTGGTCAGGGTATACACTGGTGGTAAATAATTCAATAAGCAATTTCCCAGCGGCTTTAATATGTATCAATCCGCAAGACGTCAACTTCTAAACTACGCGCAAATACAGTCTAGTTATATCAAACCGTAGTTTGTTCAGTACCAATGTTTACGTTGGTATTCGTCTATACTAACAGTCCAACACTACCTTCCCCCTGAATCCCCTCAATCCCAAGGGCCAGCCCATACACAATGTGTCTAGAGGCATTCCAAGAAAACGGCGAACACATTAACCATCTGGTACGCCGTACCATCGATACCGGTTTGGCCATGACCATATGCTAGGTATCATTGTTCTCCGAACTTTACGTTAGCCTCATGGAATTCAACAGACCCACGAGAAAGTATGCATACTGCCATTCTAAAATCAGCGATAAAAAAAAAATTGTGAACCGTTGGTTGATCAATAAGTTGTTTTATGGTGCGCATATAGTTCTACAGTTATCCATAGTAATTTGGTCAATATACAAAAGTCTGATGAACAGCGATGTACTATTTGGAGATAAAACAATGCAGAAACGATGATTTTCTCGAGCGACGGTACCACACTTCGGACCAAAATCTGGAAACGCTCATTTTCCTTTTTGTTCCACAACGCCACGGCTGTCTGACCTTTGTCTCTAACCCCCGTTATCTGGGTATGACCATCGTTTGACATTTTCGCCCAATCATAACGTTGTAAACACAAGATTGATGGAAACAGCATCCGTGTACAACGACAACTATAATTACGACGGCGCATGAGACAACGCGCATGGTTCCCTAGCAACCAGCGTGTAGCCGGATCAGACTGCACTGTAGTGCAGTCTGATCCGGCTCCACGCTGTTTGATACCAACCAGTATCAGCGCAAGTGTTTTAACTGAACATAATCGGACTACAGAGATTTGCGATGCGGCAATGCTAATAACTACAGACAAACCCTGGCGGTTTTCTCGCACAAATAATGTCTACCAGTGTCCGTTGAAGTATTTGCGGCGCTGTCTCGCTAGGAGCCGGTTACTATCGGGCCAATTGCTATTCATAAAGCTTCATCCGAGCGAGCCGCTTCACTATCTGGCTATTATTCCAATCATGGACAGTGTTGTTCTTATCCGTGGTCGTTTCTGGACGGCGATTTTGAATTAGTCTCGGTACATGGTAACTAGGACTTGCGGGATATACGCCAGTGCTGTGTCTCGCACAAAGCGTAATAAGTTGATAGACAATTTCCGGTTTCTGTGCCATTCGACGGTGTAAGGAAACACGAGATATTCGTAAATCTAGTTTGCGGAAATGAGATGGTAGCAGTTGACAGCGACCTTGTTAATGTCTTACATACAGATACATGGGGTTTTCAGTGGATTATTACTAATAATATAGCATACCGTACTTGTCGTAGAACATAATATACTTTGGTATCACGTCGTGTGCATGCAACAGGACGGGCGTTGTGCGTTATCGCATGCCATGCTATTAGTACACGAGTTACTTACAAAGGAGAAATGCATCTTTAATATTGGAAGAGTTTCATGTTGGATATATAATAATACGTTTACAAGAAAGGTACGTACATGTATATATATTATTATTGTAAGCCGTGATTTGCTTTTTATCCCGTCAACACAGTGGGTATGTGCCGTGAAACACGGTGCCGTGAAACATTTTGTATATCCTGTCAATACGACATAATCACTGCGTATGAATATGTGCGGTTGTCATAGTCGATTCTTCGATGTTGAGGGTGCGGCTGGGTTTATTTTTTTGCATTTTAAAGCTATTTGTATGTGTTGACGGGATAAATAGAATAGAAGGTTAGTGCCGTGAATGGGAAAAATATCTGGCGCGGCACGGAAACGGGATGTGCTTGGCAGAGTCTCGCCCATCCCGTTTCCTGAGCCTTGTAAGATGTTTTTCCCATTCACGGCACTAACCTACTATTCTCTATATACTAACATGCAGTATCCATGCATGCAGAATGCATGTACCTCATAAAACTATAATTGGAATAAACCGAACATGATTGAGCAAAGATTCCGACAGCTCCACTTTGTGATTGTCCCGTAGTCTAAGACCATCGACTGTCTGTACATAATCTAATATGTTGGTAGTGGCACATTCTTCCTCGTATGTGTTGTCTCTCCGATAAAGCAAGTGTATTTGTGTCACTATTTAATTCCCACTTTTCTCCATATCATTAATCATTAATGAAACTTATGCAATGCCCATTAGCCCGTTCAACCCTACGTAACTGGAATGGACTGCGATATGCTAATTTTCCGACCAATCCAATCGTTATAAACTGATTTTCAGATTAGTCCATTTATGAAAAAAATATGAAAATTACTTGCAAAAAGTGCAGATCCTAATGAGACGACTCGTTACGAGCCGGCTCATCTGGATCGGCACTGTTTGCAAACCCCGCTATAGCAGGCTTTCGGGTTCAAGGGGTTAATAACCGGTGATCAATGGCCGATTTTGTTCTCGTATATTTAAATAAATCAGAATGCTTTTGTGGCCCGATAATAATGTTCCCTTCATAATGTATTACTATTGGTCCCGAAAAAAATACTCGGGTCCCCGCTAAAGCACAAGCAAGATTTTTCGAACTAGTCATACTCAAGGTGTATGATCACGTGGTACTAACAACAACAACAAGTACCGATTCAAAGTACGTATTATTGTATAGTGTCCTTATTACGTAACGGATTTTGATGAAATATGGCGCATCAAACGCGTCTTGTTAAGTTGCAGTTGGTGGTCTCTGTATTTTCGCCCAAACTTCTGTCGTTTTTGCGAAGAATCGATTTCCGTGTCTTCGACACGGAAATCGATTCTTCGCAAAAACGACATAAGTTTGTGCCAAACTCCATTGACCACCGATGCAGCTCATGAAGACGCGTTTGCTGTGCCATATTTCATCAAAATCCGTTGCATATTAAGGAAAATATCAAATAATACTTACTTTGGAGTGGGCGACGTTGTTGAAGTTGTAACCACGTGATCATGCACCTTGATACTGAAGCTTTCACGGGACACAAATGTATTACGGCTATTTATATTGTATTTTGAATGTGCATTGGCCACCCGTTATCAATAAGCATAGCTTAAGTTCGACTCGCATGTTCTAAAAGGCGGGAAATAGTCCACCGGTATACTACCAGATCTAATCTAACCCAAGTTTGCCCGATTTTCTGTATGAGATTCCAGTATATACACACTGATTTAATGGCAAACCATTGTGAATAGAAATGTTCGATTTAACCCTTCACCCTAAAGTAACTGGAATGGATTTTGAAATGTTAATTTTGCAACCAAACCAACTGTCACAAAATGATTTTCAGGCTAGTTCATTTATGAAAAGGGGGTATTTTTTATTCTCAAAACTATGAAAATTACTTTCAAGTGCAGATCCTGATGAGACGGCTCGTTACGAGCCGGCTCATCTGGATCTGCACTGTTTGCATAAACCGCTATGGTGGGCTTTCCGGTTCAATTGGTTAAGTCTCAATTGGCTTTTGGGCACTAAATACACATGGATTACTCGGTTATATACCACACCTAAGTACAACCAGTTAGTAGAATGAGACTTGTCTTTCACAAACTCCAGCACAGTGGCGCCGTGGTCGAGGGTCGAACACACCTCGCTCCACCCCGGTGTGGCATACCAATATCATTTAACCTCGACTACAATCATTCATATGTCACCAATTTCTTGTATATTCAATGTTGTATTGTGGGACCGTGCACCGCCAGCAATAGAGAGCCCCTCGGTGCCTGTTGAAGACTGTGATTACCGATATGCGTTTGCCTCCTTATTTGGAGTTACATATAAGGTTCGACCATGTCCAGTGACACGAGGGAAATGTTTGAACACCAAGGCCGTAGTACTTTGATAACATGCTCCATTCAAACAGCTGATTTACGTTTACGTTTGCTGGGGCCGCAGTACACCTTGCGTGATACAGGTGCCCCATCCGACATGAACTTTGTCTACAGCCATGGTCAAACAGCACGCGTTGTACGTATGAACATAGCTGTGATATGGGGCCTGTTTCATTAAACTTCGTACGACTACAATTTCCGTAAGTGCAAATTTAGGATCGTCTGGAAATTTCAATTGATGGATTTCCATTATTGAGCATAGGCTGCATGTAAATCCAATAATTGTTTGCAAGAAAACTGTTTTAATGTGACATGTACAGACTATTATCATAAGTTTGCACTTACGAATATTTTAGTCGTACGAAGTTTAGTGAAACGGCCCGCAGCTGTGTCGAACAGCGACAGTCATGTAGCAATAACGATGTGCGTTTGTCGCCTTATTTGGAGTTACATTATTGTTTACCCGTGCTCTTCGGTCCCATATCGGTATACTAGTCTTTATATTCTGAATTTGGTAATTGTAATGCAACCTGTACATTTAGTGTGTAATTTTGTATGCCCTCGTGTAAAACAGAATATATTATGCTGTGCTGTTATCATATATATTTTTCATATATAAAGTCAAAAGTTGACAAAAATTTCAGAGTACGTACTTTTGACACCATTTACGGAAAATAGTTTCCGTAAATGGTGTCAAACGTATGTACTCTGACATTTTTCATGTAACTACGCAGATGTCCGAAGGTACAACATCACATGGCGTGTGTAAATATTATGAATTACAGCCACTTGCACTGTCATCATTATACGCATATATTGACAAGTCAACCCTTCCACAACACTAGCAGACTCGATGAATATTTAACGGTATTGGTATTCCGAGAATGCGATAAATTCACATGTTCTACCGTGGTATGGAATATATTACCGTCCTATTGCCGTTCCGCACGCCAGAAATTGACACCAGATTAGCAGTGGTTCGTGAGAAAACTGGCCTATTGACCACTGAACACTGTTGACCACTGATTGCTCCCGTTGCCTTATGGCATATGTGTCACTCAGTCTCTGAAAGTATAAACATTTGAAACGTTGGATTTTTTGCTTTGTCTTTTCTGTACAATACGTCGAAAGTTGGAGATAATCTCCGAGCAGAGCCTGCTCTGAGATGTTCACAAGCTGTCGACATCATGTTGCATATCTACCAGTTGACCATATTTATAAACAGTGCGTACCTCGCCACACGCGAGAAAGCCATTTAGCTCATTGAGAAGCTCATATGTCCGCTGTTTCGAACATATTAGTCTAACTTCAGCTACACTTATTGATACTGTGTGGTCAATGATCATCTATCGCATCTCTTTTTATGCATTTTCGAGTTTTGTTTCTGCATTTACACAGCACATGGGCAGTGTATGGACATGAGGTTGTGATAACACGGTTAGATCACGTTCGTCCGTATGTACGAGGAGATAATTCACTCGCTGTACATACGGACGAACCTTGATCTAACTGTGGATTAAAATACAATGTACAATGCTTTTATAGTCCATGAACAATGTTCACTTGGTGCCAATTGCAATTAGGATAACATAAATATGACTAGCTCCAAGTATCGGGCAATAGTTGTGAAACTTTCGAACGGCAAAACAAGCACCATGACGTTTTGTATATTTGAGCATGCGCAGTCTGCAAATGAAATCAGCGTGATTTAGTTTCTGATATCCTGACACAATCACCTGCTAACTAGTATCGATCGCTTACACATGATCCGGGAGCGAATTAGCAGTGAATTGTTACGCGCTAACTCACAGCGAGGATCCGCTGATCAGTCACTGCCACGGGGTTTGACGGAATTATCCGGAATTAGCCGAATTATATAGCGCGTAACTGATCGGAGCTGTCAAACAGCAGTGTTTTTGTGCTCGCTTGTTCCGCGTAGCCGGGAGAGATTTGTCTCTGCGTGAAACTGCGCTGTAAGAAAATAGTGCAACCATATATTATTTACTAAATAAACACGACGACACTGAAAGCAAATTAAATAATCCTTTGAAGTAGCAACTTGAATACTTTATATTAATTACTCTGAGTGGATGACACCCACGTGTTCCTTTTGCAGTCACAGATAAGAGGTGCAAGAATATGATATCGATGTCGAAGCCTAGATACTGCTCATACAGAAGTGGTTCGGTCTGGCTGTCTACCGTTTGAATTGTATATTATATGTGGACCATATTATCCAGTTACATCGCTGTATTGAGTTCATATTGATATCTAAAAATGTTGCCTTACGACATATCAACCAGCTCTACTTACAGCTATCGCATAAACACATTTTTCGAGAACGCCAAATCTACATAAACTCAAATCATTATTGCTAGCTCTAAATAATTAGAGCTAGAGCTAACTCCAAATGATTTAGAGAGCTCTTTAAATGATTTTAAAATAATTATTGCGAGCTCTAAATAATGAGAGCTAGCATTAAATATAAATCTACATAAACTCAAATAAGTATTGCTAGCTCTAAATAATTAGAGCTAGAGCTAGCTGCAAATGCTTTAGAGAGCTCTTCAAATGATTTGGAGCTAGATTTAAATATTTAATGCTAGCTCTGATTATTTAGAACTAGCATTAACCCTTATCCCGCCGAGCGCGACTACATGTCGTGCTAAGCAATACACGTTCACACTGCCGATCACGACTACAGGTCGTGCTGCAGGATACCCCTTGTTATGCCTCGTTTTCGCTATATGTACATACGTAATCCGTTAGCTCGTGTTATATTTAGCATTACCAATGACCAATCAATGGGGATTCTTTATTTGAGTTTATATAGATTTGGCGTTTCATAGAACTGTAGCCCATCTCACCAACATTGCAAAGTATACTTTTCTAGCAAAGTATACTTTGAGGGAGAAATTTTCATTACAAGATAAATTTATTAACGTTTATTATAATGCATTTATTACAATGCATTTATTACATTATCACAGCCAATTTGGCTGTGATAATATAATAAATTCAGTATAATAATTGTCTATGCTTGTTGTCATGACATATATGCATTTGTTAGTTATATATGAACTAATGCATTTAAGAAAAATAAATGATTACTCCCTCAAAGTATACTTTGCTAGAAAAGTATACTTTGCAATGTTGGTGAAATAGTCTACTGGTAACGCCAATCGGGTAAGCATCAATACAAATATAATGCACCCGGAGAAGTGTTGTAAAGCATGGGCGATCTGGTTCTACGCTGACACTTTTCTGTAAGGTCGCACTCTTTGTCTGTATTTACAAGACACCATTGCATATTATACAATGTCGTATGGTATATAAGACATTTAATAAACGCCAGACAACGGTTCCAGCAAAAGACGCATGTCTTTGGCGAGTTATGCAGATTAGCGGGTAATTGATAGTACGGCACGTTTTTCATCGTTGGAATACCGGATATTAGCTGGCGATATTGCCCGTGCCGTATCGACCATTACTACCTGCTTCATCGTCGGTTGCCGCTCACTGCCGTTTATTCGCGATAATTGCCAATGATTGGCTGATAATTCACTGATTATTCTCGTAATTGTGCCAGATCGTTGGAATCACAAGAAACTATGGTGGTCGTTACATTTCGTCGTTCCCTTTCTACGACGCGCAGAGACGATCAATACTACCATAGTATTTCGTTCGTTCGTTTCCACAACGCTACGCGGTGAAGAAAACGAAGGAAGGAAATTTAAGTGTCTTAATGTTTATCTATACGCGACGTAGAAGAACATTTGCGTTTCTTCGAGTACGAACGAAAGGGAAACCTTTATTTTTGAGCACGTACACAATTCTCACATTCGAAATTAAGAATCGTGATTGTTCGAGGCTGAGCTCAGCCTCGGCAAATCAAACCGTGTGATTTCGGCTTACGACTTTCGAGAACATGTTCAGAAAGTTGTATAAACATGGTGACAGAATATGTTTTTATTATAATATTAATCGTTTATTCACTCAGGTTACATGACATGACAACATGAGGTATACAACATAATAGTAGGATGACACAATGGCGATACATGTAACAATCAAAATGCATTATATACCTTACATGTACATGTACAATTTCTTAATATAATTCTAGATTATTTTAGACAAGATAATGCATTACAAGTGTGCATTAATGAATACTGGAAGAGAAGTAGAAACCACAGAGCGCTTACTATCGGGAGGGCACCTGTTCATTCGTACATTTCAAGAGTAATGATTGCAACAAAAAGTGTAATAAGAAAGAAATGTGTTAAAGAGACATTTGTATATGGCTTAGTCCCAGATCGGTCTGCGCATCACGCGGTCTGCGCATCACGCGTTCCAGTTCACTGTAGTCAATCAAAACAAAGTAACGCGTGAATTCGCTAGGGTTGTTGGGGTGGGTATACAAATAAAAGTATTGGACCTTGTTATTATTTCTGTACGGGTACCATACATAACCAGTTGAGGAAACAACATCAGAGTTTTGGTGTCCATGTTGCATATGTACGGCAGGGCTCCAGATACTGAATTAGTTATTGAGTATTGTCACTCTATCATTTCTGAAGAAATTGGGTATTTCAAAATTTTAATTGTGTAAAATACAATTAAACTACTGTTTACAGATCAGCAGACCGCACTTATTTAATAGTTTGCTTCTAAATGAAAACACATCTTGGTATTCCATTAGAATTGTCTCCTTGGAGACAATTCTAATGAAAAACCAAGATGTGTTTTCATGGGAAAATAAGAAAATATGCTATATTTGTGGTATGTTTATTGTTTTCTGTAGCTTGATAAAGATACCACAATTTTTGCATTGCTATTTGATAGTCACTACTTCTGATTTCAATTGTTTTTTTTGGAAATTTTAATTGGGTATTTACGCAAATACGCACCTTATCTGGAGCTCTGGTACGTAATGCACATGAAGCTATGAGTCTCAGTAGTCACAATTGTTCCGCTATGTTCGATGGAATAGTTTACTGTGTTACATTCAGCTTCGTTTCTTCTAAACTTGAATAACTCACTATCAAGGTGCATGATCACGTGGTTATAACAACAACAACAGTGGCTGAAAGTGTTGAAATCTTGAAAGTATTATTTGATATTTTCCTTAATATGAAACGGATTTTGATGAAATATGGCGCAGCAAATGCGTCTTCGTGAGCTGCATTTGGTGGTGTATAGAGTTTGGCACAGACTTATGTCGTTTTTTCGAAGAATCGATTTCCGTGTCGGAGACACGGAAATCGATTCTCCGCAAAAACGACATAAGTTTGTGCGAAAATACAGAGACCACCAAATGCAGCTTAACAAGACGCGTTTCATGCGCCATATTTCATCAAAATCCGTTACGTAATAAGGACACTATAAAAGAATACGTACATTGAATCGGTACTTGTTGTTGTTGTTAGTACCACGTGATCATGCACCTTGATTATATATACACTAGCGATCAGAGCAGTTCCGTGTAGATTGTTTGTGAGTCTCAGGTCGTTGTATTCACCAACTGGCAGCACTATTTCCATTAATGATTAATTGGCTGTGGTAAATCGAAAGAAAATAGAAAACAATTCGCCTTACTATTCCACTTATGTGTACATTTGATAAGCACGTGCGTAGACTGGGCATGCCCTTGTCAAACTTAAAACGTAAACTCGTATTGCCTGCATGCATACTAATCGGACAGTGTGTTGGGTGTTCAAATTCTCGAGTAAGAACTTAGTCAGCAGGAGGCCGTTCACTAAACTTCGTACGACTGAACGTATGACAGTCTGTACATTTCACATTAACAATGTTTTCTTCTAAACGATTATTGGATTTACATCTATTGAGTATGCAGCCTACGGTCAATAAATGTGAACCCATCAATTGAAATTTCTAGACGATCCTAAATGTGCACTTACGAACATTTTAGTCGTACGAACTTTGGTGAAACAGACACCAGATCACATGAACGTGCTCCGGCGAGTTATATGTCACATATGCGAATGCTTACTAGGGAGCTATTGGCCGCCAGTGCAGTGTTGCAACTACAAACGCATGCACGTTCGCAAACTAGCACAAACTATTATTTCGCGTTGGCACTGTTCCGGTGGCAAAATGATTAATTGCTTGTATGGACGGTCAGACCGCGCCGTAAGTTATGTACAGGTTGACTAGAGCTCCTTGCAAACATGATAATACACATGGGCCATCGGATGAAAAAAGGAACATTATGGTTTTGCCATCAGTTGCAGTTCGTACGACTAAAATGTTCGTAAGTGCAAAATTATGATAGTCTGTAAATTTCACATTGACAACGTTTTCTTATAAAAAATTATGGATTTACATTTATTGAGCACAGGCTGCAGCCTATGCTCAATAAATGTAAATCCATCAATTGAAAATTCCAGACGATCATAAATTTGCACTTATGAACAATTTAGTCGTACGAAGTTTAGTAAAACGGGCTCCTGGTCGTCTTGCATAGTCGCATACTAGTTGTAGTAGAATAGTCTTTTTGCTGATAATAATCTGTGATTGAGTCGCAAACAGCCATATGTTGCGGCGGATACGCAAGCTAATATGGAATACGCTGCTTGCACACGTTGCCCACATGATAATATAAGTTTTGCAACCAGTGGGATGGAACTACTGGGATCGTATTATTGTCCATGCATAGGGTGATAATTGAACCAAATGGCTTCGATATTGGGGAGCAATGCCCTAGTCGCTAGAATACCAAGCCATCCATCGCCAGTTGCAATGCTCCGATCAACTGGCGATGGATGGCTTGCACAGTTTCCTGTTGCTATTGTATCGAATTACATAGAGGATATTCCATCGCACATTTTGAATAATGTCGGCTTCCGCGTAAGCAAAGAGTGAGCGTAGCGAATGAGTTGCTTGCACGGAAGCCGACGCGCTAGAGTGTATTATTTCCGCTATTCAAACATGTACGATGGACTATCCTATTTATTACACTTCCACGGCAGATATATATGCATATTTAGTCTATTTGTCAGATGACAATTGTGCTGTGCGCATGAATAGTTACAAAACAACGTGTTTCCCGCTTTCTGACATCACGTTGTGTGACGTCAAACGTGATTTCATGTTGTTGTTTTTTAATCCAAATTACGCAGTGGTTTCTATGAACTAGATATAATTGAGTGCATGTTTGGAATGAGTTTAATCAAATTAAAATTGTAGATTAGTCGAGACTCTCTACAAATGTTCCAATAACTTTATTTAGACTATAAAGAGGGCGCAATTACGGATGTTCTTCACTGTGTATTATTTGAACGGAGTGGATTATGGATTTTCTCTCACAGCGAAACCAGTGCAAATGATTCGCAAGAGTGTAATAAATATAGTTTGTACTAATAGTTGTGACTGACTTAACTATCTCTGGCTGGATAATGAGGCTTATGGGGTTTGCGGTCAGTGTAGATCCTGATTAGGAGCTGCACTGTTCGCCATTCCACCAATGAACCATCCGTCATGTCTCTAAGAAGCAAAATTAGGGGATAACCATGCTTTGTTTTTCGATTTGGAGCGGTATGTGGGAGGTTTTATGGTCTGTGAATCAGTTTTACGGCGACGCGTCAGCGGAGCCGAAGCATGGTTATCCCCATTCTAATGCACCTAGTGTGCTCCCCGCTTTCTATAAACGTTGTAGCATATCACGAACAGTGATCTTTTTCATTACGTCAGCAGGTTGTTGTCGTCATATCGATAACCGCCTCACACCAAATGAATTTGAATAAATGTAACTCCGCCGAAGAATATTCCCATTTCAAATAGAGATTAACGGGACTTTTTCTAAGACATCTATACATTTATTCAACTGTAATGTTTATATTAACTATTGTATTGCTTTTGTATGTGTAGTTGCAGCAGTTATTTGCTTTTATTCATGTAAAGAAATGCCAACTGCATTGGGTTCGTGTGATTTTACAAAGGAAATGTCAGCAACAACTTGTTGTGTCAACAGGCTTTCCCTGGATATACGTCTAATTCAGGTGATTACCCATCTGCAATACAGTTTATTATGTATAGTCACGTATGTGCACATTGGAATTTGTAGAGTTATAGGCTGGTACTGGCATATTGAGTTTGCATTTGAGCACTTTATTAAATTCTTCTGCATTTTGGGCGGGTGGGGTAATATTTTTAGGAATTTGTTGAAGGGCCACCACACTGAAGCCACGTTTGTCAGCCGTTGGTAGATTCTCTTTTCCGCTTTGGGTTGTACATGTCAATATGGCCGAATCGATAACCGAAAATGTACCGAAATTAATTTGGAAATATTTGCATTCCCCGTTGCGCTGGCCATTGTTTACAAAAGCGCGTAGGGTTACATAAATATGTCAAGTTGTAAAACACAGGCTGGTAAAACGGAGATTTTATATGCTGTGATTTTTCATATTTCATAGGCTCTGATTTCAATTGACCAATCAGATGCGTGCTTTCTAGTTTCGGTGCATTAGAATATATCGTTAACAGGCTACATGGGTGTGCTATTTGATTCGGAGCTATACTGGTCACAAATCCCATAAGCTCCATTTTTCGCAAGTCACAGCCACGTATGGGTACGCTACAGGAGTACGATTCATGTATAATAGGCCATGATAGTGTTGTTCAAACACGTTGTTGTGTCTACATGCAGATAGATGCCATAGCTAGCCAATTAGTGATAAATGACCCCGACACAACCAGATGTATGTTTCATTAGGCCCGAGATAGGAGTATATCTTGCACATTGCCAATATAAACTACTGTGATGTAATGCATTTATTTAATGATGAGGAGCCTAATCAGTTGGCAGATAATCGCACTAATTAGTGCTTACACGCATGTTTCGGCTGCAATTAACTGTGAATCGATCTTATGCAGATCATTCTGTGTTATCTAACCCATTACATGCGGATTACACCTTTACGGGTATGATTTTCTTTTGTTAAATATTCTCGTACATTATAAACATCAGGGTGGGGGGGGGGGGTTCACTAAACTTCGTACCACTAAAATGTTCGTAAGTGGACAATTATGATAGTCTGTGAATTTCACATTAACAATGTTTTATTGTAAACAATTGTTGGATTTACATTTATTGAGCATATGCTGCATAAGCAGCCTATGCTCAATAAATGTAAATCCATCAATTTAACTTTCCAGCAGATTCTAAATTTGCACTTACGAACATTTTAATCATAAGAAGTTTAGTGAAACGGCCCCATGCTATATTTCTCGAGCAATGATCGCTGTTAATGCTCGTGATGATCGTAGACATTGCATCTTTCTTCTCCTTTTCTGCATTAGGATGTTCGTTTGTCGGTGTTATTATATTGGTATACGTTATGCTCTCATATACAGAGTAAATAAAGATTATATACTATCTGCCTTATTCTGCTCTACAATAGCAACATGTGAATTAGAGCGTGTACCGTAATTTCATGCTGTTATAGAGCGCTATACTAAGGAGCCCCGCAGGGGACGTAGAAATCTTTTTTTTATTAATTCCTACTCACGAAATAAAAATTCGTTCCCTCTATTTAACAATTCGTTCCCACGAATTAGCAATTCGTACCCAAGAATTAACAATTCGTTCCCTCAATTTAACATTCTTTTCCCACGAAATGACAATTCGTTCCCTCAATTTAGCAATTCGTTCCCACGATATAACAATTCGTTCCCACGAATTAACAATTCGTTCCCTTGGGATTGTTAAATTGAGGGAATGAATTGTTAATTCGTGGGAACAAATTGTTAATTCGTGGTCACGATTTGTTAAATTGAGGGAACGAATTGTTATATCGTGGGAACGAATTAATAAAGAAAATAATTCTACGTCCCCTGCGGGGCTCTGTAGTATTCTGCTCTGTAACAGAAACATGTGAATTAGAGCGCGTACCGTAATATTTCCTGCGGTTATAGATCGCTAAACGCATGTATTGCTGAGTGACGTCTCACTCAATATAAACACAGCAACCAGCGAGCATGCCGAATGTGCGCGCGAGTTATTTATTGCCACAGCACAGCATTGTGAACCCCTCTGGGAGATAATAATACTTGCATTCAGAGGTATGTCTATTTCTGTACATATATTGGTACAGTATAGGAGGATAGTTTGCTTACAATGACCATAGAAGTCGCAGCATACCAGAAAAGTGTACAAAAGGCATTGGGTTGAATAGAACGTTCCTCCATACCTTAGAGCGGAGAGATCAGCTGGGGCCCGTTTCACTAAACTTCGTACAACTAAAGAAAACTTTGTTAATGTGAAATTTACAGACTATCATAATTTTGCACTTACGAACATTTTAGTCGTACGAAATTTAGTGAAACCGGCCCCAGTTTCACTAAACTTCGTATGACTAAAATGTTCGTAACCGCAAATTTAGGATCGTCTGGAAATTTCAATTGATGGATTTACATTTATTGAGCATAGGCTGCATATGCAGCCTTTGCTCAATAAATGTAAATCCAATAATTGTTTACAAGAACACACTGTTAATATGAATGTGATATTTACAGACTATCATAATTTTGCACTTACGAACATTTTAGTCGTACGAAGTTTAATGAAACGGTCCCCAGGATACAACTATCATGGAGATGCACGTAACGTTGCATCTCGACAACTCGTATGGGACAGTAGGACTAATGACGAGAGATACACTCATAGCATCTCTTTGTCGCCCGTTGACTGTGGTTATTGCCCTCTCTCCCCGCGGTGTCGGGTTATCGACCTGTCGGACTGTCGGAGAGACAAAGCGGTAAGACGGGATGACACGAACCAGTCACGGTATTATGTATTGGCATCGTCACTAAGGTACATTATACATGTAAGTACATGTCAAAATTAGCATGCACGGGGCACAGGTGTAAGCTTAGTTGTCCAGTTTGCAACCAACACCGTAGAGCAAGGTAGTCCACGGTTTCAATCCGCTTACTGTGTCGCTCCATTCACCCTTCTTAGCGAAGTAACATCGTACTTAGCGGTTAGAGTCGTATTTGTTTGACTACGAACACCTCTGCTGTTCTTATTAGTGTATTTGGGCTCCATCGTAAAATTACCGCTTTAGTACGTACAATAGTGTGCGTACGTATGTATGTTCTTGAAATGTGTACGTACATGTATATGTGTATTGCATGCTTATGTAACTATGTAATAATAAAATGTCATGTTAACACTTTCAACACTACAGACCTGTGTGGTATTGGCAAATAGTGTAGATCCAGATGAGCCGGCTCGTGACGAGCCGTCTCATCAGGATCTGCAATTTTTGCAAGTAATTTTAATATTTTTTAAATAAAAAATACCCCTTTTCATAAATGGACTAGACAGAAAACCATTTTGTGACGGTTAGATTGGTTGCAAAATTAACATATCAAAATCCATTCGAGTGACTTAGGGGTGAGATGGTTGTATACACGGTTCTATGTCTCTGCGATCGACAATCCACTATCTATGTTACAAGCGAACTATACATTAGCTGAGGCATGTGCAGCTCAGTTCGGATAATCTCGTCGGAGCATGTGGTTTATATCCCTCATCAAACTGCCCATATTCACAATTAGCACGTGTATTTACTCTGTCGTGTTTTGGAAAAAAATATCACGGGAAATGTGTGTTGATTGATGATCCATGCATGGAACTGGCTGCGTGTGCAGGAAGCAACTATTTGTCTTTGCGAGCAGTGTAGCCACATGGTGCCCGGAGGATACACTGATTTTGCCTTCATCAGTGAGATACCGGTGAAGCATTTTCATCGCAATTATGTGATTATCACGTTGTTGGGGGGATTCTGTTTCTGATCAGGAACTACACTGGTGAGACCGTTAATTGGCGCCATTTTGCCGCGGTGGGTACGATATTCCGGTCCATTTGTTATCTTCAGACCCTGCCGGGCGAGAATTCATTATTGTCAGGAAGTATGAAAATAATTGTGACACTTCATGGGATAATCCGCACTCCGCACCAGTGTTGGTGGTGTTTACTTTGCGACCAGTGTAAGCCCAGTGTATACGTCTAGTGGCGGCGGATGTTCGTATTGCAGTGGAACCTCTCTAAACCGGACACCAGAAAAATATATGTGATCACATTGTGAGAGGTTGATTGGCTGCATATGCCTGCTTTACAATGGAACATCTCTAAACCGGACACCCTGGGGATATCCTGGTCACATACGTGGAAAGGTACTTTTCGTGTAACGAAACGTTGTGATCACCATCTGAATTGCACCTTCTGTGGAACCTCTCTGAGACGAACAACGGAGTAGTTCTGCATTCATACTTTTATTAACACGCAATCGATCGTATAGTGTATTTATTCGAAATTAACCTAGATCTCATAGTCCCGGGTTACCACCCGTGTCCAGGGGCCCGTTTCACTAAACTTCTTACGACTAAAATGTTCAAATTTAAGATCGTCTGTAAATTTCAATTTATGGATTTATGTTTATTGAGCATAGGCTGCATATGCAGCCTATGCTCAATAAATGTAAATCCAGTATTTGTTTACAAGAAAACATTGTTAATGTGAAATTTACAGACTATCATAATTTTGCACTTACGGACATTTTAGTCGTAAGAAGTTTAGTGAAACGGGCCCCTGACTAGCAAACGGCGCCCCAAGGCTACCCGGTATGGGTCCAACCTTATAACCAACACAACCGGAATGTATATACTGTTAAGCGAGTAATCGGTACACTGCTTAGACAGTAAATATAACTGCTTGGATTTAACAACGGCACTGGCTCGATGATCTTGCATGTCGTCTCCCAAGAAGGGGAGAAAGGAAGGAGGTGGATACAGAGGAAACCGGCCCCAGGGGCCTAGCTCTTATTCGAATAGTCCCCTCTAGTTCTTTAACGTGCCTATGCTCCTTCAAATCTGATACACGGGACCGCCTTTTAAAGTCCACATCCGAAAGGACATGTAGAGCAGGAAATACAAAGTATCTCAGAAATGCTGACGCCCTGACCAAGAATCGAACCCTGGACGCCAGAGTGGCAGTCCGACGGCATTACCCCTCGACCATGGTCTACTCATTGATTATACATGTACATTCCAAATGGACGGCCTTATATATTCTACGGATGACAGTTAATAGTTAGTGCATCAGACTTACCAGCTTGAACTGGTCCCCGTTGATGTGGCATGTCTAAATAGTATTACGCACCCAGTAATATTTGATTTAACATCTGATGAACAGGCCATATCGTTACATATATCTCAGCCCGGTGACCATTTATAGTTGTTTCAATAAATAAATGGCGACCAGCCCAGACGCAGATGCGAACACATATCTGGATTTACAACGGGATCAGTTAACGTGCAAAACAATTCCCAATAGCTCAGACAATGGCTGACGTACACATACAATACATACGTCACACTGGTAATGAGCGATTCCACCAGGCGCTAGGATCTGTTTCGGTCTCAACTCAGTTCGCCCTGTACCGTTTCTGGCGCCTTCTAAACAAAAACAATAGTTTGTATGCGTTTAGCATTCGACCATCTTTAAAAGTAATACCACTGTTGCTTTTGCGATTCCGTTTATCTGTTAAATCCAGTCACATGTCAGACGCTCACTTCATTCTCAACTCGTTCCCTGATGTTGCATATTAAAATGAAATTAGCCGGAGCCGACTGTGAGTCATTGATAATAAGGTCCCGAATTACTATATAACGATGTTATAACGTAATTTCCCACGTTTTGTACGTAGAATACACCGTGTTATAAGTGAACAGTTGCAGAATACAATGAGTGTGACTTATCGTTGGCAACTGTCTGTAGTTCAATGATGAATGTATTTTGCATGCACAATCATGCCATTAAATTACGGTAGGAGTATGTACGCATATGTATATAGTATGCACCTATCACTGTCTTCACAGCCAGTGGGGCAACGGAAATTGGATAGCAAATATATAATCCGAAATTTCTGTCTGTAACGCAGGGCGACTTACAGTAACCCGAATGTTCTGTTTGTTAGGCAGGGAGACTTACAGTAACCCGACTGTTCTGTATGTAAGGCAGGGCGACTTACAGTAACCCGAATGTTCTATTTGTAAGGCATGGCGACTTACAGTAACCCGAATGTTCTGTATGTAACGCAGGGCGACTTACCGTAACCCGAGTGTTCTGTATCTAATGCAGTGCGACTTACAGTAACCCGAACGTTCTGTCTGTAACGCAGAGCGACTTACAGTAACCCGACTGTCTGTCACTAACGCAGAGCGACTTACAATAAACTGACTGTCTGTCTCTAACACAGAGCGACTTACAGTAACCCGACTGTCTGTCTCTAACGCAGAGCGACTTACAGTAAACTGACTGTCTGTCTCTAACGCAGAGCGACTTACAGTAACTCGACTGTCTGTCTCTAACGCAGAACGACTTACAGTAACCCGACTGTCTGTCTTTAATGCAGAGCGACTTACAGTAACTCGACTGTCTGTCTCTAACGCAGAGCGACTTACAGTAACCCGACGGTCTGTCTTTAACGCAGAGCGACTTACAGTAAACTGACTGTCTGTCTCTAACGCAGAACGACTTACAGTAACCCGACTGTCTGTCTTTAATGCAGAGCGACTTACAGTAACTCGACTGTCTGTCTCTAACGCAGAGCGACTTACAGTAACTCGACTGTCTGTCACTAACGCAGAGCGACTTACAGTAAACTGATTGTCTGTCTCTAACGCAGAGAGACTTACAGTAACCCGACTGTCTGTCTTTAACGCAGAGCGACTTACAGTAACTCGACTGTCTGTCTCTAACGCAGAGCGACTTACAGTAACCCGACTGTCTGCCTTTAACGCAGTGCGACTTACAGTAACCCGAGTGTTATGTACGTACATTGGCAATGCAGGGCGACTTACAGTAACCAGACTGTTCTGCATGTACATTTGTAACGCAGGGCGACTTACAGTAACCCGACTGTTCTGACTGTAACACAGACTGCAAGTCGCCTTACGTTACAGACAGAACATTCGGGTTAACTAATACCCTGATGCAGATGTGGGGAAGTTGCATATTCGCAAGTTAGTCCTTCAAATTAGACCGAAATTAAATTCATAGATGTGGGAATGAAACAATAGGTGTACGACTCCGGGGGCTTTCGTATAAGGACACTTTACTTAATAGATGATTGAAGCAGTCTGATAGCAATTTCCCTGCAATTTCGCTGACGATTGTTTTACCATCCGTGGGAATATATCTGCTTCATCAAAAGTTATGTAAGCAGACAGAGGCGCCTGAAATTCCTTTACATTGTTTTGGAGGTATTAGTGAAGCTGACAGCTGCCGTAATCAGGCCACCAAAGAAGTATGGTTCACATAAATGTCGGCACCCGTATATCCCGCAGATGACGAAACGGGGTTAGTGAGCTTCGAACCAGTTTTCCAGAATCACTTTTATATTGATTAAACAATTACCGTAACTATTTGATGTAGTTGTTCGTTAAAATGTCTATCTGAACATTAGTCAGTATTTCCAGCGAACATTGTAGCACCAGCTCAGACTGCGCGTGCGCGCAGTCTGATCTGGAGCTACACATGTTCGCAGGATCAATATTCCCCTTTTGTAATGACCCATATATATGTCGGCATCCATTTAGCGCTGACATTATCTGGGATTAGAACATTAACTTTCCAGGTAAACACCTTTCTACATTAGCCCTGCTCGCAGCTCCAGGCAACAGGTGCGCGCAAAGCCGGAAGCTAATGAACTCTAATTGCCCAGATGCTTGCCATATTTATAGAGGTCAGAACTGGTATTCGATTAATTGAATAAGTCAGAAAGGCATAAATAATCGCCACGGATTGTCATTAAATTCTTTATTGCTCTATATTTAAAACGAGTATAAAATGGCAGTTATTTTTGCGATAAATGAGTCGGCCTGTACCTATAGAGTTTACACTTTGTGCACATTAAATTCCCCATGTTAAATCCCCATAGACATCTTCACTCCGTGAAGATGTCTATGGGGATTTAACATGGGGAAAATGTGTATTCAGAACATGCTGTCATATGTTTGTGGCCGACATCAGGCGTATATAATGTCCAATGTTTATTACCAGAACGAAGACTGTATTACTAGGAAGCAAAGATAGGCGAATGAAGAACAGGAAATAGCACACAATTTAATGCAAATGCATTTTCATTTACAATATATGTATATTGTAATGCATTAACTTCCCTTTGCACACGGTGTAGACATTAGACTATGTGGATATCTAGTTTGATTTCGGGCTATCAAACTGTCTTACTGTGTAGTTACCAGGTTACTGCACCACTATGCAATAGGAAAAGAGGCCTAACCGGTACCGCTGATATGTCACCTAGATGTAACAATACTTTTTTCTGCGGCTGCAGACAAAGTTGTGGCAGCAGCTGAAACAATATTTGGATTGGGCATAAAACACAAGGTGCAATATTGCAGTTTATCCCGTCAACACAGTGCGTATGCACCGTGAAACACGGTGCCGTGAAACATTTTTGATATCCAGTCAATACTATTTTTGCATTTTACAGCCATTTGTAGGTGTTGACGGGATAAATAGAATAGTAGGTTAGTGCCGTGAATGGGAAAACATATCTGGCGTGGCACGGAAACGGGATGTGCTCGGCAGAGCATCGCCCATCCCATTTCCTGAGCCTTGCCAGATATTTTTTCCCATTCACGGCACTAACCTACTATGCTCTATACTGTGGGAGTGCATAACACAGTGTTCCAACAACAACAACAAGCACATGCAATCACAACTACCACAACTCACTGTTTTCATAGTGAAAGGAACATAAGGATGAGGTGGGATTGCTTAGCACATTATATTCGGATTGGTATTTAACATGTAGCTAGCTGAGTATTCACCGAATATATCTAAGACAAGCCATGCATTCTTTAACCTAAACAGATGTGCGATTTTTCATGATTTATCTTTTACTGAAAATGAGGTTGATATTTGATGAAATTTTCATAGCAAATAAGGAATTAGAAAATCTATTTTCCTACATCATGCATTCTTTTGCTGCATATTGTCCTGTGTATTACCACCACCTCCTTCCGTCGACATCAAAAATATGTATATGTATTTGAAATGAACTCGTTCGTAATCTGGGGCGAGCCATGTAGGTACGATATGATACAAGGTCTACCACTTTAATTTACGAGCTATGGCATGTATCGTGGCGCTGCTGGATCACAACTTGACGTGCTTGTTAGCGGCTTGTTTTGATAAGCTTGTTACACGGTTTGGCAGGTGGAAAATTGGTCGGAACCGCGGTGCCGATTGCAGTATATATTTGTATATATTTACACGTGTGTGTGTACGGTGGGAAGCGGTTTGGACCAGCATAGTCACAAACGACGCTGAATTATTTGGGTATTCATTGTGTCAGAAGTTCTACGTCATTTGGTTATTATTTGACTTATCCACACAGTGGAACCTCTCTAAACCTGACACCCTGGGAGTCCTCAGGGTTTCCGGTTTAGAGAGATTCCACTGTAAAGCATTATGTGATACATAGTTTGTCTTTTATATCATGAACAGACGTGTTCATACACTTGTCAATACTATTTATAAACTGGTCACCCTGGAAGGTCCACGTGATGTCCTGTCTAGAGCTGCTCCACTGTACACCTGGGCCCGGTTGTTCAAAACACCAGTTACCTTAACGGACTGTTAAATCCTTAACGGACTGTTAAATCCTTAACTGAATGGTTAAAATCTCTGTTAAAACAGAGATTTTAACCATTCAGTTAAGGATTTAACAGTCCGTTAAGCTAGTGGATGTTTTGAACAACCGGGCCCTGCAAAGTGCAATGAAACCTTTCTAAACCGGACACGATGAAAACACCAAAGTTTACATTTTTTCCCAGTAAATCGCTTTCACCGATAATGCATGTTCATGATTTCAAAGCACACGTGCTTATCCCGGATTGCTAGTATACCTGATATATTGGAACCGGTCCAAGTCAGTCACTCCATAGACCTCCATGTACCTTGTGTACGGTATAGAGAGCTTTCACATGCAGTATGAACACATAATCATGGTCCGTTATGACGGTTTAATCCGCCTATTAATGTCTTCGTCGCCCTGGTGGAGGCTGGCTGCTTGTTGAGCAGGGAATTAGACAGAAATTCTCGAACGAATGCTGGAATTAGACAGTAATATTCGATTTCATGTACACATATTACAGTGGTACCCCTATAAACCGGAAACTCTGGTAACTATGGATGTTTAAAGTTAGATGTGTTTCGCTGTTATGTATCTCTGATCACAACGACGTTTGATGATTGCAAAACACTAGATTGTGTCATGAATTGCTAACATGTCTGATTTACAGTGGAATATATCTAAACCGGACACCCCCTGGGACCTCCCAGGGTGTCCGGTTTGGAGAGCTTCCACTGCATTTCTCAACATACGTGTACACATATTGACTGCCATGAAATCTACATTACATATGACCGTCCAACAAAAGCAAATGAATCCAGCAATTTTCTGGATTCATTTGATTGTGTTGAACGGTCGCACACATGTTGTCACACAATAGCTTAGCAATACACTACTAAGAATGTATTTAGCTGCATTCAATACGTTAATGGATATATGATTGCGTTCTCACGGGTTCTGATATTTAATATCTGCCAACTTTCACTATTTATTAGGACGAATGACAATTTAGCAACTGACGTCTGATTTTATCTACAATGTATATGATAATAAAACGGCCAATTTAACAATTTTATACGTTATTACCGACGAGCTGTGCAGCAATAAACCAGGAAACTACACGCAAATCATACGGGCAAAGCTCTAAAATGTCAGTCAACACTTAACCCGAAATCCCGCTATAGCGGTTTATACAAAAAGTGCAGATCCAGATGAGCCGGCTCGTAACGAGCCGTCTCATCAGGATCTGCACTTTTTGCAAGTAATTTTCATATTTCTTAGAACAAAAACACCCCCTTTTCATAAATGGACGAATCTGAAAATCATTTTGTGACCATAAGATTGGTCGGAACATTAGCATATCACAGTCCATTCCAGTTCCTTAGGGTTGAAAGGGTTAATACGAATTCGCGTTTATATCAGTGTCGGTCGTTGTCAGCGTATGCACTAATGCAACCTGATTCTACTGCGCATAGTGTGTTTGATTACGAATGGCGAACAGTGTAGACGCAAACAGTGTGGACGCTAGTCAAACTGTTTTTGTATCTCGATCGTTGTTCATATGTGGTTGTGGCTAGAGAAATTTGAGCGTATGGGTTTTGTGATCCGTGTATATCCAGATCAGCCTGTGCATCCGCACAGGCTGATCAGGATATGCACTGTTCGCCATGTCATCAATTAAACACAGACTTCTAACAAGCAATATAGATCGGTATCAGGCTATGGGAGTGTGCTATTTCATCAGGAGCTACACTGGTCACACATCTTATAATCCCCTTTCCTCCTGTCACAGCCACATATATGAACCACCGGCTGAGACACGATACCGTATAGGACGTTTGCAACCAGCCAAGCGGTCCATCCGCGCAGTCCGATGAGGACCTATGGTGTTCGCCATTCCGTCACTGGAATGTCATCAGCGAAGTGGCATCAACAGCAAGCCATTGTAAGAAATCTGCTTGAATAATGAACAATGTCACTATCAGCTATGCTGTTCGCAAACGTCGTAATGCATTTATAAGCACTCGGCCAACGATCTACTTTTTTAAACTGTTTGGTAGAACACCCACGAATGCGGAACACACTCATGGATGGCTTCTGCACTGGCATCTACAACATATTTCATATGTTACGGAGCCCCGCAGGGGACGTAGAATTCTTTTTTTTATTAATTCGTTCCCACGAAATAATAATTCGTTCCCTCAATTAAACAATTCGCTTCCACGAAATAAAAAATCGTTCCCACGGGCACGAATTGTTAATTCGTGGGAACGAATTGTTATATCATGTGAACGAATTGTTAATTCGTGGGAACGAATTGTTAAATTGAGGGAACGAATTGTTAACTCGTGGGAACGAATTGTTATATCGTGGGAACGAATTGTTAATTCGACGGAACGAATTATTAAATTGAGGAAACGAATTGTCATTTCGTCTGAACGAATTGTTAACTCGTGGGAACGAATTGTTATATCGTGGGAACGAATTGTTAATTCGACGGAACGAATTGTTAAATTGACAGAACGAATCTTCATTTCGTGGGAACGAATTGTTAATTCGTGGGAACGAATGAATTGTTAATTCGACGGAACGAATTGTTAAATTGAGGGACGAATTTTCATTTCGTGGGAACGAATTGTTAATTCGTGGGACATGCAACATGTGTTCTTTTATCAACAAGACCGCATTATACATTATATGCTAATACTCTTTTTGTTATTTTTTAAATGGGTAGGCAACGTGGAATGTTGTTAGAGGAATCGTCCCAGCGTACCTTCGTCAACTTGTGGGTAGTACCTGTAGCCTATTTCACCAACGTTGCAAAGTATTCTTTACTAGCAAAGTATACTTTGAGGGAGTAACCATTTATTTTTCCTGAAATGCATTATTTCATATAGAACTAACAACTGCATATATTTCATGATTAAAAGTATACAGAATTATTATACTGAATTTATTACATTATCACAGCCAAATTGGCTGTGATAATGTAATAAATTCAGTATAATAAAAATTAATAAATTTATCATAAAATTGAAAAAATTTCCCTCAAAGTATACTTTGCTACTAAAGTATACTTTGCAATGTTGATGAAATCGGCTACTGAACGAATTACGAAGCGGATGTATTATTCACTTGGCAACGGCCACTATTAACCCTTTGAACCCGAAAGGCCGCTATATCGGTTTATGCAAACAGTGCAGATCCAGATGAGCCGGCTCGTAACGAGCCGTCTCATCCGGATCTGCACTGTTTGAAAGTAATTTTCTTATTTTTGTGAACAAAAAAATGACCCCCTTTTTATAAATGGAATAGTCTGAAAATCATTTTGCGATGATTGGATTGGTTGCAAAATTAACATATCACAGTCCATTCCAGCTCCTTAGGGTTGAAAGGGTTAATTGCAGTGTTACTATACTTCGTAGACTAAAGCAGCTATGCAAATCTTTTCAGGATAGACGGACAGAAATGGACGGAGAACACTAAGATACGGTACTATGGACATATAGTTGCGTGGACACCTATTGGACAATCGCTATTAGATGCAATCCGTCGTTAACTGTGGTGAGTTGCACATATAAGCCGTTATTCATGGTCGCTGCATTTGCAACGAACCCATTTCCAGAGCCAGGAACCCGTTTCACTAAACTTTGTACAACTAAAATGTTCGTAAGTGCAAACTTATTCTGTACATTTCACATTAACAATGTTTTCTTGTAAACAATTATTGTATTTACATTTATTGAGCATATGCAGCCTATGTTAAATGAATGTGAATCCATCAATTGAAATTTCCAGACGATCATAGTCGTACAAAGATTAGTGAAACGGCTCCCTGCTGTGGGCGTATTCATTTAATTTTGCAATTGTTCACATCTTCCACGTAAAGAAGAAACTTCCCGATATTATATATCAGCACAGTAATTGGAACACATGCTAGAAAAGATACCTTATAGCATTTGCAACACCTAGGTCCTGATCATCCCGTACAGTCACTCTTTGGTCTAACTTTCTTTCTTCTGACAGTAAACCTACATTTGTGACTGAATGTAGACGCTGATCATACTCTCAAACGGTAGCATTAGAATATACTCGTCTTGCTGATGACAGTTAGTCTACATCAGTGATTGAATGGCGAACAGTGTATGCCCTGATCAGACTGCGCGGATGCGCAGGCTGATCTGGGGCTACACATGTCGCATACGCCACATGGTACCATTTCTCCGCTTACATCCAATATATATCACACCTTATTGATAAACAAAAGCAATTTACAAAATCCAATCAATCAATCTGCGTGGCAGCCATACGTCATGTGGACAGTTTACATCTTTGTGAAGAAGGAGTTGGCTCGGCTGATGAGCCAGGCCCCGACAGTGAACGATAAATTACCGCTACATGGCAATAACGTTTGACTAATCGCCGCAATAACTCGCTGACGTCTGGTGGAGATTCCTTGCCAGAGGACGCGAAAAGGGACAACAATGGTCGATCAGCTGATCAAATGGAAGTGCCAGATCAGTCCGCGTATCCGCTGTTCGATTGTTCAAATGGTTGGCATGGTTACGGTCAACACAATATCAGATCATTATATGCATCCGCTTGCTCAAATCAAACGACAGTGTGCATGGTTGCGATCAGAACGTCGCTCTATATTATTCGCATTCGTTTTCAACTGCATCAAATTATTGTTTGCAGGTTCGTGATCTGTTCAGTGCCAGATTATTTTTGATATCCGTAGCACGGATTATTAGGCTACCAGAAGCTACACCCGTCGGAACATTATATGTCAGCCCAAACGTTGTCCTTATGCGTCATAGGTCATGAAAAGCTAGTTTATGCCGAAAATAACGTTTGAATATAAACCTATAAAATCAAATTGACCAAATTTCGAATACTACAATGTATAGCATTATCGTCTTTTTGTCAGGTCGATACGTGGTTTTATCGAGCCGATAAAAGTGATATCAACCAAGGACGATATCACTTTTATCGGGTCGATAAAACCACGTATCGGCCGAAACAAAAAGGCTATAATTGTTTTGTTATTAATCTAGAAATTTATGCGTATTATCTACAAGATAATTTCATAATTTTATATTTTCATAATTTCTGCCTATTATCTACAAGACAGTTAGTCTACATCAGTGATTGAATGGCGAACAGTGTATGCCCTGATCAGACTGCGCGGATGCGCAGGCTAATCTGGGGCTACACTTGTCGCATACGCCACATGGTACCATTTCTCCGCATACATCCAATATATATCACACCTTATTGATAAACAAAAGCAACGGAACGGAACGGAACGGAACGGAACGGAACGGCAATGCCAGGTCGCCTGATTTCGGCCTGCGCTGGTTGCATATGCCATCATGTATCTTTCCCCAGTTTAGAGCAATATGTTTTCTAGTACTTAATATCTGCTAGAAACAGACAGGAAGGGTAATTGCTAGTATCAAAATGATTAAACTGCTGCGTCCTGTTACGCAACAGAGTACACGCGTGCGCCGTCTGACGAACAGCGGGTGCTATTGAACTAGGGTCCAGTAAGACTCGAAATGCGAAATTGCTGGGGCTTTTACTGTATTTTAACTTACACCTGGTAGTCGATTTCATCAAAATTGCAAAGTATCCTTATCTAGCAAAGTATACTTTGAGGGAGAAATTTATTTTTCCTGAAATGCATTATTTCATATAGAACTAACGACTGCATATATTTGATGATTTTCAGTATGCAGAATTATTATACTGAATGTATTACATTATCACAGCCAAAATGTTTGTGAAATAAAACATAATAAATTTATCCTTAAATTGAAAATTTCTCTCTCAAAGTATACATTGTTGGATAAGTATACTTTGCGATGTTTGTGAAATAGGCTATTGGTAGTAGGCGACAGATGTAATATTTATCGCTAACATACTGATTTTTTAATAAAGTAATCTCATTTCTTGGCCAGCCCCGTCGCGTTTTCAAATTACGATACTAGTACGCGATTGGCGGCTGGACACCGAATCGATCGTGCACACGTGGTAACATAGTATGCGTCGCGTGAATTTACGCCAATAACGCAGAACGTCCGTTTTAAATATAGTGTTGTACTTATTGAAACATGTAATGATTAAGTTAATAGATATTTGCGAAAACTTCACAATATGCGATTCATTGAGACGAAATGATGTTCTTTCATTGGTCGGCAAACTAGGGCAATAACTTAAATTTCAAGGCACACTTTTTCGGTCGAAGTTTTCGGTTTTCCATGCAAAGAGTCAATAACTGGCTACCACTTAGCTGGTAATCCGCTATGCATTGGCCGAATACAAGCTGACTCACGACAGATGTTCGTATACAGAAATGACTAGATATGTATATCTAAGTCTAATGAGAATACCGTGATATTGTAGTTCGATATCCAGTGTATCAGGAAACGATTTCACCAACATTGCAAAGTATACTTTGAGGGAGTAATCATTTATTTTACCTGAAATGCATTATTTGATATAGAACTAACAAATGCATATATTTCATGATTAAAAGTATGCAGAATTATTTTTCTGAATTTATTACATTATCACAGCCAAATTGGCTGTGATAATGTAATAAATTCAGTATAATACAAATTAATAAATGTATCATAAAATTGAAAATTTCTCCCTCAAAGTATACTTTGCTACTAAAGTATACTTTGCAATGTTGATGAAATAGGCTACAGGTTGCCACGATAATTGTCGGAGAACCGAGGAAATCCTACTCGTTTCTACGTAGCTCCACACGGGATGTAGAATTATTTTTTATTAATTCGTTCCCACGAAATAACAATACGTTCCCACGAAATAACAATTCGTTCCCTCAATTTAACAATTCGTTCCCGCAATTTAACAATTCGTTCCCACGAAATAACAATTCGTTCCCTCGAATTAACAATTCGTGGGAACGAATTGTTAATTGTTAATTCGAGGGAACGAATTGTTAAATTGAGGGAACGAATTGTTATTTCGTTGGAACGAATTGTTAAATTGAGGGAACGAATTGTTATTTCGTGGGAACGAATTGTTAATTCGAGAGAACGAATTGTTATTTCGTTGGAACGAATTGTTAATTCGTGGGAACGAATTGTTGTTTCGTGGGAACGAATTGTTAAATTGAGGGAACGAATTATTATTTCGTGGGAACGAATTAATACAAATAAATCCATGTCGTTTCCTATCATTGCGTGATAATCTTGATATCAAAACACACGTGCCTGGAATTTTCATTATATCGGACTATTGTCCGTGCGGCTTCGTTTTGGATTGCAGAACTAGCTACCTAATTAGCTAAACGTACACTCAGTTTAGATTCTGTCTGAAACATGAGAGGATAATCAGAAAGCAATTCCGGGAATATTTTTCTTGGAACTGCTTCACTTAAATCTCTGTCCGAGTCACAATGGGTGTCCGAAATAATTACTTCCGCTGGACTGTCTCCAGCAAAGTCAATAGCTGGTAAATTGTCATAGAACGGTGCATTGTGGTAAAGCGGCGTTTGTGTTCTTTGTGATCGTTGTAGATACTGGTCAAACTGCGCTGCAGCGCAGTTTGACCAGTATCTACAACGATCACCATTTGGTCGGTGAAACATGTCTGATTTTTCTGAGAACCGATTTGCATCAGTGCAGTTTGCTACTTCAGGGGCTATGGTGGTCGTACATACCACGTGTCCGGTGTTTCCATAACACGGTGTAATTATTGTCCGAGACTGGCGCGTCCTAGGGAACGTCATTAGGTTGCAGAACAAATAATTGGGGCACAGCAAACATAAAATAGCATGGTTTCACACGGCAAGTCAGATATGATTCGTAAAATCTGGGATCACCAGTTTGTCAGTGGTTGAAATTGCACTTTCAGTTGGGGACAGCATTGGAGTTGCGATTCGGCCTGCATTAGAAATCATCTTCAATAAATTATTATTTTATTATTTATTTATTTAATATTATTATTATTATTATTATTATTATTATTATTATTATTATTACAATGTATTATTATTATTATTATTACATCTGTAGTAGTATTATTATTTGTATTTCTTTCATTTTACATTTCCGGGTATACTTTCTACAATACAAGGGGCGTTTGAAATGTAAGTGGCACATCTTTAAGGTGGAAGGTCCCCGAGTGGCCGGTTTAGAGAGGTTCCACCGGTTTACCGCTCCCCATGTCGTCCAATCACACCTCATAGGGCGTGCACTGAGCAATTGCACTCATTAACTTGTATATAAGGCTCAACTTACAATATGTCTGGGATAGGTTATCAAGTACATATTTTGATTACGTTTCCACGAATTCCAATAACGCATTATTGCATGAGCCAATATGTTACTTTACGTCGTATAACTAGACTCCACTTACGCCTAAGACACTGATCTCGGGTTCATTCAAAACAACATATGTTTTAATTAAATGTAACTTTATTATCAGCATTCCATTGCTGCATGCCATAATATTCATTGTAAGCCAATACGATAAAGAATATATAGTTTGATATTAAGTTTATCAGGCAAGGCTATGAAACGTTTAGGAATTCCGAGGCTTGCCGAGGAATTCCTACCGTTTCCGAGCCGAGCCTGATAAACTTGATATCAAAATACACTAGCCTGAAATTCTATTTATCAGGTAACGTTTTATGCTCGAAAATGACATTAGATGACGTCGTATTCTATGGACAGAACGCGGACTTGTTTACGTTGCGTCATTACACTGACGTCATTCGGTAACGTCACGTGACGTCATCCAACCAATGGAACGTCAGTTTTCACTTCGTTGTAGCCCGGATGTTTATATCAGGTTACCTGATAAAACTGATCATGCAACTACTTGTACAGTGGAATCTCTCTAAACCGGACACCAAGAAAACACAATTGATATTTTTCTTGATGAGTTTCTTCGTCATTTATCTCCGGTGATAAAGGCTGTTCGTGATCGCATAGTAAACAACTATGGCTGAGAATGACCAAACGCATGATTTACAGTGATACCTCTCTAAACCGGGCACCCTGGGGACCTCACAGGGTGTCCGGGTTAGAGAGGTTTCATTGTACATTCATTCTGAGCAAACGGATTCGGTATTTGTATATCCGACAAAGAGCGTGTTCGAAAGAAATGTATTTATTGTACAACGGTAACGAATAAACTTGTAATGTGGGATGAAACCGAACTACCCAGGAAAACAAACTTTTCTAAGCTCGCAATCCACTGGCTGTTTCACAAAATCTGCCCAAATTATACGGCTATATAATGAATGCAAAAACAGTAGGTTTTTTTTCGATAATATCGAAAGTTATCAACATTTAAGAACGAGCCTTATTTTTATGTTGTGATATTTTTTCCAATATTATTTTTATTACGAAAAAACAATTTGACCATGTTACATCCCCATAGATGGGGATCTAACATGGGATTTTTTTTTCTCAGAAATAGTGGAGCGATTTTCCAAATTTAACTTTTGTGTTCTTAGTTAGACCACTTCCAAGCTATCTAGCCAGGTTTCAGAGTCAATATTTTTCAAGGAGCGCTGCAAATTGTCCCGTTTCGTCCGTATGTCTGCTACGGGCGAAACGGGAAAATTTGCAAATGGTCATATACTGTTATTATACTGAATTTATTACATTATCACAGCCTAAATGGCTGTGATAATGTAATAAATTCAGTATAATAAAAATCCGTCTAGACCGGACATTCGGGAACTATTTATATTTAACTTAGATGCATTTCGCTGTTATGTATCTCTGATTACAATGACTTTATAACGATATGGCCAGCTCCTCAGATTTATGATCAAGTATTACTAGGTGCATACTCATATTTAGACAATCACACATCCACGGGGACCAGTTCAATCTGATAATTCTGATGCAATGACAGGGAATGTCGTCCATCTGATCTAAAAGGTCGTCCGTCTGAATTGTCTAATAAGTACACAACGTGCTCACTACTGCCTGTTTCACGAAATCTGTCCACATTTTACGGCCATATAAACAATGCAAAAACAATATTTGTTTAGATAATATTAAATTATAGCAAAATTTAAGACTGATCCTACTTTTTATTTCGTGAAAATGTGTCCAATATTGATTTTATTACGAAAAATGAGTTCTCTATGGGAATTTAACATGGGGAAACAAGAGGTGGAGAACCTGAAGGAGTAGAAAAACGAAAAATATTGTAACTTGATTCTGACATTTAGCGAGATAGCTTGGAAATGATCTAACTAAGAAAACAAAAGTTAAATTTTGAAAATCGGTCCACTATTTCTGAAATTGGGAAAAATTTCCCCATGTTAAATCCCCATAGACATCTTCACTCTGTGAAGATGTCTTTGGGGATTTAACATGTGGAAATTGTTTTTTGCGCAATAAAATCAATATTGGACCAAATTTCACGAAATAAAAAGAAGGCTCATTCTTAAATTTTCCTTTACTTTAATATTATTGAAAAAAATATTGTTTTTGCATTGTTTATATGGCTGTAAAATTTGGGCAGCTTTCGTGAAACAGACAGTAGTGCTATACACTCAAGGTGGTTGGTTAGAAGTTCGGAACAACGCGTATGCATGATTGCGGAACAACTATGTTGCTCGTCTTAGAGAGGTTCTACAATTTGCAACTCAGGTGGTGATCACAACAACGTTACACTTTTCAAGATTGCAAAACACTTGCATATGTCATGGAGCGCTAACATGTCTGATTTACAAACCTCTCCAAACCGGACACCCTGGGAGATCTTCAGGGAAGATCTCCCAGGGTGTCCGGTTTTGAGAGGTTCCACTGTACTGAATTATTATCGATTTCGCTACCGGGACAGTATCTGGGTGCATACGGTTATTCAGCACGTGTTTTGCCGACATGAACATATCTCCCTCTCTTAACTATGAACATATTAGTTACTTGTTATTAATCGTCTGATATACCGCGGCTGCTGATTGACAATAATCGAAGACAATATCTGCTTACGGAAATAACAACAGTAACATGGGTATGACCTTCTGACCTGGCGCACACTCGGTATCACAGTATATGTGCTGTATTTCGCCAGGGCATGCTTTTAAATTTGCTGTAGCTTCTGTTATGAAAACTCCGCATATTGTCGTGGTCAATAGCTTCCAAAATCTTAGATTATGACAGTAAGTAACTAGTAATGTTGATAAAACAAACTACTACTTAATTGCACTAACATTTCTGAGAACATCGGAGATACGTTAGAGTAGAGGCTCCGTGTCTCAGAATCTACCTTTGATATTCAGTAGGTGGCCGTTTCACTAAACTTCGTACGACTAACATGTTCGTAAGTGCAAAATTATGTTAGTCTGTAAATTTCACATTAACAATGTATTCTTATAAACAAGTATTGGGTTTACATTTATTGAGCATAGGCTGCATATGCAGCCTATGCTCAATAAATGTAAATTAGGCTGCATATGCAGCCTATGCTCAATAAATGTAAATCCATCAATTGAAATTTACAGACTATTCTAAATCTGGACTTACGAACATTTTAGTCGTAAGAAGTTTAGTGAAACGGCCCCCTAGGTGTTTTCCTAACTCGAATGTTCTGTTTGTAACACAGGGAGCAGTCGCACTGCGTTAAAGACAGAAACTTCGGGTTAGTGTTTTCACACTCAACGTTGGGTTGTTGTTGACAAGCCTCGGTAAGCCTTGAAATTCCTACACGTTCAATATCCTTGTCTGATACACATTGATATCAAAGTACACTAGCCTCTTATTCTCGATATTTGAGCATATACGTGACCAATACTATTAGCATTGAGCGTTAATGCCAGACAGCGCGCCACTTACGATGTATATTGCATAAAAATGCTAACCTAACGCTTTTATATGGTAGCGTCCTGGTGCAAATGCTAAAATATGTTTTTTATCTCCTAATTAATAAGGAAATACTGAGTCCTAATTATGAGATACTAAGTCCTAATTATGAGATATCAATTCCTAATTAGGATATACTAAGTCCTAATTCGGAGAGATTAAGTCCTAATTATGAGATATTAAGTCCTACTTATGAGATACTAACTCCTAATTAGGAGTTTATATCTCCTAATTATGACTTATTATATCCTAATTAGGAGATAGTAAGTCCTAATTAGATATGTTATCTCCTAATTACGAGCTAATGTCCCCTAATTAGGAGATACATATATTTTAGCATTGCCACCAGGACGCTTCCATACTTTTACTTTCAGGATAAAAATATAAAGTAAATTCGTAAGCTATATATATAGTCTTCATATTTTCTTTGGTTAAATTTGAATAGAGTGTCAGCCTATGGGAAGCTTAATTTGTCAAACTATATAAGCGTGAGTGTATATTATTCGACGTAATGTGTCCGCACTTATCGTACGTACTACTTATGTGCGTGGTCTATTCGTTTTAGGAAGAAGTCAATGATAAAGGGAATAGTAGGTTAGTGCCGTGAATGGGAAAAATGTCCGGCAAGGCTCAAGAATTTCTTTATTTCTGTTCAGAAGTATATGTTGTGACCACTCATTTGAACCGTCTCGCCGAGACGGAGACGGTTCAAATGAGTGGTCACAACATATACTTTGGTTCAGAAATAAGGAAAATAGATAGAGAATAGTAGGTTAGTGCCATGAATGGGAAAAAATATCTGGCAAGGCTCAGGAAACGGGATGGGCGTATGTGCCGTGAAACACGGTGCCGTGAAACATTTTTGATATCCAGTCAATACAATTTTTGCATTTTACAGCCATTTGTAGGTGTTGACGGGATAAATAGAATAGTAGGTTAGTGCCGTGAATGGGAAACAATATCCGGCAAGGCTCAAGAATTTCTTTATTTCTGATCAGAAGTATATGCTGTGACCACTCATTTGAACCGTCTCGCCGAGACGGTTCAAATGAGTGGTCACAACATATACTTTGGTTCAGAAATAAGGAAAATAGATAGAGAATAGTAGGTTAGTGCCGTGAATGGGAAACAATATCTGGCAAGGTTCAGGAAATGGGATGGGCGAGGCTCTGCCGAGCACATCCCGTTTCCGTGCCGCGCCAGATATTTTTTCCCATTCACGGCACTAACCTACTATTCTATTTATCCCGTCAACACCTACAAATGGCTGTAAAATGCAAAAATTGTATTGACTCCATGGATATCAAAAAAGTTTCACGGCACCGTGTTTCACGGCACATACGCACGGTGTTGACGGGATAAATTACTATTACAGAACAAAAGTAGCCATATTGCAATGGATTACGTTCCAACGCGGTTGCGATGTTGTCCAGTAGTATTAGTACATTATAATAGTTTTTTTCTAGTGACAAGCAGCCTATTTTAGTGACAGAATTGCTGATGCGTATGCCAAAGATGGCCCATTTATCCCGTCAACACAGTGCGTATGTGCCGTGAAACACGGTGCCGTGAAACATGTTTGATATCCTGTCAATACGACATAATCACTGCGTATGAATATGTGCTGTCGTCATACTAGTCGATCCTCCGATTTTAAGGATACGGCTGGGGTTACTTTTTTTGCATTTGAAAGCTATGTGTAATGTTGACGGGATAAATAGAATAGTAGGTCAGTGCCGTTTCCTAAGCCTTGCCAGACATGTTTTCCCATTCACGGCACTAACCTACTATTCTCTAAATATGACCCTTCGGTGAGCAATTTTGTCCAGTGTATATATTGACGGACACACCATCAGATAGTCGTAGCCATCATTGTCGGGATCGCATACCGTGCATTGCTTTATTCATTATATTAGTGTTGACGGCTTAAGTCGGGTCCCCGCTACGCTTAATGCATCTCAGTTCTAAGAGGATGTTGGTGGCGATTCACTATAAATGTGATAAAGAAAATAACTTGAAATTTCAAGAAAACATCTTGAATAAATGGAAATTAAAAAAAGTGAAGTGGCCCTATTGGGCTTCCGTAGTTATAGAATAACCGTGTTATAAAATTATGTTAACTTTTATTTCGTCAATTAATCAATCAGCAAACAAACGAACAGACATTCAATCAACAGTATATACCAGCCTACTCACGAGACATTGTCAAATAGCCATAACGATCACTTACGAATGTTCGTTACGACTCGTTCATATATGGCATATAAATCATAATACAGTAACACCCTGGGGACCCAATTGTGTCTAATTTAGATTGGTTTCAGTGTATATTATGTCATTGTTCTGTGTTTTCATAACAGAAAATGACAACAACTGGCCATCGAGTGATCAATTACAGTGGAACCTCTCCAAACCGGACACCCTGGGGACATCCCAGGGTGTCCGGGTTAGAGAGGTTCCTCTGTATACACATACACGTGTATATGGCGACAAAGATTGGGGTCAATAATATGCGTATATCTATGCGTATATATAGACGTCGGCTGGTGCTTTTAATGTACGCAGTAACTTTGTATATCTCTGCCTGTATCGACGCGAATGCGCCTTGAGTGAAATGAAAAATAGAAAATCCATTTGCTTAATAGTGATATACAGAAGTGTGTCTGTCTTACTTCAATATATTGATATTCATTGCGTGGCCGCACTATCTTTTATTGAATAACTGTCGATTGCGATGGAATTCTGCAGACTTTTATGTGTATATTGGGGGAGACAGCCATTATTGTATACTCGTATTTTGCATATCAGATTGTTCACTATACGGTCTTTGTCGTATATATGTGGCTGTGATTGGAGAAATGGGGCTTGATTGGTGAGATGTGATTAGTTTAGCTCTTGGTCAAGTAGCACACCCCCGTAACCTGATAACGTTCCATAGTGGTTGCTAGAAACATAATGGGTGATTCATTAATGGAATGGCGAACAGTGCAGATCCTGATCAGACAGTCTGATCTGGATCTACACTGGTCGCAAAATTATATGTATACACCCTAGTGCATAACTAAATTATTGTATTGAATATCATTGGACTTCGCAGTTTAATAACACTGCGTATTAAATACATAATACACTAGTGAAATAACGGTGCAAATTAGACCATGCAGAAAACATGGTATGTGATCAGTACGGCTTCACTGTATTATGCCGTGCATATGCAATACACATTAATATGATATTCATTAAACTCTTTGACTGATTTCCAAAGGAACCTTGCATTATATTGCTTCCTATGAAATCAGTAAACTCGTTTAATAAATATCATACTAAATCATTACTAGTGTAAGATACCCTTTACATGCATACCGGACGAATTCGTACCTGCTTTACAAATGGCTGAGGCAAGTTACTTACAGGTTAATACGTGGCTTGTTTGATATCGCCCTAGGTATCGGCCCGAGGTAACGGCCCTAAGGAACTGGTTTAATACGCGCGTGAGACATGGTATCGGACTGGAAACGGTGGTATCAGACTAGTAACGATGGTATCAGACTAGAAATGGCAGCATCAGACTAGAAATTTCAGTATCAGACTGGAAAACACGCCGTATCAGCCTGGACTGTATATGTTATTGCTGTAGGCAAATAGCACTTTCTAGGCAAAAATTGATATCTAAGTAATACAACACAAGTATCACCACTCGGGAACCCTCGACCAATTCCGTAAATACGGTCGCCATTATATAAAGCTTAAAACACGGACCCGATAAAGCCGGAACGAAAGCCGACTGCCAGAACAACGGCTATGTGGCCAGAATGAAGTATTGCGACATCACACGTAGTCCCATATAGTTTAACCCTTTCACCCATAAATATCCAATATTTGCCTTTCCATGATAATATTTGGAATATTCCTTTAATGAAAATATTCCGCTTTTCTTTTAGATCGAAACAATACATACAAATGCTGTACATCCGGATGAGACGGCTCGTTACGAGCCGGCTCATCTGGATGTACAGCGTTTGCACAAGCTGGATTTACAGAAGTGGTTAACAAATATATATCTGTAAACACCGCTGTCGGACTAATCGAATTTACAGTAAATGTAATCTCAAGTTATTAACTCGTAAATAACATACATATCAAAACATAAAACAGTGGTTTGTAGATTTTATCATTTCATGAACGCATGATGAACATCATAAATGTGTAGATAATTTACTTCTAGGCATATTTGTCATGCGCACAGAAGGTGGAATATCTTGCCGTAATCACGTCCGGGCCATAAGTGGCTGTTACTGGAGAAATTGAGCGTATGTGTTTTGGAACCTGTGTAAATCCAGATCAGCCTGTGCACTCTTCCGTTATGAGTTGGGTACTGATTCGCTGTGTAATTAGTGTGTTCTCATATCTGAGTTCCTAGTTCACAATGGGCGTGCTGAATGTTTTTACTGAAAGAAAAGACAAAATATGAATGCGGGAACCGAAAATAGTCGTCTGCTGTTAATTCATATTTTGTCTTTTCATTCAGTAAAAACATGGTTTGGCAGCATTTTAGAATCATTTCCATTGGAAATGATTCTAAAGTGCTGCCAAACCAAGTTTTTTTTATGAGAAAAATGGAAAATAAAAAATATTCAGCAGACGACACAAATTAATTCAGCACTGTAAGGGTTAATTCCAGAACAAATAGCTACTATATTGAAGAAGGTGGCAGTGAAAAGTTATCCTCATTTTCCACTGGCCCCTTCCATTATAATTTCATACTAACTGGGTTTTTTTACCGTAGCAGTTATGGAGCTGTTAGAAGCACACACAGTTCTGACCTTTAACAGTACAACGGGACCTCTCTAAACCGGACACCAAGAAAACACCTGTGATCTTATTTTTGTTGAGTTTCTTGGTCATTTATCTCATGTGATTATGTCTGTTCGCCATCGCAGAGCACACAACGATGGCTCAGAATGATCAAATGCCTGATTCACCGTGAAGCCTCTCTAAGCCGGACACCCTGGGTCCGGTTTAGAGAGGTTTCACTGTATATGTACAATGATTCTCCAAATGCGACTGATATCATACACAATCTCTTTGATATGACACGTTGATGCATCGTCTCAGAAGAAGATTACCAGCATATTGCCGACAGAGGGCGCTGGGAACACCGTTATCCGCTCACGAATCTTTTTACTCGGCAACCCATAATCACCCAGCTTACTGATTTTATGGCAGATACAGCTTTGATGTCGATTGATGTTACAAGGGTTACTGTTGGTGAGACTATGCTTGACTATACTATGCTTGTGACTACTGTTTGTTCCACGTTTTTCTGATGACCTACTTTCGGCCATTAAACACATTAAATCCTAACACGAAGTTTTTGTTCTTAAAGCAGGCAGGCAAAACATCGGGTTAGTTGAATCTCAAACATATACAAACGTGATACTTTTTCGTAACTATTGAGAAAGGCAACCACCCTAACTTGTCGAAATTTCGGCAAATATTGGTTTTATAGGGAAAGTACCTTTTTATGTGATATTAAAATGGGGGCTAAATTGAATAGATTTCTAAAAGTAATTTGGGAATTCGAGGACCGACTTTCAAAATCTATCATTTGTTTTCTTATTGACATTATTTCCACGATATCTCGCCAAGTTTCGGAGTCACTTTCCAAATAGTTTTCGCTTTTCGACCCTCCTCATCACGCTCCAGTTCCGTTTTTCCCATGTTAGGAAAATAGTTTTTTCGCAATAAAATCAGTATTTGATTGATTTTAACCAAATAAAACGATTGGTGATGGTGAATTTTTTGTTATTGGTGGCAAGTATTTACATTTAAATATTTTTAGATTTAATGTGTTAATAGCCAAAAGTAGGTCGGCAGAAAAACGGGAAACAAACAGTATATCTCGAGTATTCCAATTTATGCGCAAACATGGTTGTGCATTTTTCTTTACACCGGATCTGTCTAATTGGACAAACCCTGCTGTACAAGATGTCGAAAGTTGTGTCCAATTTAGCATTTGCACGTATGTTCGATTATTATCTTCAATTCACGTAAATTACAAGTAAGTGTATATACAACCAATATAAGTGATGCATGTAAATAACTACCGACGTTAGCAACATTTCGTCCACTTACGACCCTTTTCGGCCATTAACTGAGAAAGGTACATTAAGAAGTATCCGACCAGCGTAGTCCCAGGATAGCCTGCGCATCAGTAGCCTATTTCATCAAAATTGCAAAGTATACTTTTCGAGCAAAGTATACTTTTAAGTTTTTGGATAAATTATTATTTTTTATTATACTGAATTTATTACATTATCACAGCCATTTTGGCTGTGATAATGTAATAAATTCAGTATAATAATTCTGCATACTTGTAATCATCAAATCTATGCATTTGTTAGTTCTATATGAAATAATGCATTTCGGGAAACATAAAAGATTACTCCCTCAAAGTATACTTTGCTAGATAAGTATACTTTGCAATGTTGGTGAAACAGGCTACAGGACAGTTCGAACTCGGCTTACGTAACATTACTACATCATAATTCATTTGTGGGAGCGAGCATAAGGACCAGCTCGTCGACAATTTCTGCAAACGTCGTAAGGCTCCTTTTCTCAACCGGGTGGCCATTTTTGTAAACCTTCGACACGGTATCACATACAAGCACATATAACCAGCGATAGGGGCGATTCTCTAAAATAATTCACGGTTTTATGGCTGCCTTATCAGCTGTTGACGGGCATGTAGTCAGGTCAGAGATAACTGTGAGATAAGAACATACCTATTTTTCATATTTTGGTCCGTTAACATGACAGTAATATTGAAAAATGCGCTCTTTTCCATGGGCCGCTGTCTTATTATTGTATATTTAGATCCCATTTTCGTATCGACCAGAGGTTTTGGCGGTATATAGCTTGAAATGATCTATGGCCATATGTCCCGCGGAATTTAATTATACCATTTATTTTGTAAGGCGCCAGAAGTTAGCATTCATCTTTCAATTGCGTGTTACGTACAACCGTGTTCTTTTTAAGTTTAGTGTACCAAACTACTTTGTAGTTCAAGGAAAGCGAGGGTATTCACTTATACAACGTAACTTTACAAAGGAAACGTACAGAGCCCCGCAAGGGCCGTACAACCATGCGTTGTTTTCATCATACTTTTTAACAAAGTATGATTTTTGAAGACTTTGTAGATCAGTTTTTTTGTCAGCATCCCAGTAATAGCTGTATAACAGTAATACATATGCAATGTGCTGTAGATATAGAGAATAGTAGGTTAGTGCCGTGAATGGGAAAAAATATCCGACAAGGCTCAAGAATTTCTTTATTTCTGATCAGAAGTATATGTTGTGACCACTCATTTGAACCGTCTCGCCGAGACGGTTCAAATGAGTGGTCACAACATATACTTTGGTTCAGAAATAAGGAAAATAGGTCGAGCACATCCAGTTTCCGTGCTGCCACCAGTTCTTGTAATGTTCGGCTCAGTTTTGCGTCACAAATATCATCTATATCTATATATTCGAGTCCCGGGGGAAATACACTCATATAATCTCCGTTTATGTTCCTGAAAGTCGATAACTATATCCTGTTTTAGACGGGTCTGTTGCGAACGTACAATCATAAAGACCTTCGGGATGATTGATCTACTTCATGTACAATTTGTATATATATATGGTCCACATGTGATGAGATTCTCTCAGATTATATACGTTTATCATTTGATCAGCGATCTATCACAATTATGCCATTCACCATATGAGATGATCAGGCCCTCCGGTTTCGAGAGATTCCTTTGTAATGCAGGCACATGTATATGGATTTAAATCATGAACATACAGTAACCTACCATTATAGATATATGACAGTACGACGCATCACAATAGCAGTATGTTCTATGAATTAATTTGCACAACATGTAGCCGTTTTCATCAAAATTGCAAAGTATACGTATCTAGCAAAGTATACTTTGAGCGAGTAATCCTTTATTTTTCCCGAAATGCATTATTTCATATAGAACTAACCACTACATATATTTGATGATTAAAAGTGTGCAGAATTATCGTACTGAATTTATTACATTATCACAGCCAAAATGGCTGTGATAATGTAATAAATTCAGTATAATGAAAATGAATAAATTTATTCTTAAATTGAAAATTTCTCCCTCAAAGTATACTTTGCTAGAAAAGTATGCGTTGCAATGTTTGTGAAATAGGCTACAGGACGCACATGGTGCACAACCAGGAATTGTTGATTTTGTCAGCAGTTCGCTTGTCATAATTGGCCAACATTGGCTAGATAAAGGCGGTTTGTAGTGTATGGTGTACCTTCCTCACTGTATTACAAAGGTGTATGAATGTGCAACCGCTTATTGCTGTCAATATTTACCCCGTTACCACATTCTGACCTTCCGGTCTCGGTGCACTTGGCTCATCGACGGAGCCGCCGGTGCAGCGGTTATACTCTATCCGATAATCGAGTACACCTACATTGTTTGTGTTCCCGGCCATGCTAACTATGTCAGTACGGTGCGAATTCTGCAAGAAAGCCACATACAGTGAAACCTCTCTAAACCGGACACCCTGGGAGGTCCCCAGGGTGTCCGGCTTCGAGAGGTTTCACTGTGAATCAGACAGTTGATCATTCTGAGCCATAGATGTGTGCTACGCGATCACGAACAGACATTACCAAATGTGTTAACTGACCAAGAAACTCATAAAAAATGAGATCACATGTGTTTTCCCGGTGTCCGGTTTATATAGATTTCACTGTACTTGCGAACTACAGCGGAACCTCTCTAAACCGGACGCCCTGGGAGTCCCCAGGGCGTCCGGTTGAGAGAGATTACACAGTAATTCCGGCACATGGAACACTCCAAGACAGACACACGTGTTTTGCAATCACGAACATACATTATCTCCGGAGATACATGACAATGAAACCCAGTAAAAATTTAAACGCACATCAGTCGTCTGAGTGTACGGTATAGAGAAGTTCCATTATATCAGAACTATCAGTTAGCGAGAGTCATGACTAGTCGATTAATAAACCTAAACATATTCCTCAGATACAATATCTTATTGCATTGTATTTGCATTCAACTGAGACCGCTGCTGAAAATACATTAATTGCCCAGTACAGTTTCAATGTATGATCATGTGCTTATGCAATAAATATGATATAGCAGTCGTGTTTAATTAACAACATTGGTTGGTGTCCTATACAGATGGTATCATGGGCTGTTTGAAATCTACGTGTTATGCCGTCATGTAAAGTACCATCCAAACCGCCTATGTTGATGGCTCTCTGGAAACGTTTGGACAAACAATTCAGCCAATTCGCAAGCTTAATAGTTAAATGAGAATGTAATAAATCAGAATCCTGCGCCGTCTAATCAGGGTCTGCACCTGGGGGCCGTTTCACTAAACTTCGTACGACTAAAATGTTCGTAAGTGCAAAATTATGCTAGTCTATAAATTTCACATTAACAATGTTTTTGCACTTACGAACATTTTAGTCGTACGAAGTTTAGTGAAACGGCCCCAGGCCACAACGACAGTAACCCTAACTTTGCCGTAGTCCGTGTTCGCCAACTGAACAACCAACCACATTTCCTCATGAACTGATCCACAATACAAGACACGGCACGTGGTATGCAAATGCATGTTCATTGTGTTTGTGCCATCGATAAATGTTTTATTTTCCATACAGGGTGCTTAAGAAAGCAAACATATTTGCACAATCAACCAACGTGTAAATAAACGAGCATGCAATTCCAATCCCCTATATACAATCGCCATTGGTTGTCAAATTCATTGAAGCATACGTCTATAAATTAATACAGTGTGAGTTTTTATTTAATTGATTGAAAGTTTAAATTAAATCACACGGTATTGTAGCCAGACTGGAATATGATCACGTATCCCAATGTCGAGCGTGTTGTGTTTTCGTTCACCATATCGTCCCATGGGTTCGACAACTCACAGAAGCGCGAACACATGAATAAGTTATGTGTTTATATTTCACCCTTGAGTATAGTTTTAACGAATTGAATATGGACTGCAGGCTATGTGTGCACGCGATTCCACGCCGGCTATGTCTACATATATATCATGCAACCATCTCAGAACCGGACACCCCAGGGTGTCCGGTTTTGAGAGGTTCCAGTGTATATTAGGTATATGAACATTGCAATCCGTTCCTATGTGCTTTGCATTGATAAATATATGTATAATTACTCTGTAACCCATCCAAATTAAACACATATTTACAGTGGAACACTCCCGAACCGGACTCCCTGTGAGGTCCACAGGGTGGCGTGTGTCGGGTTTGGAGAGGTATATTGTTCTTTATGTATATCGACACTACGAGACATTGATATGAGACACGCCATGTGATTTTGTACCTTCGGACAGCTGCGTAATTTCATTTAATACAATTTTGAGAGTACTTGCGGAATATAATTCCGCATGTACTCTGGAAATGTTGTCAACTTTTGACGCCATTTACGGAAAATATTGTAAAATTTGCTAACGTATTTCATGAAATTACGCAGATGTCCGAAGGTACAAAATCACATGGCGTGCCTCATCTTACGTATTCATTACACTGAAACCATTCAAACTAAACACATATAGAGAGGGAAATTCTCCCTAACCGGCACCCTGGGAGGTCCCGGCACCCTGGTTTGCAGAAGTGTATTGTTCTGTACGTATATCAACACTACTAGGCATTGGTATGCGTCTTATGAGCATAACTGTATTACGTATCATTACGCTGCGTAATTTCATTTAATACGTTTATAAAATTTACAATATTTTTCATAAATAAAGTCAAAAATTGACAGAATTTTCAGAGTACATGCGGAATATAATTCCGCATGTACTCTGAAAATTTCGTCAACTTATGACGCCATTTACGGAAAACATTGTAAATTTTGTAAACGTATTTCATCAAATTACGCAGATGTCCGAAGGTACAAAATGGCGTGCCTCATATTACGTATCATTACACTGAAACCGTATCAACTCTACTAGGCATTGAAATGCGTCTTGTGCGCATACATGTAGTACGTATCATTACGCTGAAACCCGTTCAATTAAAAACATTATCTACATTGTAACACTTTCCTTACGGACACCCCAGGTCCACAGGGTGTCCGGTTTGAAAATATTCCACTGTACATTAGGTATTTGAACACTACACGACATTCCTATGTTCTCTACAAGCATATATATTACAGAGAAAGCCATCCAAATCAAACCAAAATGTAATTTAGTAACAAGGACATTATATGGCATTCATATATGTTTTATGCAAGCATATATATAAATATCAGTAAAACATATTACTGTGAAACCATCTGATTTAAAAAATGCAATTGAAGTCCTTATTTTCGATTTAAAATGGGTCTGCTGAAAGTGGTAACCATGATACCAACGAATTCACAATTCGTTCCCACGAATTAACAATTCGTTCCCGCGAAATAACAATTCGATCCCACGATGAAACAATTCGTTCTCACGATATAATAATTCGTTCCCTCGAATTAACAACTCGTTCACACGATATATCGTGGGAACGAATTGTTAATTCGTGAGAACGAATTGTCAATTCGACGGAACGAATTGTTATTTCGTGGGAACGAATTGTTAATTCGAGGAAACAAATTGTTATTTCGTGGGAACGAATTAATAAATTGAGGGAACGAATAGTTATTTCGTGTGAACTTCGTGGGAACGAATTAATAAATTGAGGGAACGAATTGTTATTTCGTGGGAACGAATTAATAAAAAAATCCAAGTCCCCTGCGGGGCTCCATAGTATGTAACTATGGATACGTTTACATCACAGTTCATGTAATGCCGAACAGTGCAGATCCTGATCAGACTGTGCGGATGCACAGGCTGATCTGGATCTACACGGTTAGCAAAACCCATAAATCCCATTCCACCAGTCACAGCCACATATGATGGAGTGATGCCAAACGGGTGGTAAAGATGTACGCACTGTATTTGCCTCAACGGCCGCGCAACTTTTCGATGGGCTTGGCAGAGCCATATACCCAAACACGTTGGGTTCCATCCCCGTTAGTACTGTTTTCATATAAATAGTTCATACAAGAGTGTATTATTTGATCAGGAGTTACACTAGACACAAATCCAATAAGCCCCATTTTAGCAGTCACAGCCACATATTAGATTCCCCATTTCTTTCTTTTTACAAATTATCCCAAGTTTTGCAGCGTCTTTCAGAATGACAGTCCATTATTGATAGCTTTCTCCAAAACCAATATTGCTTTACTTGTGAGGAACATGGCTTTCCAATCACTCGAAGTAACCAATAAGGACACGATGCTGTTATGCTCTGGAACGGTCTTCTGACAGTTCTTGGAAATCAGTGTGAGGCACATATGTCAGTTTTTGTTGAGTTTAAATGGGTCAGAGTTCCAGTAGCATTTAACATGTGGCGATCACATGGTCTGGCAGGTAAGCACAGATGTAGGCAAGTATTAGATACATAGCTGACAGGGTTAGTGAAAGACGGTGCTAAGTCCTTCATATGTCAGTTTTGTGTTGAGTTTAAATCGGTCAGAGTTACAGTAGCATTTAACATGTGACGATCACATGGTCTTGCAGGTCAGCACTGATGTAGGCAAGTATGTATTAGATGCATAGCTAGCTGACAGGGTTAGTGAAAGAAGGGTGCTAAGTCCTAAGCCCTTCTTTCACTGTCCCCTTCAAATATTAATCTATCGCAGTATACGCATTGAGATTATTTCATTAATAATCCCATTTGATAATGATTGTATAGAAATTCTCAAATCCATCATTCATTAACCATTGTCCAGTCTAACATGTATGCCTATTATATGTTCTTTGTATGGTCTGTCCATTCATGTATTGTATTGGTACTGTATAGTAGCCGATTCCATCAAGATTGCTAAGCATACTTATCTAGCTAAGTATACTTTGAGGGAGTAATCATTTATTTCCCCCGAAATGCATTATTTCATATAGAACTAACGACTGCATATATTTAAAATATGCAGAATTATTATACTGAATTTATTACATTATCACAGCCAAAATGGCTGTGATAATGTAATAAATTCAATACAATAAAAATTAATAAATTTATCCCAAAATCGTAATTTTCTCTCTCAAAGTGTACTTCGCAAGATAAGTATACTTTATAATTTTGGTGAAATATGCTACTGATCAAATGCTACTTTAGTTTATATAATCAAGAGGCATGTTTTCTCGTCCGTGATTGTATCGACGGATGCGTATTTTAGCGCAATAATAATAATAAATGTTACGGATGCTTTTTCATTTACAAAAGGCAACCAATTTGAAATAGCGCATTTAATTAAATTAACGGTAAATATTTAAATTCAATAACAGTTTCCGCTCAGCCGTATTTGTTGAATACATATTTTATTTATACTTTCCACAACAAAACCTACACAGACACACACGTAACAAATACCCATTTCACTCCCGCCAATCATGTACCTATTAATAATTGCAAAGTGCTCGGTTCGTTAATTAAATTATGATTGTCATCTAGTTTTCGCCGCGTGTGTTCGGTAGATGTGGCGCGTTATCAGTTAATGAATTGTCTAGTGACAGCCGATTGTTTGTCGAGTCATCGGTCGGCGGTCGATTGGGACCTGGACCTCCCTGTGGAAACAACTCGCAGCAGCGTGTATTGGAATCTGTGTCCCGTTTCACGAACGTTCGTACGACTGAAGGGTTTGTACGGTGATTTTTCTCATACGCAACCATATTTGTCTACGTGCACAATGTCAATAACTGTGAATAAATCCACTAAATTCTTGCCAACATCAACAGTCTGTGATAACGTGTTAGTAAAAATTGAGTTTGAATTTGCGAACTTCTTAGGCGTACGAAGTTTAGTGAAACGGGCCTAGTAGCCGATTTCATCAACATTGCAAAGTATACTTTAGTAGCAAAGTATACTTTGAGGGAGACATTTTCAATTGTATGATAAATTTATTAATTTTTATTATACTGAATGTATTACATTATCACAGCCATTCTGGCTGTGATAATGTAATACATTAAGTATAATAATTCTGCATACTTTTAATCATCAAATATATGCAGTCGTTAAGTTCTATATGACATAATGCATGTCGGGAAAAAATAAATGATTACTCCCTCAAAGTATATTTTGCTAGTAAAGTATACTTTGCAATGTTGGTGAAATAGGCTACTGGCTCGGGTACTACTGTCTGTTTCACGAATAAGTAATATCGTAGCTAATGAAATTTGAGTTTTACGTTTGTTCAACGTAAATGCCGTATACTAACCGGCATGAACAAGTAGTGGAAACCAAGCACCACTTAAATCCTACAAATACATTCGCATACACCTTCAGAAAGTTCTTAAGTCGATTTGAGCAACAATTGATCAGGTTGTGATATCCTATTGTGTTTTTGACAATAACTTATCTATATTATTTGTACCGGGCTATTTTCGTACACTGCCTCGTGACTGTTTACTGTCTGTTCCACGTTGTGCTGTCGACGAACATATAAACAATGCAAAACAATATTTTGTTCGATAATATTAAATTAAAGGAAAATTTAAGAATGAACCTTCTTTTTATTTCGTGAAATTTTGTTCAATATTTATTTTATTACGAAAATACAATTTCCCCATGTTAAATCCCCATAGACATCTTCACAGAGTGAAGATGTCTATGGGGATTTAACATGGGGAACTATTTCGTTTCATGAATAACATTCTATCTACTGCGTTGTTGGTTTGTTAAATATATGCTGGGCCACGAACACACCTTAGGGAAACTAACGTCAACGTCACCAGTATTTTAAAAATTGGGTGTGGGACAAGACTTGCACTATTGATCGCTTCGTCAGAGGACGGATCGGATGTAGCCCCTTTCTTTCACTGCACCGACCGCTTCAGATAACAGTTTAGCTCTTTTCCATCCATCTACCGCTTCAAGTATTATAAATGCCCAATGCGGGTGGATAGAATTGCAAGTTTACACTTGAAACACCTGAAAAGAATATAGTATGCTTTGTGGATGATACAGTGAAACCTCTCTAAACCGGACACCCTGGTTCCCAGGGTGCCCGGCTTAGAGAGGTTTCACCGTAAATCAGGCATTTTATCAATCTGAGCCAGAAATAGGTATGATCTGTGCGATAACAAACATACATTATCACATGAGATACATGACCATGAAACTCATAAAAAATAAGATCACATGTGTTTTCATGGTGTCTGGTTTATAGAGACGTTCCACTATACACGTATCCACGAACAAGAGAACAGTCAATAAGCACATTCGCCCAGCATTTTCCACGTATCACTTAGCGACAAGTTCGTGTTGTCGAATTTCTTCACCACTTAATTGTCATTGTAAGGACACACCACACACAATGGCAATAAATGGCGGCTGTGAACAATGACAGGTAAAATGTCATCTCAAGAGTTTAAGACCACTTGAAATCTTATTGTCATTTTTCATACAAGTGGCCCGCTTTGTGACAAGTACCGCACTGAAGTGTTGTCCAGTGGGTAATGACCATCTTGTCAAACATGTTGGGTTGTCAGCCGAAACAGGGGCTTATACATTCGATATATTGTAACCAGGCCATAGCGTACATCAGGGGGCCGTTTCACTAAACTTCTTACGACTAAAATGTTCGTAAGTGCAAAATTATATAATAGTCTGTAAATTTCACATTAACAATGTTATCTTGTAAACAATGATTGGATTTACATTTATTGAGCATAGGCTGCATATGCAGCCTATGCTCAATAAATGTAAATCCATCAATTGAAATTTCCAGACGATTCCAAATTTACACTTACGAACATTTTAGTCGTAAGAAGTTTAGTGAAACGGCCCCAGATGTCCATGCACTGATTATATGTATGCATGTAACCCATAAGTAAACTTTATGTGCATATGAGATGAGCATTTACATGTTTACGACTTGAATGACATTTATGAGATTTATTTGACGCCATCGTGGCTGCGCGCATGGAGCAATGTCGAATTAGCCAACGAAATGTGCGATTTAGTTGTGCCACAGTTGATGCTTAATTTTGAAGAATGTCACATTACTTATCTATACGTGTACAACGCCATCTCAACAACTGCTTTGTGTCTTCAAGTGCTTGTCCATCTTTAAATCGTGTCACAGTATGAGTGTATCCGGAGATGAACTAGACTGAGTATGCTGTACGTATGCAAATCTGCTTTAGTGCAAGAAATGGTAAGTATGATTAGAAAACAAGCTTTATATAAGCGCATATGAATTCTTCTCCGTGAGTGGGGATTTTAGTTGACTTTTATAAATTAATTTATTGACTTCATAAGAAACGAGACTATGAACTCAATCCACTCAGTTAACCCGTTGAACCCGAAAGCCCGCTATATCGGTTTATGCAAACAGTGTAGATCCAGATGAGCCGGCTCGTAACGATCTGCACTGTTTGAAAGTAATTTTCATATTTTTGAGAACAACAAATACCCCCATAAATGGAATAGTCTGAAAATCATTTTGCGATGATTACATTGGTTGCAAAATTAAAATATCGCAGCCCATTCAGTTACTTAGGGGTGAAAGGGTTAATAAATATCACATTGGATAGAGACAGTAGACCTCAGTGAGACCGACTACGGCACAAGTAAGCCAAAATAAAACCACATAACACCATACACAACAGTACGGACCCCCGCAGGGACGTATAATTATTTTACAATTCGTTCCCTGAATTTAACAATTCGTTCCCTCGAATTAACAATTCGTTCCCACGATATAACAATTCTTTCCCACGAATTAACAATTCGTTCCCGTGGGAACGAATTGTTATTTCGTGGGAATGAATTGTTAAATTGAGGGAATGAATTGTTAATTCGTGGGAACGAATTGTTAAATTGAGGGAACGAATTGTCATTTCGTGGGAACGAATTGTTAATTCGAGGGAACAAATTGCTATATCGTGGGAGCGAATTGTTAATTCGAGGGAACGAATTGTTATATCGTGGGAACGAATTGTTAATTCGAAAGAACGAATTGTTAAATTGAGGGAACGAATTGTTATTTCGTGGGAACAAATTAATAAAAAAAAATACATGTCCCTGCGGGGCTCCGTACAACAGACAAATACACAAAATAAATCAGCATGAGCGCTATTGCATAATTCCATGCATAGGTACAGCAACATACATTGAAGCTTGACTGATCCCATCTGTAGCAATCTCGTTTATAAGTTGATTCCACCAAACATGCCTATGTGTGATTACACTGCGAATCCCGATATTATGCAATATTATACTACAGTGAAACCTCTCTAAACCGGACACCCTGGGGGTCCCCAGGGTGACCGGTTTAGAGAGGTTCCACTGTACATCAGGCATATGACCATTCTGGGACATACGTATGTCTTTTGCAATCATGAACATGTATCTGAGATGCGTTACCAAGCAACCCATCAAAATGAGATCACATAGGTTGCATTGGTGTTCGGTTTAGAGAGGTTCTACTATATTACATATTTACTTTATTCAAGTCCAATGTTTCTAAGAACTTAAAGAGTTATCCACGGATAAGGCTGGATAGTACACAACGGATCCGCAAAATGGCTTTAGCTACATTGGTCGCTAATTGTTCATGGCAGCGCGTATTGGATGGACATGAACTTTGTTCACCGAACAAAGTTCATGTCCATCCAATACGCGCTGTCAAATGCGTATAACATGATAACCCCGGATACTCAATTTTCAACATTTAATATCACACCCGATAGCCGTGTCGATATTAAACGCCGGAAACACAGTTAAACTCTCGTAAAACACACTGTGGTAATATAAAGCTAGTTCAAGTCTCTTGAAACTTGTGAATGTTTATTAGGATTGTCATTATGCTTTTAGCCATTTCACTGTGCTGTGTGGCGTACGTTTGAGAAACCACTAGAATACACGAATCCGCACGTGCACTGAATGAGCAAGGGACTGGAAAGTTACAAATCACGCAGTCGAAGACTACAATGCATGATGGGCTGCACTTTCAAATTGTTTAACGGGATAGTGTGCACCAGAGAGCAGACTCCACCAAATGCGTTATATGCAATGATTCTACATATCTGTATCTCGGGATAATCGGCTAAAACCAATTCGATATATATTAAATACGGGTTAATGCCGTCGAATATAAAATATATTCGGTTGAGCCTTAGCCAGCTGGGGACCGTTTCACTAAACGTCGTACGACTAAAATGATCGTAAGTGCACATTTATGATCGTCTGGAAATTTCAATTGATGGATTTACATTTAATGAGCCTAGGCTGCTATTCGGTGTGTTAGTTAGTACAATAAGCCGCATTTTTGTGATGTCTGTCCATGCTAATTATTAATGTGCGGCGATTAATTCTAGAAGCGGGACACACGAAGGGGTGTATAATAGACTGTCCTAGTACACACCTTACCGGTGACACTTCATTAATATGCCGGGTACAGGATGAAAGCGGTTTGCGTGTCATCTCGCATTTCGTGGCACGTGATGCCTCACCTGCAGCAGGGGTCAAATCATGCAAGAATGTTTGTGAGTAAGCAAAGATTAATTTGAACCGTGGGTGTATTTTGTATCGGATTTCAAGTTCATTCAAGTATACAATCTTGATTGTATTACTGCGCAGGTTTAATTTAACCGTTTGCATATGTCAGCCTCGTGATGCAGAAGAGTTTAAGAATATGTTTTTATATCTTTGTTCTAAAATGATTTGCTTCCACATTAGAATCGTCTTCATCGAAGACGATTCTAATATGCAAACAAAGCATTATTATACATTTAGTGGGCATATTCAAATTAACCGTTTGCATACGTCAGCATTATTTGTGTGCTACATGTCAATAAGAAGAAGAAGAAGAAGATTATAATGTGCAAACGAAGCAATGTTTATTCTGGAATTATAAAACAATATACGTGTATATTTAAATTAATAAATGCAGACGACAGTGTATACGCCCGGATGTAAAGCGTGATTGTTGCTGGTAACGGCTGTCGTTGGGATATTTATCTTCATTACTGCGGTGTTCGTTGCATGTGCTCGCGCCAGTCACGGATTTAACCTCACCACAGGTATTATCTTTGGTTATCGCCGTTTAATAAGAACATTCTTGTATCTGACATTTTATTTGATAGCATAGCTTGTGTTTCGTGTGTCAAACATCTTTGTTGGGGATGAAATTGTTTTACATGGATTTACATTTATTGAGCATAGGCTGCATTTGCAGCCTATGCTCAATAAATGTAAATCCATCAATGCACTAATACCTTGTTTGCGCACTTTAATTCCTAGCACTGATGAATTGAATAATACTTCTTGTTCACTCATTACCTATATTGTCCTATGCTCAATAAATGTAAAACCATCAATTGAAATTTTCCAGGCGATTCTAAATTTGCACTTACGAACATTTTAGTCGTACGAAGTTTAGTGAAACGGGCCCCTGATGTGTATTAGCAAAATGAACATAAATGAACAGAAACAGCATAATATACACACCGCCTGCGTTAATCTTACCAACTGTTTCTGAACATCTAGCGGCAATCTCAACTCGCCATCAAGCAGTTTGATTGACTGAGCCTGAGCTGTAGCACAGCCCATGCTCAGTCAATCAAGCTGCTTGAGTTCAAAAACGATAGTCAAGTATTTTGAAATAGAAATGAATTCAAATATTGGCAAGATTAGCGCAGGCGGTGGTGTATGTGTCTATCAACTGTAACAGTTTATTCACAATAAGTATTGGAATGGAATGGTGCTTAACGACCCACCAACACAAAAAAGAGTACCATATAGGGTGAACAGTTTTACAATTGGATTGATCACATACACCCTGTTGTTCCAAGGTACAACACCACTTTGCTGATATAATACCGGTACGATAAGTTGAACAGTACTTAAGTAACCAATAATCCACGCTTCCAACGTTCCAGCACAAGGTCTTTATCAAGAAATTGTGCCGAAATGTTGGAATAGTGGGTTCCTGGTTACTGTATAATGTTTTTTTTACTTATGAATTCGGGTTGCGCTGGTCGCAAATCCCACAAGGCCTCCTTGTCGGCCCGCTGTCACCACGTGTATTTGCCAGTCTAATTGTCAACAACCCCATTGCGTCTGTCATCTCGTCATCAGCGCCTCAGAATTGTGGCGACTCTGTGACAAAGGTTGGTCCTTGAGGCAAACAAACCCCCATTATGTCAACTGTGCTGTCCGAACAATTTTCAAAAGTACATAACATGACTTCTTCGTTTTTGTTATTACAATGACTTCAAACGTTGGCCAGAATAAATGAAACAGTTCATGAGTCGGCGCCATGTGTGCAACAGAGGACACTGACATTCAAAGGAAACGAATAAACACATGGACAACAAAAAGGAGTAGGACAAAATCCCCACTCCCCCGTCCAAAATCACAGATAGGACATACCACCCCGATCAATATGTTTTGAAAGAAGCATTGCATTAATTGGTTTTCAAATTTCACCCTCTAATCCTCTTTAATCAGGGTAATTGAATTGCCTGATTTCTTTCAAGTAGATGATTAAGGATTACGTTTTATTAAAACAAACAGAAATGAATGATTGTTACAGGATTTACCTAGTATCGTTTTGGCGAATAATTCTTTAAAATGGTAATCGATTCTTCACTGAAACAATATGGTTTGGGACCAACATCAGTATACAAATGTACAAACGATACATACATATTCTTGTTTGACGTTGATTGTGCAACTGAAAATACTTCATTAAATGTGCTTGATGTTTGATGTTTATTGTGCAAATAAAAGTACCGAATATGTTGGGGGGGGGGGATGTTGTCATAGGCTACATTTGTATTGGGGGGGATGATTATGTTCTATACCTGTGATTTTGTCCTCCTGTGTCAAAAATAATGGGGGGGGGGGAGGTTTGTCCTACACTCCATTGAGCAAGGTGTCTCCAACATGGCACAAACATGCGCTCCATACGGTCAGCGGTGTACGGTCCCAACGGGAAAACAATTGTACAGAGAAACCTCTCTAAACCGGACACCCTGTGAGGTCCCTAGAGTGTCCGGCTTCGAGAGGTTTCACTGTAAATCAGGCATTTGGTCATTCTGAGCCGTAGGTGTGTACTATGCGATCACGAACAGACATTAGCACCTGAGATAAATGACCAAGAAACTCGTCACAAAATATCACATGTGTGTTCTTGGTGTCCGGTTAAGAGAGGTTCCACTGTACATGTTATATTATATGAAACTAAAACCAATACAACAAGCAATATACACAACGAACCACATAGAAAACAACAGCACAAACATGGAGAAAACAATGACGGCTTCTCTTCCAATAGATTCAGTACGATTAGTCCGACAAACAAATGACCGTCCGCCAGGATGGCATCAGTGTTCAATGGTGTGTACCAATTTATTGTTTAATTTCCGGGTACACACGGAGCTTCGGTTTCAGAGCGAACGGGCACAGGAGAAAACCAGGATAGCGTATATGATTGTGCCAGTCATAAAGACTGTTGGTTGAGAACATGTGAATTGCGGTTTTTGCGACCAGCATAGGCCCTGCTCAGACTGCGCGGATGCGCAGGCTGATCGGGGCCTATGCTGGTCGCCATTCAGTCACAGACAGAGATGTATTGCCATAACTATTAGAACATAATCCCACTATATGACTATGCAAGACGATCAGGATCTACACTTGTTGCAGATATCATAAGCTACATTTTCTCAGCTGGAAATACAAATACACAAGCCAATCCATATAAAGCATTTATTCCTACATACTTGACAGTAGTTGTTCCATGTTTTATTTTTACTATTAAATTTACTACAACAAAAATATGTGCTATGGTTACTGCGATAACACATTCTGATCAGGGACTACACTGGACACAAATACGATAAGTCAAATGTTTGCTAAAGTGTGTATCAATTAACTACATCCCACACGACAACAAGCGGCACCGTGCCTATGTTTATACAACACCGTTCAGTTATTGGTTTCGTGCGAATAGCCACTAGTATGGAAACGTACGCGTGTTACGTCGCCCAAGGCGTCAGATTTAACTGACATTACCCAACTTCATTATAACGGCGTCAATTTCAACATCCGCCATAATCACGTGTTCTTTGTTTAATTTCTCTGTTAAGGAACTTGGAATATGCGTTTTGCTGATGATCGTTTCATATCTCGCTGATATCGTATATGATTTAGCCAGCTATAAAGGACTGCGGGCCGAGTAAATGGGCATTACGGTGTTTGCGATCAGCATAGGCCCAGATCAGCCTGCGCACTGTTCGCCATTCAGTGAAGTAAATAGCTTTGTTGTCATGTGATGCACGCATATCAAGATATATCAAACTGTAAAACGCACTTTGACAAATGGATCGCTGGGCTGAGAAAATGTGCCTGACGACATTATCAGCAATTCTAGCCAGTGGTCCTCTTAGATATTCACTCAGTACATTACCCATTATATCTTGCTCTTCGGGTGTGCTCGTTGCGCCATGTTGAAGGGTGCAAAATCTCAATCGTACACATGTAATGGTAAGTAGCTTTCGACGTCTGTCAGTGCATTCTATGCAACGATTACACGGCCACTGTGTCATTCGAATAACATGCTTTACCAAGGTGCATGATCACGTGGTTACAACAACAACAACGTCGCCCACTCCAAAGTAAGTATTATTTGATATTTTCCTTAATATGCAACGGATTTTGATGAAATATGGCGCAGCAAATGCGTCTTCATGAGATGCATTTGGTGGTCCAGGGAGTTTGGCACAGACTTATGTCGTTTTTGCAAAGAATCGCAAAAACTACAGAAGTTTGGGCGAAAATACAGAGACCACCAAATGCAGCTTAACAAGACGCGTTTGATGCGCCATTTTTCGTCAAAATCCGTTACGTAATATGGACAATATAACAGAATACGTACTTTGAATCGGATGGATTCTGGAAGTTTCAGTACTTGTTGTTGTTGTTTGTACCACGTGATCATACACCTTGTTTACGTCACTGGTAGATATAGAGACGTGGCCAAACCGCTCCAGCTACTCTCCCATAATCACGACCATGATAACAGAAAAAGAAAATGATCAGATTAATATAAGATAAAATTAGAGATGTGACATGTTAGTCTACGTCACTGGCTACTAGCCATTCAACCAATGGAAATACATGACAATTCGAACGAACCGTCAATTTATACGAGTTCTATGCTAACTGGACACTATAACCCCTGGGGGCGTTTCACTAAACTTCGTACAACTAACATGTTCGTAAGTGCGTTCGTAAGTGCAAAATTATGATAGTCTGTAAATTTCACATTAACAATGTTTTCTTGTAAACAATTATTGGATTTATATTTATTGAGCATAGGCTGCATATGCAGCCCATGCTCAATACATGTAAATCCATCAATTGATATTTCCAGACGGTCCTAAATTTGCACTTACGAACATTTTAGTCGTACGATGTTTAGTGAAACGGCCACCAGGCGTCTCGGGAACGATCAACCACTGTCGCTAGATTAAACAAGAAACATGCATTAGTAGACACACTTTTAAGGATGCTCTTCGTTCATTTATCAACATTTTCAGACAGAATGTCTACGAGAAGATAACGAACTTCCATACTTGTGTAGCTGTTCATGAAAGTCTTTGAGAATTAATGGATCGCGCATTGTTATGATTTCACTCGAGTCCGGAATTGATGACAGAATACATGGCGACCGCCAGCTGGAAGGCTTGTCGATTGTAGCATGTTGGACCAGTGTACATACTAATTTAGACATGCCATGTGATTTCGTACCTTCGTACATCTGCGTAATTTCATTAAATACGTTTACAAAATGTACAATAGTTTTCATAAGTAAAATCAAAGGTTGCCAAAATGTTTAGAGTATAGTTTCGCTGGTACTCTGAAAATGTTGTCAACTTTTGACGCCATTTACGGAAAATATTGGAAATTTTGTAAACGTGTTTCATGAAATTACGCATATATCCGAATGTACAAAATCACAGGATATGTGTCATATACAATTAGTTACGGACCTGAGGGCCGTTTCACTAAACTTGGTACGATTAAAATGTTCGTAAATGCAAATTTATGATCGTCTGGAAATTTCAATTGATGGATTTACATTTATTGAGCATAGGCTGCATATGCAGCCTATGCTCAATACATGTAAATCCAATAATTGTTTACAAGACAACAGTGTTAATGTTGAATTTACAGACTATCATAAGTTTGCACTTACGAACATTTTAGTCTTACGAAGTTTAGTGAAACGGGCCCCTGTATCCCTGCAAAAGTACCCGTATATATGGCCCGTATCAACGGACGATACGGGGTATTTACAGAGTGACCACAACTAGTATACAATGAGCTATAGTGTATGCTGAAAGGCACAAATATGTCCGCACGAACGAAAATGTCCGCGGACATATTCCGGAGGGTCTAAGGTACGACCCTCCCAAATATGTCCGCGGACATTTTCGTTCGCGCGGACATGTTCGTACCTTTCATATGTTCATACAGTCATCACCTAATGCTTTTCGTGACTACACAAAGCCGCTTATTGACAATCTTACTTCTGACCAATTACCGCTGACTGCGCTAGTTGATCAGACGTAAGAATGTCAATTCAAATGATCTCCTATTTTTGTCAATATTTAACATCATAAATCAACATTCAACGTCATTTACGGACCATGATTGTTATGTTGACAAAAAAAATGCATTTTCCCCCAAAACTAATATCGGCAAAAAGACAATGCGATAAGGGACGTAATTCGCGAGTCAGACCCAATTTACCGAAAGCTAATTTGCGTGATCCTTATCCAATTTCCACGGACCCTAACAATGCCCGAGATATTGAATAGATATAGGAGGCAGTTGGAAATGGAATCTGTCCAAAATTGGCTATGATTTCTAATATGATCGCTGCTTTCATTACTCCATGTTTATGCTTAATTTTCTTGTGTGCGTCGTTCAGTCTCCGATTCTATAGCGTTGTAATTGCATACGCGCACGATTTCCCAGAAAGCGTAACATGTGGTAAATAAACAGCGACCATTTTTTTGTTTTTCTGTTGTCATTCGTGGCTGTGACTGGAAAAATGGGGCGTATGTGTATTGCGGCCAGTGTAGATCCAGATCAGCCTGTGCATCCGCACAGTCTGATCAGGATCTGCACTGTTCGCCATTCTATAAATGAAACACCCATCATGCTTCTGACAAGGAATACAGATCGTTACCAGGTTACAGGACTATGTTATTTGATCAGCATCTACACTGATCACAAATCCCATAAGTCCCATTTCTCCATTCACAGCCACATTGCATTACAACGCCATCACGATGCCATATGCAATATAAAATGCCTGTAAACCGCCATCGTAAAATGTGCCATGCCGAAGTTAACGGTGATGTTTCCTTTTACTGTTTCCTGTTATGTCGCTTTATGGCAAAACAATAAATCGACACAATGTGTCCGTTGGTCAAAATAATCAACATCCACATCGAACAAACACGGACATGCATGACTATTATTCTCAAATACACGTATATATCAACATACAGTGCAACCACTCTACAACAGCCACCCATGGGAATCGCAAAACTGGCTGTTGTAGAGAGGTGGCTGTTGTAGGGAGGTTAATGCTGAATTAAATTGTATCGTCTGATGATTATTTATTTTCTTCGATAATTCTCATCAAATACATGCTTTGACATCATTTTAGAATCATTTCCAATGGAAATGATTCTAAAGTGCTGTCAAAACATGTTTTTATTGAGAAACAATGCAAAAGCAACATCAGACGACAATGTTCATGCTCAGCAGTATAAGGGTTAACTATAGAGGAAATCATCCATTTGGGATATAAAATATCGGCTGTTACAGAGGGTGTTGTTGTAGAGAGGTGGCCAACGGTTCGGAGAGGTTCGACTGTATATATGTGTGTTGCCAAGGATGGGCACTACTATACCAGAATATGAATACAGTAGCACCTCTCTAAACCGGACACCATGGGGTGTCCCCAGGGTGTCCGGTTCGGAGAGGTTCCACCGTAAAGTTGACATATCACTACTTCAAGACACGCGTGAGTGATTTGTGATGAAACCTATCAAAATTAAGGACAGCTAACCTTCCTCTGTGTGCGGTTTAGAGGTTCTACTGTATATTAACTGTTGTTTATCCCGTCAACACAGTGCGTATGTGCCGTGAAACACGGTGCCGTGAAACGTTTTTGACATCCTGTCAATACGACCTAATCACTGCGTATTAATATGTGCGGTGGCTTATTTATTATTTTTGCATTTTAAAGCCATTTGTAGGTGTTGACGGGATAAATAGAATAGTAGGTTAGTACCTTTAATGGGAACAAATATCTGGCGCGGCACGGAAACGGGATGTGCTCGGCAGAGCCTCGCCCATCCCGTTTCCTAAGCCTTGCCAGATATTTTTTCCCATTCACGGCACTAACCTACTATTCTCTATTTTTTTGAGTTAATGTCATCGCGTGATGCTAGCCCGTATTGTTATTATATGGAAATTGACACCCATGAGTTATGGTTATTGGGCATGTCATTTCAGTATTCTCCATGTTATACTGCCTAATTCATGTTATATTTAATAATGAGCTGAATTCAGTACGATTGCACTGATATAACATTGCAGTCAGCCCATCCCTTTATGTGTGTAGAGTGAAGATAATATATATGGGCCGCGCTCTGTGAAAACCAGCCTTAATGACAACGTCATGAAAGCCTGAAAATGACGTCGCAAAGTTACGCTTAAAACCAACGTCACGTCGGATTTGGACACATGAAATCGTTGCGTCATTGCAATAAGTTGTCCTTTTTTTAACCGTACGCTTTACTAATTGTGGCTCACAAATACGTTAATGTTGGATACGCGTGGCAGAATCGTACAGTTGTTTTCATAGTGGTTCAGAAAGTTGTCTGTTTTTTTTTCGGTTTCCTTCAAGGAAACACGTAGTGATTTTGTCGATTATTTTTTATACAAATGGGCATATTGCAAATGATTTTTATAATATTATATGGACGACTTCAAGTTGTGCCCTGACGTTTGAAATTAAATAACCATACGACCGGTATTTTTTAGATAACACATCACAAAATCAGTATTATGTAATCAAATTGCGAATATTTCTTTTAAACTTTATTTATAATTATTTATACAACACTTACAAACAAACGCGGGAACAAGTGTAGTCGGCGTAGACGGAGGCGTCTGTATGTTGCTATTTTGGGTTGAAACCGGAATACTCAAAGAAAACAAACTTATCCTGTCTGGCGACCACCGTCAGATATACATGTACTTACAAACTGAGGATCGAACCCGGGGTGCATGTGCGCGCTCTTTACTAATTGTGCTAAACGGTCCTGTTTAGATTACGTGGAAGTGTGTCCGCAAACGTTACTTTTATTAACGAAAATGTAAACAGTTGGCTCATTAACTGGGACACCTATTCTGGATAAAAATGGTCACGAATAGAACCAGGCACAGGGCTTAATTCGTTTAATTTACTGTTTCGCCTGTCGAATGTTTCGAAAATCAACATAATACAATTTGGAAATTTTCAGAAAAATAAGCATATCATAGATGTAATATTATGGTAGTGCCACATATATAGAGGATATTCATATGTTTGCAACGAATATGACATATATGTTCATCGAGTGGTGTGAAATGTCCATATTTCGATGGTCTAGTAACATAAGGTCGTAACTGCTATGCTAAAGCATAGCACTTACGACCTTATGTTACTAGACCATCGATTTCACGAGTGCCGTTAGGAACTCGTGAAATATGGACATTTCACACCACGAGATGAACATATATGTAATATTAGTTGCAAAAATATGAATATTCTATTTATTATATACCGCTCCATGGAAATTAGCAGTTTTTAGACTGTATACGGTAATGAATGTGTATTTGCAGCCTATTTGCGCTGTTTTGTGCAGGTGCGCTTTATGAATATAGATAGCGGAAGTAGTCGTATTTTCATTGGAGTTGTTTATCATTGAATCAGCCGTACGATTGCCGTTTGATAACAATGTAAATATTCTTTAAAATTACCACTTGTAAATATGGTTATATGAATGTATAGCAATGTTACTAGTATATTTGCAATCATTGCAGACACTCATCATACTGCACAGATGCACAGGTCTCCAACATTTACACATTTAGGAAGTCCGACTTTGTCAGATCGTTGTTAATTTGCTTACTACATGCACATTGTACTAAGCATTGTACGTCTGCGTGCTTTGTTTTTTTCAAAGGGCCGTTCTAGTCGGTGGTATGTAAATAATATAAAGCAAACAAACACACATTCCAGATTTGCAGATTAAACTCGTCTAAAACATGTCGCAGGGTGTGGAGCCTCATTCCAACTAAATATATTTTGTGATCGGGTCAAATTTAGTGTATTATGGCGGTTACTGTTTTCCTCTTGGCGTGCTCGGTATAAGTGATTGCATCACGGATTACATTCTCGAGGAAAACCTTGAGGACACCACGGGTCAGAGATTCGCTTCACACCACCTCGGCGAGCGCAAACGGCGGATAGCTGGCTTTGTGATAGCCTGATTGTTATCACGCAACACATTCCTGCTGGATATTATCACGCAACACATTCCTGTGGCGTTTAGCACCCCCTTTCCGAGTCATTTTCCTCCCTTACATCTCCTCATTTTTCCGACATTAATGTATACATATTGCAGTTTTATGGAAAAAACACAACAAAAAAAAACAAATGGTAACCCATTATCAAAAATTAAAACCCACACAAATATAAAAATACACAGTAATGGATAAGTTTGCTCTGTATGTTCTATTGACCACTTTCGATTTTAACAACTATGCATTCCATTTTATAAATAAATACGTATGCTGTCGCGCGGATATCACTCATGAAAATAACAAATGTTTGAAGAAATCTGCATAGCCTGCGGTTGATAAATGCAAACATAAAATTTGAAGAAAACTTACAAAAAGAAATCAGTACCGGCAGTAAATTCATAGACAGGGTCGAGACGGGTATCCCGCACAATAACTGTTTAAGAGGACACGCCTAACAATATCTTCCCTCGGTGTGTAGGGGTTAGGGGGGGGGGGGAGGCAGTGGCGGCGGTAGGCAGCCAAGGGAGTGGGTGTGGGTGTCAGCGTAGCATTTTCCCATATACCTGTTAGTACGGGGTACATGTACATTAGCCCGTCCGTCAGTCATATTGGCTACACAGGAAAACGTTCCTCCCGCTTTCTGATGTAAATATAATTCAGAGAGTCAGGAATGGACAGTCGATTTTTAATTTGTTTAAAAATCTTCGGGGGTGTCCGACTACCCTCTAGACCCCATCGGGCGCTGTTCAAAGTTGTTGATATGTGCAGCCATAGGCCTATCCAAATTCTATCCAAAGTCTGGTCATTCATTTCTACAGAAAAAATAATGAATGTGCATATACTTTACAATTTCAAACACCAGGAATGCCGTTTAGTTTTTTGGTCTATGGTGAGGTAATGTCTACATCAATAAATGACGTCACAATTAACTGTAAATGACGTCAATTATATTCTGGCCTAAATTCTGAAATAATTGCAATGTATCTTTCTGACGACACATTTATATGAATCTATTATGGCGATGGTGGCAAATTGCGAAGCCACAGGTCGGCTAATTATAGATTTAAAATCGATAGTGCTGCGTTTGTTTTGTTCACTACATGTGCATATCATAGTTGTATTCTGTTCAATGTTTGCTAGTATACATACTAACACTTTAAGATACATTTAGTGTAACTTATCAGCAAAGTACTGTAGGCTGTTGAGTTGCATTGTACAAACGTCGCCGTTTCAATAACGTCATTTTCTCGATGACTTTACGTTTTTTCCGTGCGTGATTCACATGGTGCTACAAAAAGTGAGATACAACAAAAACTATGAAACATAATTGCATTTTCTTTTCAGAATATTGTTTTTAAAAGATGTCCGCATCATAAAATGTAAAAAAGTGAAAATCGAAAATGTCATTAAGGCTGGTTTTCACAGAGCGCGGCCCATATGTGTATGTATACCGTTATTCTTCCGAAACAATATCCACCGATGCTTGATATAAACTAAATATGATAATGAACCGCGTGCCAAGGGAATTTATTTAGAACCATAAATCTGTTGGCCAATGCAGTGTGTTGCTTTCACTGATGGAACAACCGTTTATGTTTCTGTAATTCAAGCGTTTTGCAGATTTCGTGCATCATGTTATTCTACTGGTTCCACCGTGCATCAATCTCTCAAATAAAGACATTATAGGAATGAATGGTCTTTTTGTGGAATTTATCGGGGTATAAACTTGGAAAAGTCGCGGGAATATTGGACGAAGGCCGGAAGGACAAAACTATTTACACAATTCCCTAACATTTGATTGGCCCGTAGCAAGTCTCTGTCAAAAATGTATATCCCAGTAAACTCCCACGCCGAACTACTTTCCGTAACCGTGAGGCGCAGTTAAAATAATTCTTAAGAAAACGGAAAATAAACACATTTTCTTGATGAATTTATTTCAAATGCTGGAATTATAAGGAACGAATGGCCTTTTTGTGGAATCCAGTATTCCAGCGACTTTTCCAAGTTTATACCCCGATGAATTCCACAAAAATGCCATTCATTCCTACAATGACTCATTGACGTTTTATAAAACAATTATGACTAATTCTCCCCCAACAGACACAGGGTAATCACATACACGATAACACATACGACTTTTGTCAATACTTTTTATTGGCCATTTCGTGTTTCGCCAACTTTCGTACAAGCGAAACGCGTGATCTACGCTAAACATCAATATTTGTTTCTTTCATGGCACATCTGTGACCTCGCGGGATGAACGCATTCCAACATGTATCCGACTGCATGCGTGCCGCCGACTGTCAAAGGGAGCATGCTGATAATAACAGACCGTCTGTGGGAATATGCTCCTTATAGTATTACCGTTTTCCGCCGATACTGATTTCTAAGAAAATACCACAGTTTCATTGAATCGTGTTTAAAGGTGACGAAACTTGCAGAGCACATGCGGACTTGAATTCCGTATGTGCTCTGCAAGTTGTGTCGACTTTGGACGTCATTTATGGACAGTATTTCTGATTCTCGGAATGAATATCGGCGAAAAACTGCGATGCTATTGCGTTGATAATTCCAGCACCAGTTCCAAATATAATATTGCACATATTGATGATACAGCATTGCAGTTGCACCATGACAAATACCAGTATGACCGCTGGATGAAGTCAACCACTAATTGCACACACTGCATAATTGGTATACCCAGACTAGGTTTGGTAATGCGGCAGCTGGTCTGTGACTTATCACAAACGCCGTAAGGTCCATTGTATCGGTATGCCACGACATGTATCAGACAACATTCCGCCATTGTTGTCCAGGTCAGATAACGCCGGAACTCTCGTTCTCGTCGTGTCAAATCTCGTCATTCCGCTATTTCTCGTCAGGTCAATTTTCGTCAGTTGGCGCTACTAGATCGCTATCACGTTCGCGGAATGTGCACGCGCTTGCTAGTTGTATGCTGCTATAGTTAATACGGATGTGTCGTGTATATAGAGGGAGATGTTTATTCAAAATACAACACTTTAAGCCATATGGCCCATGAAGCAATACGAAAATGGCAAACTATAAATCAAAACATATCATAGTGACAAAGACAATAACAGGACTGGTGTAAATATAAGTAGAAAGTCGTTTAAGTGTATTACCCGTGGTGGAATGCAACAATTGTGCTGGGGATTCAGAATTATAATCATGCTGAATTTACTGCACAACTACATCTTACATAATACCACAGACAAAACAATTAAGTTCATTTCTTTCACATACAAAACGTATATTGCTGTGTCTGACTTTTTTGTGTTCAATCTTAAAGAACGGAATGATGTAGCTTTTTAGAAACTGAGGGTGTTTTATATGTCATAATGAAATAAAAATTGCATGGAATTACAAAATTATTTGATAAATCCGTCAACTTACTTCCTTTAAAATAAAAGTTCAGGATCATTACATTTTCCTTTTATAGTGTTTAATTCCACCTAACAATATCTTCTACGCCGTCTGATTTTATTTGTCTCAGCCACAGCATCCATTTTTACGGAAGCATGGTGGGGACATGTGGTTTTTTTTATTTATCTCGTGGCCACGACATAATAAGTCGTGGCCACGAGATAAATAAAAAAAACACACCCGAGTTATGTCGTGGCCACGAGATCTTTAGATGTATTTTTTTTTATTTATCTCATGGCCACGAGATAAATTAAAAAAAAACACACCTAAAGATCTCGTGGCCACGACATAATTCAGGTGTGTTTTTTAGCTCACCTGAGCGAAGCTCATGTGAGCTATTGTTACCGCAATGTGTCCGTCGTCCGTCGTCGTCCGTCGTCCGTCGTCCGTCGTCGTCCGTGAACATTTTCAAACGTCTTCTCCTCGGTAACCATTGGGTCTATAGGCACCAAACTTCATGGTCATGGTCCTTAGGTAGGGGGATTACAAATTTGTTAAAATGACGTCATTACGTAATCCAAGATGGCCGCCGTCTAAAAATAGCACAAATTCTTAAAAAATCTTCTTCTCAAGAACTGCCAACTGGATTTCGACAAAACTTGGTAGGAATGATCGATGTACATTGCTCTTTCAAAGTTGTTAAAATGGTGACCCCGGGGTCAAAAATGGGCGTGGCCCGTGGGGTCAAATTGGGGTCAAATTTTATTTTTGACTGAATATGGTTATGTCATATATCAAATTGAAGGTATCAATGAGGCGATCACTCTGGTGCATTTTTTGTCGAAATCGGATTGTTATGTTATCCAAGATGGCCGCCGAAAGGTCAAAAGATCGTCCTTTTATTAGAGATTTCAAAATTCTTCTTCACATGAACCGCTTGGCTCATGGTAGCCAAACTTAAAAGTTATGGTCCATGGGTGAAGCCTTTTCAGATTTGTTAAAATGGAGGTCATCGCTAATCCAAGATGGCCGCCGTCTAAAAATAGCATAAATTCTTAAACAATCTTCTTCTCATGAACCGTTAGCCGGATTTCGACGAAACTTGGTAGGAATAATCGATGTACATTGCTCTTTCAAAGTTGTTAAAATGGTGACCCCGGGGTCAAAAATGGGCGTGGCCTGTGGGGTCAAATTGGGGTCAAATTTTATTTTTGACCGAAAATGGTCATGTTATATATCAAATCGAAGGTATCAATGAGGCGATCACTCTGGTACATTTTGTGTCGAAATCGGATTGTTATGTCATCCAAGATGGCCGCCGAAATGTCAAAAGGTCGTTCTTTTATTAGAGATTTCAAAATTCTTCTTCACATGAACCGCTTGGCCCATGGTAGCCAAACTTAAAAGTTATGGTCCATGGCCAAACTTAAAAGTTATGGTCCATGGGTGAAGCCTTTTCAGATTTGTTAAAATGGAGGTCATCGTCAAAAATGGGCGTGGCCCGTGGGGTCAAATTTTATTTTTTAACGAATATGGTCATGTTATATATCAAATCGAAGGTATCAATCAGGCGATCACTCTGGTACATTTTATGTCGAAATTGGATGGTCATGTCATCCAAGATGGCCGCCGAAAGGTCAAAAGGTCGTTCTTTTATTAGAGATTTCAAAATTCTTCTTCACACGAACCGCTTGGCCCATGGTGGCCAAACTTCACAGTTATGGTCCATGGGTGAAGCCTTTTCAGATTTGTTAAAACGGAGGTCGTCGCTAATCCAAGATGGCCGCTGTCTGAAAATAGCACAAATTCTTAAAAAATCTTCTTATGAACCGCCAGCCGGATTTCGACGAATCTTGGTAGGAATGATCGATGTACAATGCTCTTTCAAAGTTGTTAAAATGGTGACCCCGGGGTCAAAAATGGGCCTGACCTGTGGTGTCAAATTGGGGTCAAATTTTATTTTTGACCAAATATGGTCATGTCTATATCAAGTTGAAGGTATCAGAGAGGCGATCACTCTGGTACATTTTTTGTTGAAATTGGGTGGTCATGTCATCCAAGATGGCCGCCGAAAAGTCAAAAGGTCGTTCTTTTATTAGAGATTTCAAAATTCTTCTTCACACGAACCGCTTGGCCCATGGTGGCCAAACTTCACAGCCGGATTTCGACGAATCTTGGTAGGAATGATCGATGTACAATGCTCTTTCAAAGTTGTTAAAATGGTGACCCCGGGGTCAAAAATGGGCCTGACCTGTGGTGTCAAATTGGGGTCAAATTTTATTTTTAACCAAATATGGTCATGTCTATATCAAGTTGAAGGTATCAGAGAGGCGATCACTCTGGTACATTTTTTGTTGAAATTGGATGGTCATGTCATCCAAGATGGCCGCCGAAAGGTCAAAAGGTCCTTCTTTTATTAGAGATTTCAAAATTCTTCTTCACACGAACCGCTTGGCCCATGGTGGCCAAACTTCACAGTTATGGTCCATGGTTGAAGCCTTTTCAGTTGTTAAAACGGAGGTCATCGCTAATCCAAGATGGCCGCCGTCTAAAAATATCACAATTTGTTTTAAAACACATGAACTCAATGTCACATTCTCCTCTGGTGTTCATGGAGTCAGGTGAGCGAGTTAGGGCCATCATGGCCCTCTTGTTTATTTATCTCGTGGCCACGACATAATAAGTCGTGGCCACGAGATAAATAAAAAAACACATATGTCCCCTCCATGCTTCCGTACATTTTCGTGCCGATAAAACATTAATTCGTCAAACCGTACAAAGCCTACGTATCGTCCGCTGAGATATGTTCACGGTCTGCCGCCGCGTAATTTAGTTTCAAGCTTTGTTTGTAGCCAAATGGCGGCAAATGGTGGAGATTTAACGCACTTCCCCTTTCGACCGTGTTTAATGAGTCTGTAAATTGAATTTCACAGATTTTATGACTTCATTTGCTTTTATGGAATAGTATTTCACATGTCTGTCGGCATGTGATAGGTTAGGTTAATTCGATCGGTTCCTTTGGAATAAAGTCAATTTAAATGTAGGTTTAATCAGTATTTGCCCATTGCGTTTGGAATAGAACGGTATTAATATGTGTGTGTTGGGACAATTGAACGGGGTCAGTGGATGAAGGGGGCTAAGTCGGATTGACTTAGCCCCCTTCTTCCATTGACCCCTTCAAATTGGCAGTTAACTTGTCTGGGGTATGGCCTGTTAAGGCTGTTTTAGAATGAACCCCAATACTGGATTGGCGTGGGTAAGGTTAAAAGAAGTTAAATTCCTGCCATCTGCTGTGCTATTCTAGACGTGTTGGAATTGTTGTTAAACTGACGGAGCTCCATGGCGCGTCATGTGAATGCCTGCTACACGTGGCTTGCAATCACCAAGTATAAGCCTATACCCAGATCAGCATTCGCCATTGATGGCACTGTGGAATCCCCTATTGTTCACCCTCCCCTAGAATGAACAATAGGGGGTTCTACAGTGCCATCATCATTCGCGAATGCTGATTTGGGTATAGGGGAGGATGAACAATAGGGGGTTCTACAGTGCCATCATTGGCGAATGCTGGTCTGTGTATAGGGGAGTGTGAACAATAGGGGGTTCTACAGTGCCATCATTGGCGAATGCTGATTTGGGTATAGGGGAGGATGAACAAAAGGGGGTTCTACAGTGCCATCATTGGCGAATGCTGCTCTGGGTATAGGGGAGGATGCACAATAGGGGGTTATACAGTGCCATCATTGGCGAATACTGATCTGGGTATACGGGAGGGTGAACAATAGGGGGTTCTACAGTGCCATCATTGGCGAATGCTGATCTGTATATAGGGGAGGGTGAACAATAGGGGGTTCTACAGTGCCATCATTGGCGAATGCTGATCTGTATATAGGGGAGGCTGACCAATAGGGGGTTCTACAGTGCCATCATTGGTGAATGCTGATCTGGGTATAGGGGAGGGTGAACAATAGGGGGTTCTACAGTGCCATTATTGGTGAATGCTGATCTGTATATAGGGGAGGGTGAACAATAGAGGGTTCTACAGTGCCATCATTGGCGAATGCTGATCTGTATATAGGGGAGGGTGAACAATAGGGGGTTCTACAGTGCCATCATTGGCGAATGCTGATCTGTATATAGGGGAGGGTGAACAATAGGGGGTTCTACAGTGCCATCATTGGTGAATGCTGATCTGGGTATAGGGGAGGGTAAACAATAGGGGGTTCTACAGTGCCATCATTGGTGAATGCTGATCTGGGTATAGCGGAGTGTGAACAATAGGGGGTTCTGCAGTGCCATCATTGGCGAATGCTGATCTGGGTATATGGGAGAATGAACAATAGGGGGTTCTACAGTGCCATCATTGGCGAATGCTGATCTGGGTATAGGGGAGGGTGAACAATAGGGGGTTCTACAGTGCCATCATTGGCGAATGCTGATCTGGGTATATGGGATAGTGAACAATAGGGGTTCTAACATAGCCATCATTGGCGAATTCTGATCTGGGTATAGGGGAGGGTGAACAATAGGGGGTTATACAGTGCCATCATTGGCGAATACTGATCTGGGTATAGGGGAGGGTGAACAATACGGGGTTCTAAATGGCACATGCAAAGTTTCAAAATTGTTAGTCTATGTAATCTTTCCGCAATAATACAATAATTATGTTCAACAGTGGGTTCCTGGTTTTTGTAGAATTGATTATTAAATATAAATATTGGAAGTTGCAACCTACGTGTGTATTTACCAAGATGATCTTTGTAACGACTGTACAGACGGACGACGTATTGTAATGTTCACGAACATTAGACACTTACCACACAAACATATCATGTCATTTATTGTACAGTAATGAAATGCATGTACATTTATTGCATACAATTGGCTTTCACAGTGTAAAAAGACTGATGACACATTTTTTTAATAATTAGTGTATTACAGTGGAACCGCTCTAAACCGGACACCCGGGATCTCCCCGGGTGTCCGGTTTAGAGAGGTTCCACTGTATTTAAGCACTACATGAACACTTTATGTAATTTTAAATCGTGAACAGACACGACAATGAACTAAAATACAATTAAACTCATCTAAATTGATCACAATAGTGTCCCCACGGTGTCCGGTTTAGAGAGGTTTCACTGTACTATACAAGTATGGGTACCTCTTCAATATTTGAATGGCTAACCGTGTTGTGATTGGTCAGATTTCGTGAACGATTGTACGCTGGCCGTCAGAGTCGACCGACGACGTATGTCAGCGGGCGGCCCGTGTACCATAAGTGCTTCTTGCATTCTACATACAAGTACGTACAATATAAACTACCACAGTCCAAGGGCAGACGCTCATAAAATTGTCATCAGCATGATATACATGCAAACGCAAATAAAATAAAATCGGTAGTTGAAAGATAAGTCAATAGAGGGTAATAAACCGTTTGCGAATCTTGCATGTCAAATTGCATGCATTCGTATTTGTGGCTTTGTCATCTGTTTTCTATTTGTCTACAATATGTCAGTAATTTGCAATGCTGAATTAGTTTGTCTTCTGTTGTTATTGTTTTATCTTCCATTTTCTTATCGCAAACATGTTCAGACAACATTTTAGAATCATTTCCACTTGTAAAACTATGATTTTATTGAGAGAGAAAAGAGAACATGTAAAAGAACCGTCATTTAGCTGCACGTTTTTCCACTTTCTAGGCATTTGGTTGCTCTTGAATCTTAGTTTGTGATTGGAGTTATATACGCAGAGCTAGGTCAACGCATGCTTCGGAATGCAGCTCCATGCTAGTTCCATGCACGTGGCGTCCCGCTAACTCCACCTATCAGTTGAAGTAAAATCTCTACATATATAGAGAATAGAGGGTTAGTGCCGTGTATGGGAAAAATATCTGGCAAGGCTCAGGAAACGGGATGGGCGAGGCTCTGCCGAGCACATCCCGTTTCCGTGCCGCGCCAGATATTTTTTTCCATTCACGGCACTAACCTACTATTCTATTTATCCCGTGAACACCTACAAATGGCTGTAAAATGCAAAACATAGTATTGACTGGATATCAAAAATGTTTCACGGCACCGTGTTTCACGACACATACGCACTGTGTTGACGGGATAAATACGTAGTTGTGTCGTGTCAGACAGATGTCGGATTTGACTCTTTTGTTGAACGTAATATGGATGTACATGATGCGCTCAAGTACCGGGTTGTACTTGACAATAGACAATAGTACGGGACAATAGACTGCGTGAGGTCTAATCTCGGTGTATCACTTTCGATTTCACTCAATGTAATGGAGTAACTACTTGTAGCAAAATGAAGTGTTTGACCAGCATAGCTCCCGATACATGATTCAATCAATATATCCGAACAGGGGGCCGTTTCACTAAACTTCGGACGACTAAAATGTTCGTAAGAGCAAATTTAGGATCGTCTTGAAATTTCCTATGCTCAATAAATGTAAATCCAATGATTGTTTACAAGAAAACGTTGTTAATGTGAAACATCATAAGTTTGCACTTACATACATTTTAGTCGTACGAAGTTTAGTGAAACGACCCCAGTTTCCCAATGCTGTTGCAATTATTTAAACTGCTAAGTCTCTCAATGCACATTCGAATGCATGGTGCAGTTGTATATTGGACTACGGACCCACTTGAACAAACATTTTTTCCAGACATGTCATAGTGTATCTATCATTCTGATATCTCGTCAACTGACACCATAGTCCGGAGATAAGTGGCTACTTGTTTTATCAACAGACCCGTCATAAATAAGACGCAGAACATGTGAGACAGGTAAATATACCCGTACATGTAACTCCTTTTTCATAACGATTTCGAGCTTCGTCAGAAAGTCGAGGGGATAGAAAAAACGACGGCGATCGTGAGTTCAAATCGTACTGTTTCATATATTGTTTACTTAAATATGTTTATTGTTTCATTTGTTATTTATTGTATTTGTTGCCATTACACAATAAGGAATTTGCGTATGATACAGATCACAGCTAATACTTATAACAAAATACATTTGATAGGGTTCGAACTGTAAATCGAGGAGACACAACAAACGGGGTATGCGATATTCTGCCGCCTCGATACCTCTGAGCCACATCCCCACGTCAAACTGTGACTACCAACATACACTATAGTAACCCGAATTTTCTGACTGTCAGAAAAATCGGGTTAACAATATAGTGGCAGACATGGTTTCTATCATGCATTTATTTACGAAAACAAGGCATTGTTATGATAATTATCTGGTGTACCTAGTTTTGGACGCGTCGGTTGACCATTAGCAAATTATTAAATCGTCTTTCATCATTTATAAATGTACAAGTACACGACTATACTCGATTGCCCCGACCTTCCCGGGACCCCAATACAAGCATTACCGGACCCCCTACGGTTAACCCTCCCCTAGTGTATAACATTGAAGCATAGGAAAATTCAGAGCCTACTTTTGATTTCGTGAAACTTGGTCCAATGCTGATTTTATTGCGAAAAAATAGTTTCCACATGTTAACTCCCCATAGAGAAATACTATCACTTAAACACTTAACATGATCACATTACAGTAGAACCTCAATAAACTTGACACGCACAAAACTTCAGTGTCTTTCGTTTTGAAGAGTTCCCGGCCCTGTCATTTATCTCTACTCACAGTGTAATCTCTATAAATCGGACACCCTGGGGACCCCCAGGGTGTCCGATTTAAAGAGGTCCCACTAGGCGAGCACTCCAGAAGTGGCATGTTTTAGTGTCACGTGTTTACATGAGTGTGGGCATCCGGATCCACTAAACTTCACAGATTGTTGCAATCTTTTCTTTGATATCGTGATTGGCTCTCGGCATTTACCATCACAGCAACATTACGAGCACAACATATGCAAGTACAACCAGACTCATTTGATCGTGGAGTTTGGTGCCACTTCATACCGATGCAATTTAACCCTTTCAACCCTAAGGAACTGGAATGGACTGTGATATGCTAATGTTCCGACCAATCCAATGGTCACAAACTGATTTTCAGATTCGTCCATTTATGAAAAGGGGGTGTTTTTGTTCTCAAAATATTAAAATTACTTTCAAAAAGTGCATATCCTGATGAGACGGCTCGTTACGAGCCGGCTCATCTGGATCTGCACTTTTTGCATAAACCGATATAGCGGGATTTCGGGTTCAAAGGGTTAATGGTGAAAGATGTGACATTTGCATGTGAACGCACTCACTCGCACTAGGTGTTTCAAGCGTTCCGAAGCACCAGATGCATGCGTATTTCGTTACATCAGCAACGTATTTCTATATAATACCCATTTAATACGTATGAGTATTAATTACTGTCTGTTCCATGGTTTGCTGCCGACGAACATTTGGTACATTAAATCTAAAAAATATTTAAATGCAAGTACTTTTTCATCAATAACAAAACAGTCACCCTCCCCAAAAAAAATGTGTTTATGAAATTCCATCAAATATTGATTGTATTGCGAAAAAACGATTTTCCTTTGGGAATTTAACATGGGGAGTCAATTTCCAATATTTTTCGTTTTCTGATCCTGAAAAACGAAAAAAATATTTAAATTGACTCCGAAACCTGGCGAGATAGCTTGAAAATGATGTAACTAAGAAAACAATAGTTAGATTTTAAAAATCGGTCCACAAATAAAAAAAATATTTAAAAAATAAATCTATTTTTAGCCCCCATGTTAAATTCCCATACATTTTTTTGGGGAGGGTGACTTTTGTTATTGATAAAAAAGTACTTAGTTTTAAATATTTTGTAGATTTAATGTGTTTAATAGCCAAAAGTTCGTCGGCAGCAAAACGTGAAACAGACAGTAGTATGTCGGAATGACCACAATCAGTATCATATCTAAAATAATTATGGCCGAAAAACTGTCCAACATGCAATTAGGAGCACACACTGTCGGCGTGTTTCTGCTTTCATCGGTATACATATGAACAAGGCTTTGGTCGGACACGACCTCGTATCATAACAAAATAACATGTTTAAACATTTATGCAGGATAACGATAATTCTGAAATGATCATATGAACTTGCCACCACAATCTTGATTGTAGAGCCTTAAACACATGATTTCGTTTGTTATGATACGAGGTTGTGTCCGACCTAGGAAAAGCAGCTGTAATTCGATATTCTTTGCATAATTATGTTCTAACTATGTTATTTTAGCAAGATAACAATAATTATCAAATGAACATATGCACCTTCTGCCAAAATATTCACATTAGCGTTAATAAAATCGCGGAATTAGTTATGATACGAGGTCGTGTCCCACCAAAGTTAGAAGCCTTATTCATATATATAATAAATTATATATATATAGTTATACCGATGAAAGCCGAAACACGCCAAATGCCTGTGATTATGAGATGCATGGTTCAATTCGCAAAATGCGAGTTCAAGTTTTACCAAATGGATGGAAATTGCTATAGTGCAGATAAATATATCACACCATGAATACAAATAAACTCAAGTACTTCATACTGGCGTGGTTGTAATTTTCAAAGCAGTACTGTATATCTTTCAACCGTCTTACTAAATTGTGTTTTTGACTGGAGAAATGGGATTATCGGTTTTGCGACCAGTGTAGATCCAGATCAGCCTGTGCATCCGCACAGTCTGATCAGGATCTACACTGTTCGCCATTCCATCAATGAAACAAATTTCATGCTTCTAACAAGTACTGTAACTTGCTATAATGTTACAGGACATTGCTATTTGATCAGGAGCTACACTGGTCACAAATGCCATAAGCCCTATTTCTCCAGTCACAGCCACAGATATGCAATTCAAATGAGTTTTACTTCCTGTAGTTAGCTCCACTGGTGGTATAAATTTACAGCATCACATTGAAGTATATTCAATTTCCGCCCAATTTCAGAACAACACATCAAAACACTGCACGCCTGTTGATGAACTCTGGTGTACCTTTCAGGCCTTCAGACAACATTCAACAATGTTGAAACGAACTTCTATGTTCCTTACGTGCTTTGCATAACCGGCTCGTTAGTTTAACCCTTTCACCCCTAACTATATGATATCCGATAGTCCCATGCCCATTTCTGGGCAAAGTGTAGGTTGGCTCTATCCAACGACCACGGGGGCAGTTTCATTAAACGTCGTACGACTAAAATGTTCGTAAGTGCAAAATAATGATAGTCTGTAAATTTCACATTAACAATGTTTTATTGTAAACAATTATTGGATTTACATTTATTGAGCATAGGCTGCACATGCAGCCTATGCTCAATAAATGTAAACCCATCAATTGAAATTTCCAGACGTTCCTAAATTTGCTCTTACGAACATTTTAGTCGTACGACGCAGGGCTCTCAATAAGGGCCGGGGGCCGGGGATTTCCCCCGGCAACTTCCTCATTCGGCACCGGCTACTTTCTCAGTAAAAAAAAAAAAAAATAAATAAATATTTACAAAAAAGAAATCAAAAAAAAAATCGAACTTTGATCGTGTGCGAATAATGAATTTATCCGCGTATGGACGGCCATTCAGCCAATTTTCACCCTTGAATACAAATTAATAATGAATTAGGCCTATACAACTTTTTTTTTATTTCACCGGGGCGGGTGCCGTTAAAAAATAAGCGCGGAGAGTGATGTCTCGCACAGCAACAACAACAACAACAAAATGCCTGGAAATCGCGCCTGAGTGGTTCTGGTTTTAAAAATGTTCTTCTTTAACCATGCACAATTCTTGTTTTGTTTTTTAAAAATCCAAAATCAAGTTTTTGCAGGTGAAATAATCAGCGTTGAGCCAGGAAATAGTGTGTGAGGCGTTCTGGTTTAAAAAAAATTCGTGGGGGAGGACCCCAACCCCCCCACCCCCGCATACATTTGATTTTGGTTGACGCCCTCCTCCCCAACTGGAAATCCTATACCCACACCTGGATATCTACATTCACTTTCCTGCATTTTTATGTCGTTTAGAACCAATATTCTCAATTTCTATCACCAAAAATGGCAGAAATAATGAACATATAATTTACTTCTGGCAAAAGTTGACTAAATATAGGTGCAAATATTGATTCTAAAAGACACCAGAATGCAGGAAATTGAGTCTAGAGGTCAAAAAAATTTCGGGGGGGCATGCCCCCGGACCCCCCTAGCCATCTCGTAAGCTTCGCATATTCGACGAAGAAACTTATTGAGAGCCCTGACGACGTTTAGTGAAGCGGGCCCCAGTTGTATTATTTATATCGTACTTGTTTGCAATCGTTATAAAAAGATAAACTAGTCATGGGATATGACTGTATTGTTTCACCCTACATTTATTCAGTTGAGTGCGTGCTAATGAAACGTGGCATGCGATGAAGGATATGGTGGTTTAATTGAACTTAAATCATGTCCTGGGCGTGTTTGAAACGTCGTCCTTCAACACTTGTTCTATACAGCTCGTATGTCACGTGATCATATTTCAAATGGCAGGATGTACCTTACTACAATTTCAGCCAGCCCCTCCCCATATCATAGCCCACACAGTTCAATCTGATCAGTGTCTCCAATGGTGTACTATGTCCAAATATCCTTCATGTTAACCGGTGACCAGGTGCCCGTTTCACTAAACTTCGTAAGACTAAAATGTTCGTCAGATTTAGAATAGTCTGTAAATTTCAATTGATGGATTTACATTTATTAATTGTTTACAAGAACATGTGGTTAATGTGAAACTTACAGACTATCCTAATGTTGTACTTACGAACATTTTAGTCCTACGAACACTGGTTGATTTGGAAACAACGCATTGGCACTTACATATGAGTGAGACATGCCATGTGATTGTGTACCTAATAAAATGTGCGATCTTTCATAAAAAATATTTACAGAAACTATCATATTGTATGTAAATGACGTCGAAAGTTGACGAAATTCAATTGTCCTGGGAATTCCGCATTTGGTATGTACATTTCGTCACATTTCGACGTCATTTACGGAAAAAAATCGGAAATTCGGGAACTGTTTTTCACGAGCTATAAAATCACATGGTGTGTCTCAAGGTACAAAATCACATGGTGTGTCTCAAGTTTCATTGTAAATGAAATGCATACATTTCCCCGTTTCACCTTTGCTATTGAATTGGTTATCCGACACTCACTATATATATGTGTACATAATATGACACTGCATATGTCTATTATGACAAGGCATAATGTGGGCGGAGAAATGTGGCTTTATTAATACATAGTCCATCCCGAGGTTTCTGTCTTCGGGCCGAGTGCAGCCCCTGACCCGCGCTTCTGCAGTCTGATACTGATCTACAGCGAAACCTCGCTAAACCGGACACCCTGGTCCCCAGGGTGTCCGGTTTAGCGAGGTTTCACTGTAAATCAGGCATTTGATTATTCCTAGCTATAGTTGTGTGCTATGCAATCACGAACAGGCATTATTACCTGAGATAAATGACCAAGAAACCCATCAAAATTATGATCACGGTTGTTTCTTGTTGTCCGGTTTAGAGAGGTTCCACTGTCGTTTGTTTACCAAATACGTAACCATAGCAACGTCGTTGACGCTGTAGCTCTTCCCCTTCCAGAAGATATCAAACGTATCATTGTAGCGGTGAGAATGTAATTTTTCTTTATTCCATTTACTGAATGGCGATCAGTGCAGACCCTGATCAGACGACAGGTTCTTGAAGAACGGTTCATATTTCGGTGTTTTATGGGTTATTGCGGTAACTCTGGTGGTTTAGGTGCATTGTTACCAACATACAATTTACGTCACCTCCCGCGAGCTACACGTATACGTACGAATTTTGATAGTAAGAAAGGGCCCTGAAAGTTTGGAACGGTGAATGTGTAGATAATTGACGATTGTTGACGTGTGTAATGATTAATCATTAGTAGCTGCACAAAACTATGTAAATTACCCAAAACCAACGAAATCCACCCAAATGTATCCAAAATCCACCCAAATACCCATATGATACCAACAGTCTGACCATCTATTCAAACACCTGTGATTACACTGATCAGGGGCCCGTTTCACTAAACTTCGTACGACTAAAATGTTCGTAAGTGCAAATTTATGATCGTCTGGAAATTTCAATTGATGGATTTTCATTCATTGAGCATAGGCTGCATAAGCAGCCTATGCTCAATAAATGTAAACCCAATAATTGTTTACAAGCAGTGTTAATAATAATATGAAATTTACAGACTATCATAAGTTTGCACTTACGAACATTTTAGTCGTACGAAGCTTAGTGAAACGGCCCCCTGGGTCTACACTGGTCGCGCGGTATAGACCATCATATCTGCAGCAACAATCTAGTTTGATGTACATTTACAGATACCCCGTGTCAGACGTAACGTATAGCGCAATGCATCAAACCACGGCACTCACTTAGTATGATTAATGAACTTATGTAATAATCCAACTCTCAGACAATACAGGCAGTAACAAACGAGGCCATATTAATCATGTTAATTAAGCCATTCCACACATTTACATATATACACACAATAGACTTGAAGCTCTCTATGTTTCAATCTATTAAAAGTTTTACATTATGAACATTTCTTTCGATATTTAGATGCAAGTTATGATTGTATAACCATTTTACATAAACTTGCTACTAGTGTATTCAACAGACGAATGCGTACCGATAGTTCGCATTGTTTCATATCCTCGTTCGCCATTCCCAGAACTGTTTGAACTGCAGTTTTACACGTATTATCCGCGAGTGCGGTTACACTATCATAATATTCCTGCTAGTCTTGTAAATATTTGAGTCACGTGGCCAATGGGAATGTCCTATTGAACGTAAGTCAGGGATTATTGCGGTAAGTCGGTCGGTTGTATGTGTGTCTGAGGTGGGACTTTATTCAAAGGTAACTCCAGCCCCCGTCTTCTGTGAATGTAATTCCAACAAGCCTACGTTACTCCAGAATCGATTCAACAACATGGTGCAGTTGTATTTCTCAGAATGATGCGAAACAGACACACAGTGTATTCGTGTTATTAACCAGCATAGACGCTGGTCGGCCTGCATGACTATGCAGGCCGATCAGCATCTATGCTGGTTAACAGCAACAGCGATGCGCGTAAGATTAACGACAAACGCTATGAAAATAACCGATAGCCACACACACACACGCAGTAGTTTCTCGTCTACGCTGGTTGTCCGGATATCGGTCCATACCAGCGCACGAGATTTCAGCCCACTGTTGATGTTTTATTCGATACAATGAACCGCGGCTGTTATAACAGGCAGTTGTGAGCGAGCATCACTGGGAGCAGCATCTATGTAGCCGACAACCGGTAACTGTATTGGATCCGGTGCTGAATTAGGAATTACATATAATTACAGGACGTGACAATTTCACTTGTTCGGGGTTTTGGAATTACGGTATATTGGAAGTTAAAATTCATTCTGCGTTTGATGGATTGTAGAGTTGCCTGGTTAGTATCGTTGTATTAATTTTGTGTTAAGCTTAGTTGACGCTATTATTACTATTTATGTTTTAATATTATTATTATTATATTATTATTATTATTGTTTATTATTATTATTTATTATTATTATTATTTTATATTAACTGGAATCAGAAGTTCATAGCAATACCGTGGAACATAGTGATTATTTATAATTTGATTTAAATTTGCAAACTTATATGCGCACACTTACTTCCTTTTGGTAGGAACCACGTGCGGACGAGGCTTGAGGTATTAATTAAGCCGGTGCTAGGAGGCAAAATGTCATCGACTGTGACACTATTGGCACGGTCATAGACACCAAACGAACACAAGTGCAATAAAATAGCAATGTACTCGTTTTTTGGTAGTGGTGTTCAGCGTTATATTGAATCTATCGTCTTGAATGTTTAACCCTTTCAACCCTGAGTTACCGGACTGGACTGTGATAATGTTACTTTTCTGACCAATCCAAATGTCAGAAAATGATTTTCAGACTAGTCCATTTATGAAAAGGGGGTGTTTTCGTTCTAAACAAATATTAAACTTACTTGCAAAAAGTGCAGATCCTGGGGACCGTTTCACTAAACTTCGTAAGACTAAAATGTTCGTAAGTGCAAATTTAGGATCGTCTGTACATTTCAATTGATGAATTTACATTTATTGAGCATAGGCTGCATATTGTAAATTCAATAATTGAATACAAGAAAACATTGTTAATGTGAAATTTACAGACTATCATAATTTTGCACTTACGAACATTTTAGTCATACTAAGTTTAGTGAAACGGGCCCCTGATGAGACGGCTCGTCACGAGCCGGCTCATCTGGATCTACACTATTTGCCAATACCTCTATACAGGTATGTTTAAGGGTTAAACACACAGCAATGCAATTCAGCGCGATTTATCGGATTATAAAATATCCACATGCGTTATTTGAGTGATCCGGGTATGGAAGGTTTTGAGCCAATTCCCACCCTTAAATATAGCCGAATATAATAGAATGTTAGTGATGTTATGATCCTTGGCAATCGTTGGGCACATTGTCACTTATGTGGTTCATTCCCATGAAACTCGAGGATCGGACGCGAGTCTCGAGGTACGTGTAATTAGTTTATCAACAAAATTCCATTTGCTACAGTTCGTGTATTGGGGAATAAATTGACAAGAAATAAAGAATTTAATGAACCTATTTCAAGGATTTTAAGTGACAACATGTTGCGTGACGTTTCATGCTTTATTTCTCAGTTGCGTGACAGACTGCTTCAGATCTTAATTTTCAGCGAACAGTGCTCTATAAAGAAGTCAGTATTGCGTTATAGAATATTGAACGTTATATTGTTTAAACATATATATAATCACTTGCACTCACAGAATTTGATTTACAATATACAATCTGGTTTTATACCAGGCCATTCTACGGTATACCAACTTATAGACATTCACCATCAAATATGTCAGGCATTTGATGAAAGACAATCTACATGTATAGTATATTGTGATATTTCTAAGGCTTTCGATAGAGTATGGCATAGGGGATTACTATTTAAGTTACGGCAAAATGGATTAAATGGTTGTATCTTACACTGGATCGAAAACTACTTGTCGGATAGGAAACAGTCTGTACCAATACGGTCCACAACCTCAGATACCAAGTTAATAACTGCTGGCGTACAGCAAGGCTCGGTGCTCGGTCCTTTACTATTTCTAATATATGTCAACGATATAACTGACCATCTACTAAGTATTGTTCGATTATTTGCTGACGACAGTTCTCTATCATTTTCCACAACAAATACTGATGACCTAGAAGGCATAATAAATTATGACCTGCTAACTATTGCTGACTGGGCAAAACAATGGTTGGTCAGTTTCAATCCTAACAAGCCTGAAGCGATGCTTTTAACCCTAAGACTACTCGATCGACCTGTAAACCTAATCTTTCAAAACACGCCTATAACCTTTGTCGACGACCATAAACATCTCGGTTTAACGCTGAGCAATAACGGGAAATGGCATACACATATACAAAATATAATTAATTCGACTGCGAGAGTGTTGGGAATAATGCGAAACCTAAAATTTAAGATAAGCAGACAGTCTTTAAACCAAATATATATATCTTATATGAGACCTATACTCGAATATGGTTCGCCGGTCTGGGATGGATGTACAGAATATGAAAAAGATTCATTGGAAAAAATTCAGAATGAAGCTGCGAGAATAGTAATCGGTTTAACACGGTCAGTGTCACTTGATAATTTAAGGAAAGAAGTTGGATGGCAACTTTTATCTGTTCGACGTAGTATTCAAAAGCTTTCGATCATGTACAAAGCAACCAACAATCAAGTACCTAGGTATATCTCCAACCTGATTCCTCCCACTGTTAATAACGTATCTCGTTACAACCTTAGAAACCAATTTGATATAAATGTCCCGACTACTCGACTGGAAGTATACAAACAATCATTTATACCATCTGTGGTACAACTTTGGAATGAAACTGATCCTTCAATGAGGAATGTAGATAGTCTTAGACACTTTAAAAAAAACAGCATGCGCCAAACAATTATACACTCAATATGAAATACCACCATATTACTTAGTGGGAGACAGGTTTTCGTCAGTTATGCATGCAAGACTTCGTAATAAATGTAGCAGTCTCAATTCCGATCTTTGCAATAACCATATCAGAGAAACTCCCTACTGCGAGTGTAGCGACATTGTAGAAGACGCTGAACATTACTTCTTTGAATGCAACAAATATCATGCACAGCGTCTCATTCTACGCCAGTCACTGCAACGATTTCATAACCTGAACGCGCACATGCTTTTGAACGGCATACCTGAACAAAACAATGAAAACAATATTATTATCTTCAATTCTGTACAAAATTATATTAAAACTACAAAACGATTTGAGTAACTTCGTTGATAGATGTATGTAACGTAATCCATATCCGATGTATTCCATTCGATTTGCCAGCATCATCCACAACCACCGGTTATTAATGATCACTGAAATTTATTGAAACTAGCACTAATACATTGATGGATTTGCTTATGTAGTATATGTACTTGGCGACAAAAACAACTTTTATTCTTTCTCCAAATCTCATATCTCACTATCCACCTCTTCTCTACTTTTTTGTCCGTTTTCTTTCCATACATTATGTAAACATATATTTATCGCTTGATTATTGGTTTGTATTCGTGTTTATATGCCTGTATACATGTATTCATGTATCGCCATTGCTGTTGAATTATTGTACTTTGTAACACTTAGGTGAGGGCTGTAACTAATGTTGAGAGAACTTGTAGCCCGAGCCTATTGTATTTATATGCAATAAACTATGTTTAAACTAAACTAACGTTATATGTGGCATTGAGTGGAGAATTTGAACTTATGGGATGTGTGACCAGTGTAGTTCCTGATCCAATAGCACACTCCCGTAGCATGATAGCGATTTGTATTGATTGTTGGAAGCCTAGCTGGTGTTCCATTGATTGATGCAGATCCTGGTCAGACTTAGCTGCACGTTTTCCGCTTTATAGGCAACAAGTTGCACTATATACTCTGGCGCGGATCCAGGATTTCGGGTTAGGGGGGGGGTGTAACTATTTTGCAATACTTGACTATGTTATCGAACGAGCATAATATAGTCAAATATTGCAAAATAGTCGACCGAGCAGAGATAGCGCTAGGGGGTCCGGGGGCATTCCCTCCACCCCCCCGCAAATATTTGGAAATCTACATGGCATTTCCTGCGTTCTGGCGCATTTTGGAGCACAAATATATTGACACTGTCACAGTATGTTTAGACATGATTTTTGATTGAAAACGTTTAAATGTTGAAACAATAAGAAAACGACCGAAAAATGCATGGAATACACTTGGCATGAAACGTGCCTTGTAACTTGTAAAAAATCTTTACTCGGCGGGAATTTTAGGGGGGGGGGGCGCGCGCCGGGTCCACCCCCCCCCCCCCTGAATCCGCCCATGATAGTATGTAATGTAGTGTAATGAAATGCAATTAGAGTTATGTACTCAGAACTAGATCAGACTGTGCGAATGCACAAGCTGATCTAGATGTACACCGGCCGCAAAATTCATAAGCTCCATTTCTCCAGTAACAGCCAAATATAGACCACAGTCTGATGAATACAACTACGACATTGTGTGGTCAGTGTAGATTATGGTCCTCATATATACATTTCTACTGCCTGACCCACCTAACATCCGCCGATTGATATGGGGCAATTAATTGCTGAAATGTATCAACTCTTATTACACTTTTTTGTAAATTATAAAAATGTCACCCTACTCAAGGCATTCCTTCAAATTTTGATTTAGTGTTTGTGGATCGATTTTAAAATCTTCCTGATCTGAGGCTATGCTGGTCGCATACGTCGTAATGTGCGTTTTCTCAACTGGAGGTCCATATATATGGAAGCCCATTAGGGCCACGTCACTTTCAAGAAAATTCAAGAAAACATCTTGAAAATTCAATAAACATCTTGAAATATTGAATTTTCAAGTTCTTTTCTTGAATTTTCAAGATCTTTTCTTGAATTTTCAAGAAAAGATCTTGAAAATTCAAGAAAAGAACTTGAAAATTCAAGAAAAGATCTTGAAAATTCAAGAAAGTATCTTGAAAATTCAAGAAAAGATCTCGAAAATTCAAGAAAAGTTAAAAAAAAAAGTGTAGTGGCCCTAATGGGCTTCCGTACATATATTAGGACTGTGGCTGAGTAAAGGGGTATAACGACGTATGCGCCCAGTGTTGGCCGTGCGTGCTCAGCATGCGAATCGGCCGGCGCATTCTGATAACGGTATACGGTGACCAGTGCTCCAGATAAGCTGCGTATTTGCGTAAATACCCAATTAAAATTGCCAAAAACCCAATAGAAATCAGAAGTAACGAGTATCAAAAATCAGTAACAAATTTGTGGTACCTTTATCATGCTACAGAAAACAATAAACAGACCACAAATATAGCATATTTTTCTTATTTTCCATGAAAACACATCTTGGTATTTCATTAGAATTGTCTCCAAGGACTTCAGAAATGATGGAGTGACAATACTCAATTACTAATTCCTTATCTGGAGCGCTGATTAGGACTGTGACTGAGTAAAGGGGTCTAACGACGTATGCGCCCAGTGTTGGCCGTGCTCAGCATGCGAATCGGCCGGCGCATTCTGATCACGGTATACGGTGACCGTAATTCAGTTATTCCAAGCTGGTTGTATGTCTCTGAATAACAACTTTGATGATGGTGACTTGGGAGGGTTATTTATTTGTAGGGACTCTAAGGACGTGCACAAACAACAATTTTGCCAAATTCCAGGGATTCCGCTGGGGAACATAAACAAAATCGCCACTTCCAAACTTTTTTTTTAAAAATGTATATTTTTTTTTTGAAAATTGTAATTTTTAAATTGTTTATTTTTATCGCCAATTGCGAAAGTGGCGATCGCCAGCGGAATCCCTGTTAATTCCTTATGTGCACTCATAGTCAAGTATAACGCTGAACTTTATGTTGATGTATACATTTTCAGGAATTAATCAGAATATAACACACACTATGAATGTATGTGCTTAGGGGCACGGATCCATGACAACAGTGACTATACTGTCATGTGTTTTTATTTTGTTGATTTTGAAATAATTGTTTTCATGTCGGGAAGATTTTGCAATGATAGATTGTATTCCCATGAACATTGATAAGAATACCACATTATGGATCACTGTGTCAGACTGTGTACGATCAGTTTAACTTAAGTGATATTCCACCTTCCAATGTGTATTTAAAATGGATGATGGTTTCTCCGAGGTAATACTGTAACGTGTATTCGGTTGTTTTTGTTTTCCTTCCTGTTTGGAAGTGAATCACCGCTGTTACGTAGTACATGCTGCGATTGAAAGACAATTAGATGAATAAGTATGCAATGTGCATTGTGTATTTCAAACTATTTGTCGGTGCACGTGTTTGTCGCTATTAGTCAGACAGGTGTGACCGGATATATCTACATGCAGGGCTCCAGATAAGGAATTAGTAATTGAGTATTGTTACTCCATCATTTCTGAAGCAATTGGGTATTTAAACATTTTAATTGGGTAAAATTAATCACACTACTGTTTACGCATCAACAGACAGCAATTATTGAATAGTTTGTTTCGAAATGAAAACATATCTTGGCATTGCATTAGAATTGTCTCCTTTGGAGACAATACTAATGAAATACCAAGATGTGTTTTCATGGTAAAATAAGAAAAATATGCTATATTGGTGGTCTGTTTATTGTTTTCTGCAGCATGATAAAAGTACCACAATTGTTCTCATTGCTTTTTGATACTCACTACTTCTGATTTCAATTGGGGTTTTGGCAATTTTAATTGGGTATTTACGCAAATACGCAGCTTATCTGGAGCGCTGTACATGTATCTACATTTTAAAATATACAGTGGAACCTCTCTAAACCGGAGACACAGAGACATGTTAGTTGTACTTTATGTTTCATTGCCATTTACCTCCAATGATAATGTATGTTCATGATCGCAAAGCATCTGCGCGTGTCTTGAAGTAGTCAACTGTCTGTTTTACAGTGGAACCTCTCTAAACCGGACATCCTGGGGTGTCCGGTTTAGAGAGGTTCCACTGTTGTTTTATTAGGGAGGAGTGTAGTACGCATTAAAATGCTGAATTATTTTTTATCGTCAGCTGTTTATTTTTATTTTCATTTTTTCTTGATGAAAACATCTGTTGACAGCGTACGAGAATTTCGTAAAGTTAGCCCCCTTCTTCAACGTCCCCTTTAATTGTAATTAAGTATTAGGGGTCGAGTCTGTGAGACGACTTAAACGGTGAACAAGGGTACCATGCAGTAATCTAGCTGTCACCCACATCTGGGAGCCGTTTCACTAAACTTCGTACGACTAAAGGTTCAACTTTAAGATCGTCTGGAAATTTCAATAGATGAATTTACATTTATTGAGCATAGGTTGCATATGCAGCCTTTGCTCAATAAATGTAAATCCAAGTGTTTACAAGAAAACGTTGTTAATGTGAAATTTACCGACTATAATTATTTTGCACTTACGAACGTTTTAGTTTAGTGAAATGGCCCCCCTGGGTCCCAAAAATCCCAAGTATTTTTAAGACCGTATTGCACGGTTTGAGTCCATTGACTGCGTCACTCTAGGATTGTCAAGTTTTGATTTCGAGTGTGATAAATAATCGACAATCCCATTGTTTACCCGTTATCTACCTCGATATTCTGTATGATGACGAAATAACACCTATTGTTTGTTTCGGGTAGACCTGTCCATCCTTATAGATATGTGCACATTGCAACGACATTTTTCTTTGTTAATATTTCCTTTTGGCGAAATTTTAAGTAACAAGTTATAATTCCAGAACAAAAATATTTACACAATTCCCTAACATTTGATTGGTCCGTAGCAAGTCTCTGTCCAAAATTTATATCCCAGTAAACTCCCACGCCGAACTACTTTCCGTAACCGTGAGGCGCAGTTAAAATAATTCTTAAGAAAACGGAAAATACACACATTTTCTTGATGAATTTATTTCAAATGCTGGAATTATAAGGAATGAATGGCCTTTTTGTGGAATTTATCGGGGTATAAACTTGGAAAAGTCGCGGGAATACTGGACGAAGGACTTCCTGCCTTCGTCCAGTATTCCCGCGACTTTTCCAAGTTGTTGGCCTTCGTCCAGTATTCCCGCGACTTTTCCAAGTTTATACCCCGATAAATTCCACAAAAAGGCCATTCATTCCTATAATGTTTTTCTATTTCTTTAAATTCTATCAAATATTAAACTTTATTACGAACACAAATCGTTTTCCCCATGACATCGGGGAATTGTCTATGGCCCATAGTATTTGCGTAAGCATTGGGACAGGTTTATTACTGTGTCGTCTGTTGTTGTTTTTCTCATCAAAAACATGATTTGACAACATTTTAGAATCATGTCCTTAGGAAATGATTATAATGTGCTGTTAGACCATATTTTCATTGAGAAACAAGACAAACTACAAATTCACAACAGACGATAATGTACGTTTCTGACGTTCTAAGGGTAAAAAGATCCTCCATTATTTGAAGCAGCCGCCATTGGTTTCGAAATCCCCACAATATAAACACGTAATATCCTAGACAGTTTCTCTTATCCCCGACTGCCGTTGTCGATTTCATAGAATTACTGTCATCGTGTTGGAACTTAATTGAGTGACACGACATAGATATATCTGGCTAATGCAATTGTAGATTTCAGCCAGCTCTGGCACAGGAAAGCTACATACAATTCAATAGGACACAGAGATAATGTACAAGTACAGACCGGTCTTATATGTGGCTGTGACCACATGTTCTTGAAGAACGGTTCATATGTCGGTGTTTTATTGGTTATTTTGTGTATCTGTTGGTTGCGTTGCGTTGTTACCAACATACAATTTACGTCACCTCCCGCGAATTACACGTATAACATGTTCCTTTGTGGATATTTTGACAGTATGAAAGAGGTCCGAAAGTTCGGAATGGTGAATGTGTAGATAATTGACGATTTATGTCGTGTGTAACGATTGAGCATTAGTAGCTGCACATAGCTATGTAAATTACCCAAAACCAACGATATTCTCCCAGATCTACCCAAAATCTACCAATATACCTATATGCCAGTGACACTGACTATTCAAACACCTGTGGCTGTGACTAGAGAAGTGGGGTTTATGGGTTTTACGAACAGTGTAGATCCAGATCAGCCTATGCATCCGAGTTACGAATCGCGAATAATCGAGTGTGGCGGTTAATCGTCGCACCCTTATACTACGGAAACAACAAAAATAAACAAACAGGATCTGCACTTTTTGAAAGTAATTTTCATATGTTTGAGAACAAAAAATACCCCATTTTCACATAAAGCGACTAGTCTAAAACTCAGTTTATGATGATTGGATTGGCTTCAAAAATTAACATATCAAAATCCATTCCAGGGGCCCGTTTCAATAAACTTCTTACGACTAAAATGTTCGTAAAAGCAAAATTATAATAGTCTGTAAATTTCACATTAACAATGTTTTCTTGTAAACAATTATTGGATTTACATTTATTGAGCATAGGCTGCATATGCAGCCTATGCTCAATAAATGTAAATCCATCAATTGAAATTTCCAGACGATCCTAAATTTACACCTACGAACATTTTAGTCGTACGAAGTTTAGTGAAACGGGCCCCAGTTACTTAGGGGTGAAAGGGTTGTTCGATGTGCCCAATGTTGATAGATAGTCACTCGCTGGTTGTCATGTCCAACCGGGACAATTTCCTCTGGCTGAGCTGATGGGATAGCGTAATTGTGGGCTCCCATAATGCACTTGGTGGCGTCATTGATTTCCCGTCGGTTTGAATGCCACTGTCGCTTGTTAATAATATCCGACAACCAGCGCTTCCGGTGTGCGCTCAGAAAACCGGGGACATTTGGTAATGCACCCAGGCCTGTGTCATTGTGGTTAAAACATGTATTAAATAATCAACGAGAACAGACTCTTTTGTAAGTCCCTTTTTGCACGTGTAATAATACCTGTTAATGATACGTGTTTGTCTAGTTGAAAAGACTAAAACAATGGACCCGATTTAGTTGTTTGCTAGATTTATCGTCAAACGTACCAACTATATTCATTAACTTGTGGTTTGGGTCTAACTGGAAACGATTCAAAAGGACAATGGCCAAGCGATGCTTGTTTGTTAGCATAGCATAGCATAGCTCGTGTTGTTGTTTTTTTTAAATAAGGTTGTAAATCATATATAGTTTCGGTCAAGTAAAACATGAACTATTCCCGTATCGTCTGTGAGTATTTGAAGTGTTAAGTATCCGAAACTTAAACATACCATGTGGGTACCAGCGCTCCAGATACGTTTTGTATCCAAAGAGTATTCATGATACTATAATACTCGTTGGATACAAAAACTTATCTGGAGCAATATCTATATACCCCCATATTTCAAATTCAATGCATATTTTACTTTTACAAATGTATTATTGATTTCTTTCCTTACTAAATAGGCAACAGATGATTAAAAAAAAAAAAAAAAAAAATTCACTTATTTGAGCTACAAAAAGCAAACAGCTCAACTCAGTAAATTATCAACTTTACGACAGTATGTTCACTACTGAATTTGAAAATCAATGCGTATTTTCATCCACAATGCTGTGCATATTTTGTACTCCCACTTTTGATAATCAATGCGTATTCAACTAAAATAAGTGCGAAAACTACGCCAATACGCACCTTATCTGGAGCTCTGGAGTACACGTTTAATGAACGATACGGTAGTATTTGCAATGTCACGTGTCTTCAACTAAACCATATCATGTCATTTACACGTTTAATATAACGCTGCATAAATATGACTGGAGAAATGGTGCTTATCGGTTTTGCGACCAGTGTAGATCCAGATCAGCCTGTGCGTCCGCACAGTCTGATCAGGATCTGCACTGTTCGCTTTTCCCATGAGTGAAACACGCGTCATGATTCTAACAAGCATTCTAGATCGTTAGCAGGCTACATGAGTGTGCTATTTGATCAGGAACTACACTGGTCACAAGTCCCATAAGCCCCATTTCTCCAGTCACAGCCACAAATAGTAGTATTGTCGCACAGCGAGAAACCCGGAAATAACCAGATGTCGTTATATGTGTCTGACTGGAGAAATGGGGCTTATGGGTTTTTTTTACCAGTGTAGATCCTGATCAAATAACACGCTCCTACAGTCTGATAACGATCTATTCCGTGTGTTAGAAGCACGGTGGGTGTTTCATTGATGGAATGGCGAACAGTGTATATCCTGATCAGACTGTGCGGATGCAACACAGTCTGATCAGGATCTACACTGGTCGCAAAACCCATTAGCCCCATTTCTCCAGTCACAGTCACATATGTCGGTTTACGCATATTGCGGTTTTCCACACCTACAACGAAAATTCCAACAAGGGAATAACGCGGAAATTAAAAGCGCAATTAAACGTTCGTTGCACACCGGAACTGGGTATGTCCACCAGGAATGACGAATCAATGGAGGGTGGGTGCAGGTGAATTATTAATGTGGTATGTCTTTGTTTTCCGAGGACGTATTTATATAACTATTATGTCAATACACACAGGTGCATTATCGTACAGTACAGATGCACATTAACGTATAGGACAGGTGAACATACAAGGTTAGTACGTACAATACATATACGGTATCTTCTTTTTTAAATGATTTTTTAAAACATCTCAAAGGTTCATATTTTTAAAAGAAATCGCCACTTATGTCAATATTTCACCTCGTTGTATGTTCATGTGTTAAACAGAAAACGCTTAAATTGCGAATACTGTGTGGAGAGTGAACTGACCATTGAACAGGTTTTGCAAGTGCGATGTAGCAATAATTGAACGTTTCAGTGGAAGAAAGGTGGCTAACTCCATTAGGCTAACTCCAATCCACTGACCCCTTCAATTATGAAATTGGAAGTCGATTCTGATTACCGTTGTCGGGTGCATTCCAATGGCCGCATCGAATGGGTCAGTGGGAGTCAGTATTTGAAGGGGTCGATGGAAGAAGTAGGCTAACTCCCTGAAGGAGTTAGCCTTCTTTTTCCACTGACCCCTTCAAATATTTGGACGTTAAATTCACTCTTCAAACGTACAGCTAGTACGTTGATGCGACGTTAAGGGCACTTAACCCGTCCATGGAGTTAATAGTCCATTGTTCAGATCAGAGTGCTGATATTAAATTAGATAAATGCACCTGTGTTAATCATTTGTCCACAGACACAGACTACATTACCTGTTGAAAACAAACAGTATAGACACTATCAGTGGAATCTGGATATATGTTGTGTAACGCAAGTTATGCTCGCTGTTTTTGACACGGCGTTTTTATGTTACAAACGTTAATGGTCTGTTTATCGGTAAGTGCGTTTGAATTTCTGGAAATATTGTTCTCGCATGCAGTATATGCTGCTAACACCATGTTGTTCCTTTCCTGGTGTGCTGGATGCCAGATAACGTCAACGTTTACTTTTAGCAATATCAATAAACATTTATTTCTCTGTTTGACATATATTCGATATTATCAAAAGTTAATTAGAATATAGCAAAGTCGTTAGCCAGCGGGTCAAAAGTTTGATATCTGCGCTGCATAATACGATATTACACCGACTAACTACGAGATGTAAATCTGATATCAATTTGATGTGTTCCTATTATACGGAAGTATTGAATTATTCACGTTTCATCGTCTGGATCTTGTTACTAGGGACGAGTTATCGCAGTTCGAGTTACCCGGGGTCGAATTATGCTGTATCGAGTTAGATCAGGTGCGGATGCGCGCATACTCACGTGGAACGCAACAGCTGTTCCGTTTAATTCACGAGAAAAACCATGTTAGTTAAACAATTCATCTTTTTCATATGAACTTAATTTTCAAATTATTCAGGTATTCATATTAAGTGATCACTGTGTAAAATAAAATATTATATAAGAGACCATCGACAAAGGATGAAGACCCAGATGAGACGGCTCGTTACGAGCCGGCTCATCGGGGTGTACATTCTTTGAAAGTTGAAATACAGTAGCAATTCTCTTAACCGGACACGTTTAATTTAGATGGGTTCACTGTCATTGATTTCATTGCCGTGTCTGTTCATGATCGAAAATGACAAAAACTGTGCTTAATTACAGTGGAGCCTCTCTAAACCAGGCACCCTGGGGAGCTCCCAGGGTGTCCCGTTTAGAGAGGTTCCACTGTAGTATAGCACCTGATGACATTTGCTCACCTCATCTAAAATATCTGTCAAATGTCCATGTCACAGACGGAAATGTAGCTCAATTTCGACATCAGTATCGGCGAAAAACGGCGATTCGATTAGGGAGCTAATGTCAGAGCCGGCATCATGCCTGGTGTTTAATATATAAATACAGGTATACCCACTTTTTCGAACGTATGAGTCGAGCTTTAGCTTCACACATTGGCAAGGGGTGGTCAGTGCACATTTAAAATACAATATAAATACATTTGTGTTCCGAGATTAATGTTCACTTGATCCAGGGCCTATCAAATATTCGACCCAGCTTCATCCTAATTATAATGACAGCGCAAGTACGACCCTCTAAAACAATCAGGGCCCGGTTACTCAAAACTTCTGTTAGCTTAACCGACTGTTAAATCCTTAACAGTCTGTTAAGCTAACAAAGGCTTTAAGCAACTGGGCCCAGGCAGTTGTATATATGTATACCGGTACAGTGGGAGAATGAACTGTGTGAACTACGGAGCCCCGCAGAGGACGTATAATTGTTTGTTTTATTAATTCGTTCCCACGTAAACGAATTGTTAATTCGAGGGAACGAATTGTTATATCGTGGGAACAAATTGTTAATTCGAATCAACGAACTGTTATATCGTGGGAACTAATCGTTAATTCGAGGGAACGAATTGTTAAATTGAGGGAACGAATTGTTATCTCGTGGGAACGAATTAATAAAAAAAAGCCATGTCCCCTGCGGGGCTCCGTAGTATAGTAGTATACATGTATAATGGTACAATGAAAGAATGAACTGGGTGACAATGTAGTAAGGCTCATTGTGTCGTGTCCGCGCAACATCACATTCAAACAGGAAATGCAATAATTAACTCTGTATTTTACCGCCTATTTTTATCACCAGGGATGTAAGGCAGTGTTTGCAGTCGTGTGTAATATTTCTTCAATTATTAGTTTATTGCCGATATTAATTCCGCTGACGTTTGCTCTGTCGTAAACTGGACAGCTGTTGCAAACATACCAAATGACGGGAAAATCGGTTTTATTTTTCACATGCGTCAGTGCTAGCCATCGAGTCTAAGACACGGGCGTTGGATAGTATTGTGCAACGCATACGTGTGGCTGTGACTGGAGAAATTGGGAGAGATTCGGTTTTGCGACCAGTGTAGATCCAGATCAGACTGTGCATCCGCATCATGATCTGCACTGTTCGCTATTCCATTAATGAAACGCCCGGCATGTTGCCTTATCATAATAATTGAGACACGCCATGTGATTTTGTACCTTCAGACATCTGTGTAATTTTCATGAAATAAGATTACAAAATTTACAATATTTTCCGTAAATGGCGTCAAAAATTTACAACATTTCTGACAATTTGTCAACTTTTTACCCTATTTATGAAAAATATTGTAGATTTTGTAAACGTATTAAATGAAATTACGCAGCTGTCGGAAGGTACAAAATCACATGGCACGTCTCATTATTATTATGCATAACGGAGGTTGATTATGCGAAACACACGTGCAAATGTTCTCGTACAACACTTCATATCAAGGTACGTGTAGTTATTTATGCAACAAAGAGGCTTACATCGCGTTGTGTGGCCCTCTGTCTTTGGAGATAAGGATATTTACTAATTAAACTCAATGGAATAACTTGGAAGTACCCCAGTAGTGCTGCTTTGTATTTCCTGCCGCTTAGCTTTTATAACGTGCATGATCACGTGGTTACAACAACAACAACGTCGCCCACTCCAAAGTAAGTATTATTTGATATTTTCCTTAATATGCAACGGATTTTGATGAAATATGGCACAGCAAACGCGTCTTCATGAGCTGTATTTGGTGGTCCAGGGTGATCGGCACAGACTTATGTAGTTTTGGCAAAGAATCGATTTCCATGTCGGAGACACGGAAATCGATTCTTTGCAAAAACTACAGAAGTTTGGGCGAAAATACAGAGACCACAAAATGCAACTTAACAAGACGCGTTTGATGCGCCATATTTCATTAAAATCCGTAATAAGGACACTATAACAGAATACGTACATGTACTTTCAATCGGATGGATTCTGGAAGTTTCAGTACTTGTTGTTGTTGTTAGTACCACGTGACCATACACCTTGCATTTCTCCAAACTGAATTTTCGAATTTACTATAGTGGAAACTCTCTAAACTGGACATAGAGAAAAGTTAGCTATGCTTAAATTTGATCGGGTTCATTGCTATTTACCTCACGAGATATGTATGTTCCTGATCGCAAGGCGCACACGGGTGTACTGCAGTAGTCATCCGCCTGTTTTACAGTGGAACATTTCTAAAGCGGACACATTGGGGACCTGGTTTCCTTGGAGACAATTCCAATGAAATACCAAGATGTGTTTTCATTTCGAAGCAAACTATTCAGTAATTGCTGTATGTTGATGCGTAAACAGCAGTGTGATTTTATTTTACCAAATTACAATTTTAAAATACCCAATTGCTTCAGAAATGATGGAGTTACAATACTCAATTACTAATTCCTTATCTGGAGCCCTGATATTCATCTACAGTTAGAGATGAATTCGATGTGTTCTATTTCTCATATTCTTGTGTAGTGTTGTCACAACATACACGTATGGGCTCTGGCTGAGACAAAGGCACCTTAATGGCATTTTCAACAGCTTGGAGATATTGCACCTTTAACTGCACATATTCCGCTTTATATGCAACAAGTTGCACTATATCGCAACACCACGCTATACAGTACAAATGTGCCATAATAGCATTTACATTTCGCGCACGAAAATGTAGAAAAACCCTCCAGGGTGCAGCGATATGACACAAAACTATTACCATAAACTTACCTAATAAAGTGTGTATTAGCAGAATTCTTAGATCACTCTCCACTAAGTAGAAAGTAAATAGAACGCTTCAGACGCACATTTGAAATGACTACTCCGTCATAACTATTATGTAACGCAGTGTAATGACATGTAATTAGAGTTATGTACTCAGAAATATTGCTCCGTTTGCCATTGACACAGCATGCTTAACTCTTTGCATGCTAGCGGCGAAACTATCCGCCAAAGGAATTAGGAGTATATGTTTTATTTCTCTCTGTAAATTTGTCTTAAAATTTCATTAGAATTGTGTCCTCCGGACACAATTCTAATGAAATTCCAAGACATATTCGTGACATTTATAAGGAGAAATAAAAGAAAATATAATGAATTGTCATCTGCTATTTTTAACTATTTATAGCCCACATATTTCCCAGCATGCAAAGAGTTAACATCTGATCGTTTTGCTGTAGGCTTTAGAGTGGCGAACAGTGTAGACAGCACGGATACATTCCTCACAGGCTGTGCATACGGGCATGCTGGTCTACGCTGGTCGCAAACGTCGTAAGGTCATTTTACCGGTCGGTGGCCGATTCACCATGACGGACACGCGACTTTGTCAATTATTAATATCTGTGACCGATGCACCTGTGGTCTGAAGTAATCCATCAACATGCCATCCGGCCAATCAGAGCGGTCTGACTGAGCCGTGACAGGACGATAATTGACGCTGGCTGTCAATGCAACAAGGGGGTAACTCGATCTTGAAATTCCCTCTTTGACGTTGACTCTTCCATTATCAGCATCAGTTCACATTGGCGTTGTTTTTTAGTTTATGATATACATTTTGAGTGGATATATTGTACCATTTACGATATATATGTAGGGTTAAAATCGAAACTTGTGAAATGGAAACATACATGCAGTTGTACTATAGGACCCTTCTACTAAGGAAATAAATAACTATATTGGACTTCGATAATAAAATTACATGTTAACAATACAATCCAATACTTTATATGTACATGTTTTGGTGTTAAATTATAACATGCATATAGCCATATTACAAGGTGTATGATCACGTGGTACTAACAACAACAACAACAAGTACTGACATTTCCAGAATCCATCTGATTCAAACTACGTATTCTTTTATAGTGTCCTTATTACGTAACGGATTTTTATGAAATATGGCTCATCAAACGCGTCTTGTTAAGCTGCATTTGGTGGTCTCTGTATTTCGCCCAAACTTCTGTCGTTTTTGCGAAGAATCGATTTCCGTGTCTACAGACACGGAAATCGATTCTTCGCAAAAACGACATACGTCTGTGCCAAAATGGACCACCAAATGCAGCTCATGAAGACGCGTTTGTTGCGCCATATTTCATCAAAATCCGTTGCATATTAAGGAAAATATCAAATAATACTTACTTTGGAGTGGGCGACGTCGTTGTTGTTGTTGTTGTAACCACGTGAGCATATACCTTGATATAGCCATAAATAAATGTGTCAAAGAGTTAATGGAAATATTTACAAAGGAGCTGCCACTATTATATAACAATCAGAGTGTTGTACAGTAAAACCCCTCTAAGCCGGACACAATAGCGATCCCATTGCGTTTAATTTAGATGAGTTTCACTGTCATTTCTTTCATTGTCGTGTCTTTTCATGATTAAAAATGACAAAACCTATTCATGGAGTGCTTCATTACAGTGGAATCTCTATAAACCGGACACCGTGGGAGGTCCCCAGTGCCAGGTTTAGAGAGGTTCCACTGTATGTGCTTAAATACGTGCGCAGAAACGACAAAGGGCAGACTCATTTCCAAATTTGATGAACCTGTGCGTGGGAATAATCTATATATGCAAGATCGTCGTAGTCGGGATGGATGATTCAATAGTCATGGGATGTGCATTCAGAAAGTACTAATTGGCGTGTTCTATGTTATGCCAATTGTGACATTTCACGGCTAATTTGTGCGTGGATCGTGATGAGAACGAGTATGGGAGAGGCGATGGGAGAACGAGTATGGGAGAGACGATGGTGTGTAAGTAATAGAGAGATAGAGAGATAGAGGGAGAGAGAGAAGAGGGAGAAGAGTGAGAGAGAGAAATAAGACAAGAAAGAGAGAGAGAGAGAGAAATAAGGCAAGAGAGAGAGAGAGAGAGAGAGAGAGAGAGAGAGAGAGAGAGAGAGAGAGAGAAGAGTCGGTTGTGCTTTCACCACAAGATTAAAAAGGGGCATAGAAAATGTTGAATGTGATACAAAATAGTTCGCGGGTTGAATAATAATCATTTCTGCCATGCTGTTTGTCGTAGTGCAAATTGTAATAACTGAATAAAGAACAAATGTAAATATATATTTTGTGAGATCAGACAGTGCATATATTTTGTGTTTATTTTTTGAGAGCGTGTGGGAGGGGGCAGCATGGCGCCACAACATGGCTAAAATAGGCTGGGTGAAACATTAACTGGTCGTGTAATTTCCCAACAGGCATTCTCGACAGTGGTCGGCTTCGTGTGCTATATATTTACACTCTGCCGTCATATCCTACCACCAGATGTCACCCCAGTAATGGCAATATTTCCCGGGGCGGGTTATATTTCACCATTGTATTCCCCGGCAACACATTGTACAGCCGGCAACCAATCAATGAATGCAAGATCCACTGTATTCATAGATCCTGATAACAAGGTGTATGATCACGTGGTACTAACAACAACAACAAGTACCGATTCAAAGTACGTATTATTTTATAGTGTCCTTATTACGTAACGGATTTTGATGAAATATGGCGCATCAAACGCGTCTTGTAAAGCTGCATTTGGTGGTCTCTGTATTTTCGCCCAAACTTCTGTCGACATAAGTCTGTGCCAAACTCCCTGGACCACCAAATGCAGCTCATGAAGACGCGTTTGCTGCGCCATATTTCATCAAAATCCGTTGCATATTAAGGAAAATATCAAATAATACTTACTTTGGAGTGGGTGGCGTTGTTGTGGTTGTAACCAGGTGATCATACACCTTGGTATGGAGGGTATTCATAGCTAACCCTTTCCCTGTTTTGCGATATTTCGACTCTTCCAAATCGAAAACATCTGAATAAAAGAACGAAATGCTGGGTCAAATGATGGTTAAATTATCTGATAGAGTAGAAAACATTGTGGGAAAATGAGAAATTGCTTGTTACAAGCAATTTCTCCTTTTCCCACAATGTTTTCAAAAGAAACGAATTGTTAATTCGTGAGAACGAATTGTTGTATCGTGGAAATGAATTGTTAATTCGAGGGAACGAATTAAAAAAATACATGTCCCCTGCGAACACGTGCACATTACTGTAAATATGTAGATCACAGTGAAACGTCTCTAAATCGGACACCCTGTGAGGTCCTCAGAGTGTCCGGCTTCGAGATACATAGCAACGAAACACATCTAAGTTAAACATCCATCTTTTCCGGAGTGTCCGATTTAGAGGGATTCCACTGTAGCGAGGTTATGAAAGCAATATATTATACTCACCGCATGTAGCCGGGTTACTAAGCGTCATGGACAGTGAGGCTTTTGTTGCGTTTTAACCTTTAGATTCAGTTGCACAACCAACTGCGTTGGTCTTCCTCTGGGCACTGTATGCATCCAGATACTAGAAACACGAATATTCGTGTTTCTAGTATCGCGTTGCATCGAGTGCGTGTTGTGGCTGTCATTATTTAACTCCAGTGTCGAATTTGTAACGTCGCCTAATAGTAAGTTGGCAGTAAAACGGTTCATACTTTGAGCGAAAGAACCGATGTGTGGCGGCATTTGTTGACCGGGGCGACGCTGGACGCCATTGTGGTTTTATTACATGTATATGCTTAAAGGTGTCTATATTCAGACTGTTGACGAGGCAGATGTGCGTCGTTGTCTGGTGTAATTATAATAACTGGCGACACGTGTTACAGTTTGTACTGTACATCAGACTCGATCCGTGCATGCTGTCACGGTTACATCCAAATACTAGACCTACTGTCTGTTCCACGTTTTGCTGCCGACGAACATTTGGTCATTAAACACATTAACTCAAAACAATATTTAAAAGTAAGTACTTTTTCATCAATAACAAAAAGGTCACCCTCCTCAAAAAAAAAAATTTGGATGAAATTCAATCAAATATTGATTTTCTTGCGGAAAAAACATTTTCCGATGGGATTTTTTAAATATTTTTTTTTATTTGTTGACCGATTTTCAAAATCTAACTTTTGTTTTCTTAGTTACATAATATTCAAGCTATCTCACCAGGTTTCGGGGTCAATTTCCAAAATTTTTCGTTTTTTGATCCTTCAGGATAAAAAAACGATAAGTTTTGGAAATTGACTCCCCATGTTAAATTCCCATAGGAAAATCGTTTTTTCGCAATAAAATCAATATTTGATGGAATTTCATCAAATTATTTTTTTTGGGGAGGGTGACTTTTTTGTTATTGATGAAAAAGTACTTACTTTTAAATATTTTTTTAGATTTGATGTGGTTAATAGCTAAAAGTTCGTCGGCAGCAAAACGTGGAACAGACAGCAACACTTTACGTCCGTATTACGGACCGTATATCAGGATCACTAAACTTCGTACGACTAAAATGTTCGTAATTGCATATTTAGGATCGTCAGGAAATTTCAATTGATGGATTTACATTTATTAAGCATAGGCTGCATATAAATGTAAATCCAATAATTGTTGGCAAGAACTCATTGTTAATGTGAAATTTACAGACTATCATAAGTTTGCACTTACGAACATTTTATTCGTACGAAGTTTAGTGAAACGGCCCCCGGACCTAGATTAGCAGACCTAGTTGTGAAAATGTAACGCCACAATACTGCCGTACCGTCCGTACTAGCTAGCGGGAATAAAGTGGTGTTACGTTTTCGCAATAACCTTCTCTAAACATTTCGGATGAATATAGTCCCTCAGGGCTCCAGATAAGGAATTAGTAATTGAGTATTGTCACTCCATCATTTCTGAAACAATTGGGTATTTCAAAAGTTTAATTGGGTAAAATAAAATCACACTGCTGATCAGCAGACAGCAATTATTGAATAGTTTGCTTCTAAATGAAAACATGTCTTGGAATTTCATTAGAATTGTCTCCTTGGAGATTCCAATGAAATACCAAGATAAGTTTTCATGGAAAAATACGAAAAAATGCTATATTTGTGGTCTGTTTATTGTTTTCTGCAGCATGAAAAAAGGTACCACAATTTTGTATTGCTTTTTGATACTCACTACTTCTGATTTCAATTGGGTTTTTGGCAATTTGAATTGGGTATTTAAGCAAATACGCAGCTTATCTGAATCTTTGGTCCCTGATGTAGTTTGTAAAGCCAGATTTTACTGTGATACTGCACTGTGAAAGCCCATGTTATGCAATAAACTACATTCATAGCTCCAGATAAGGTGCGTATTAGCGCAAATACCCAATTAAAATTGCCAAAAACCCAATTGAAATCAGAAGTAGCGAGTATCAAAATGTGTGGTACCTTTATCATGCTGCAGAAAACAATAAACAGACCACAAGTATAGCATATGTTTCTTATTTTCCATGAAAACACATCTTGGTATTTCATTAGAATTGTCTCCAAGGAGACAATCCTAATGAAATGCCAATACATGTTTTCATTTACAAGCAAACTATTCAATAATTGCTGTCTGTTGATGTGTCAACAGTAGTGTGATTTAAAAATGTTGAAATACCCAATTGCTTCAGAAATGATGGAGTGACAATACTCAATTACTAATTCCTTATCTGGAGCCCTGCATCCATGAACAAATTTCAGTTACAACATGTCAAATAATTGTTTTTATATTTTCAGATTGCAGACGATAGCAGTCACCAGACGATTCTTGCACTGGATACATGTATTGACCAATGAAATGAAAGATACCAGTTCCTGTTTGTCTACAGTCGAAATAAGTGACCAATGAAAAGGAAGATACTTACAGTTGCAAGCGAGAATATTGACCAATGAAATTAGAGATACCAGTTGTTTACGCTAGTCGGAATAAGTGACCAATGAAAAGGGAAGTACTTCCAGTTACAGACGTGAATATTGACCAATGAAATGAGAAATTCGTATAAGGAGGAGACGTGCTCGCGCTGCCCGAAATGTGAACGATGGCGCGTGATGCCAGACTACATCCGGGAACCTATGTTGCTATGGGAACACTTTCCATGTCCGCCACCGGAAACGGACAAGGCGAAATTATTAATGGAATTAGACTGGACTGGACAGCTAGGACCAAAGTACGGATGTCGCGCCTTAAAACGTGTAGCAGCCCGTTGTAAGGTGGATTTAAATCAAATCGACGCTTCCTCGTCCGTGCGAGACTGCGACGAGATTTGGGCGGCAGTCAGTATCTGCGGGACGCACTGCGTGATCGCTGTGACGCTTGCCTGTATATGTCTCCTGTTTGTCATGCTGTTGATTGTCGTCTGCGTTAGATATGTGTAAGTATGCATATTCATTCATAATTAATTAGTATTCATATTTCGTAGATCCGGTGTTATTCAAAACGCCAGACTTTGTCTTTTATCCGTTGTCTCGGTCAATAATGTACAGACAAAACAAAGTCGTATGCGTCCAGCTATACAACGTGGTAGTTATTTAGATTGTAACGCTCGCACATGCGTATTGATGAGATAGCACACGCATGCGTCATACTAGAGATGACACTACTCATGACAGTGTCATCTCTCTAAACCGGACACCCTGGGAGTCCCCAGGGTGTCCGGTTTAGAGAGGTGACACTGTAGTACAACTATATGAGCACTCGAAGACATGTTTGCGCGTGTATGGAAGGTGTTCGAGCCAATTCCCACCCTTAAATATAAGCCGAATCGAATCAAATGTTTGCGCGTTCTGCAGACACGAACTGATTATTAGACCCTAGATATAAATAACGGCGAAACTTGTCGACATGAAACACACAGAGGTTGTATTTGTGTCAGGTGTAGAAGCACCGAAATTTGAAGTGTTAAGCATTGGTTTCTCGTGTACTAATTTCCTCCGTCTTGTTGAATAATTACTCCGTGAAATTCTTCCGCTTTTAAACACTATTTATGTTATCGTTAACAATTACACCAATCCGTTTGTTGGAACGAGCTTTAGCAAGCAAGACAATGTAGTCGTTATTCAATTAATTCCAATGGATCTTCGCCGTTAGTTCTAATAACTGTCTACTTTATTGCGTCAATTGCAGAATTATCATTGTACCATTATTGCGTTAATGGGAATTTGCTAGCAACATTAGGAACGCTTTCAATTTAATACGTTTTTTTAAACAGATTACGTTTCGTGTATTTATCTTTATTAAAGCAATTTTGAAGATTCACACACGCGTAGTGTTTGGTTGTGCAGTTGTGGATATTATCAAGGTGTATGATCACGTGGTACTAACAACAACACCACGTACTGAAACTTCCAGAATCCATCCGATTGAAAGTACGTATTCTTTTATATTGTCCTTATTATTTAACGGATTTTTGTGAAATATGGCGCATCAAACGCGTCTTGTTAAGCTGCATTTGGTTGTCTATGTATTTTCGCCCAAACTTGTGTCGTTTTTGCGAAGAATCGATTTCCGTGTCTCCGACACGGAAATCGATTCTTTGCAAAAACGACATAAGTATGTGCCAACCTCCCTGGACCACCGAATGCATCTCATGAAGACGCGTTTGCTGCGCCATATTTCATCAAAATACGTTGCATATTAAGGAAAATATCAAATCATACTTACTTTGGAATGGGCGACGTTGTTGTTGTTGTAACCACGTGATCATGCACCTTGATTATTTATTATATAATTTTCTGAGCATGTTCGCGAAATCATCACCGTTCATTCTTAAAGGTACATGCCCACTCAGTAGGTTATACTATAGGGAGACAGATAGTTTTGTATATTTTGTAGATATGACATTTTCTGACAAAATAAACATTAATTCACCATTACCCCTGATTGCAATTATTATACATTTTATATCAGACGTAAACTTCCACACTGATATCAAGGGCGATAGTGACACAATTATACACTTATTTAATTCCTATAAAGAACATTGTGTGCCTACTGAGTGGGCAATTACATGTAACCCTTTCCCTGATAGAGACGACTTTTCACGCCTCTTGAAAACATTGTGGGAAAAGGAGAAATTGCTTGTAACAAGCAATTTCTCCTTTTCCCACAATGTTTTCTACTCTATCAGATAATTTAACCATCATTTGACCCAGCATTTCATTCTTTTATTCAGATGTTTTGGATTTGGATGAGTAGAAATATCGCAAAACAGGGAAAGGGTTAAATTACAAAGGGTCAGTCAGTGATGTACGATGAATGCACATACCTGCCTTTGTTTCTGTACGACTTCTTTACATAAACAAATTCCTTCTCAGACAGCGCATACCGTGTGGGTACACGTATTGAATATGGCCTTTAGAATTCAAAGACTGCTTTATTAACGTCGTTAACAGGAATTAGTTGCAGATTACTCCCTAAAAATGATCAAAACGTTCCTGAAATTTGTAGATTTCCTTCTTTGTTTTTATAGAAAAAATCCTGAAATTTTCAGAGAAATAAAACAAACAGTCCAGAATTCTCTACAAGATACGATCCAGGCGCCGAGACTTCGCAATGACACCCCTTACTGGATTGACAGCTTTCTAGTATCGATCCAGGGACATAAAACACACAATAGGACGATAACCCGAACTCGCAGCAATGCCACGCATAGCATAACCAGCCTTAGTCAACGACTTAGAAATCATTCTTCAGCTCACCCGCTCTTACATCTGTATCCTGATAGGCATATATATTTAACCCGACACTTATCGGTTTCCCTGATCATGGATATATTGTGGCTTTGACTGGAGAAATGGGGATTATGGGTTTTGCGACCAATGTAGATCCAGATCAGCCTGTGCTTCCGCACAGTCTTATCAGGATCTACACTGTTCGCCATTCCATCAATGAAACACCTGTCATGCTTCTAACATGTGAACTATTTGATCAGGAGCTACATTGATCACAAGCCCCATTTCTTCAGTCACAACCACATTATGTCCTTTCCAGAAGTACTTACCGGAAGTGAATATCTGTACCATTTTAACTCGGTCGTTGAAGAGCTCGTCACGTTAGATAATAAATATAATTCGATGCATCGAAATAGGCTATAAAACCATAATGTATTCTAGAGGAGTGTTTCACCTTCTATATGGTTCAACCAGAACAGATCCGAATCTGCGCAGTCTTGTCAGGTAATAGCCCGTGTTGTTTCATACCGAGTAGCACTTTATTCCCTGGCTGACATAAAATCTCCATCATTTACTGCCGCTAGTTCTATAGGGAAATCTCGCAAGTACATCTCGCGCAGGATGGGTTGTACACATATTTTGTCAATTTTCTCACCAAGTTTCGAGGATAATGCACGCCAAATTCTGACCGAGGGTGGGTGGTGGTGAGATGTTTGTTATTACATGTACTTATACTAGTGTGACATTTGCAACAGTCTACAATTGCAGTAGTTGCTATTGGTGTTACCACAAATACCATTGATATGAAAAACCCTGTAGGACATAAATCTGCCACTTGCTCAACCATGAATACACCAAGATACAAGTAGTTCAATTCAATTCAATTCAAGCTGGAAATAAAATATGTATACATTGTATTGAGTTAAAGTTTCAAATGAACAACGACACTGAGACCTGTAGCCCATTTCACCAACATTGCAAAGTATGCTTTTCTAGCAAAGTATACTTTGAGGGAGAAATTTTCAATTTAAGGATAAATTTATTAATTTTGATTATACTGAATTTATTACATTATCACAGCCAATTTGGCTGTGATAATGTAATAAATTCAGTATAATAAGTATGCATACTTTTAATCATGAAATATAGGCATTTGTTAGTTCTATATGAAATAATGCATTTCAGGAAAAATAAATGATTACTCCCTCAAAGTATACTTTGCTAGAAAAGTATACTTTGCAATGTTGATGAAATCGGCTACAGAACAAATACTCATCTTTTTCTTATAGCAATAAATAAAAATGTTTCATTTTCAAACTAAGGAATACATGTATATCAAGACCAGTACAACGTGATTTCACCAAATGTAGATGGTCCACAGAAGCGAATCATTATCATATGGTCAGATCCCATCCGATGGAAACGATACGATAACTGCAAGACACGTGTACACTAGCGTGTCTAGACGGGTATGGACATGGAACCAGAGCTCCAGATAAGCTTTGTGTCTAAAGCGTACTATACCCCCTGATTTCAAAATCATTGCGTACATTGTATTTTGCTTTTATAAATCGATTATTGATTTTTTTTCGTTACTAAATATGGAACAAATGATAAAAAAGAATATAACAAATTTAAACATTCACTTTTTGCAGCTCATCTAAGTGAATTTTCAACTTTATGACAGTATTTTCACTACTCAATTTGATAACCAATGCGTATTTTCACATTGCTGTGCGTATTTTGTACTCCCACTTTCGATAATCAATGCGTATTTAGCATTTAAAATAATTGCGTAAAATACGTCAATAAGCACCTTGTACGGACCTCTGCACGGAACGACCAGTTGCATAAACACTAGCTAGAGATAATTGCCAACAGAAAAGAGACATTGATGATGTCTGCTTAACCCAATTCTAAAAATTTGAAAATCACGCAAAAAGTACACTGTCTGCAAACACCGCTATAAAGAGCTGTAGTGTTAGAGACGTATACTTAGATTGGAACGTGATCCTTTATCTTATGTCCTGTGTCGAACACGCGCTATAAATGAGTTTCTCATATCTCTGCCAATATATTTTCTGCTACTGATACCAGCGCATGCTAATAAAACTTCCCAAATTGATAGCATTTTGTAAATTACTCCCCGTAGGACGGAAAACGATCGACTAGCCTCTAAATGATCGTAATTATCCTTACTAATGCAAAGGTTTTAGGAGGCAATTTTGGTATTACTTGACATGAATGAAGCCATTTGCAGACAAATTATGCCATTTAAAACTAATAATATTAGCTTTTAAAATAAATGCATTTTACAGCATGACATGCGGGCATTGTTTAACCCTGTCACCCCTAAGGAACTGGAATGGACTGTGATATGCTAATGTTCCGACCAATCCAATGGTCACAAAATGATTTTCAGATTCGTCCATTTATGAAAAGGGGGTGTTTTTGTCCTCAAAAATATTAAAATTACTTTCAAAAAGTGCAGATCCTGATGAGACGGCTCGTTACGAGCCGGCTCATCTGGATCTGCACTTTTTGCATAAACCGATATAGCGGGATTTCGGGTTCAAAGGGTTAATAGTTTTACATGATACTAAATAATAAAAAGTGTAATAACGTGAATGCGCATGTTACTGGATCCGCACATTCGTATTACAGTGCTCCAGATAAGGAATTAGTAATTGAGTATTGTCACTCCATTATTTCTGAAGCAATTGGGTATTTCAAAATTTTAATTGTGTAAAATGGATTCACACTACTGTTTACACATCAGCAGACCGCACTTATTGAATAGTTTGCTTCTAAATGAAAACACATCTTGGTATTTCATTAGAATTGACAATTCTAATGAAATACCAAGATGTGTTTTCATGGAAAAATAAGAAAATATGTTATATTTGTGATCCGTTTATTGTTTTCTGTAGCATGATAAAGTTACCACAAATTTTTCATTGCTTTTTGATACTCACTACTTCTGATTTCAATTGGGTTTTTGGCAATTTTAATTGGGTATTTACGCAAATACGCACCTTATCTGGAGCTCTGGGTACTACTCTTACAGACTTACACAATCGTGAATATAGAAGTATAACATGTTTCTATTGGGCATGAAACAATACCACGCTATTGTCGCTATAAATTCAGCAAGCTCCAGTTGTTATGATAGCATAAAATAACGTTCAAGTCACTTCTTAGACCTCCTTATAATGAAAATATATGAAGAATTAGTTGCATTAAGCAAACTGGCCCATTGGCTTGACTTACAGTGAAACTTCTCTTCCGCTGTACACATGTATATGTATTATATGATATTTATTGATAAATGTGTTCCCGGTTTGGATCACATTACATTTTCTTCATTGCAAAATAAAAACAATTTATTTCTCCTCAAATTCTATGCCTCATTTGACACTTGACGTTTTCACGGAGAGAGGAAGGACAGAAAAACAGAAAATATTTAAAGTGCTTTTTGTACTTTGGAAATTATTATACAACAACAGATGTTGAGAACAAGCCTATTTTTGTGACACGTGCATCCTCATACAAAGGTTTGAGAGCCACTGATGTTGGAATATAGAGAATAGTAGGTTAGTGCCGTGAACGGGAAAAAATATCTGGCAAGGCTTCGGAAACGGGATGGGCGAGGCTCTGCCGAGTACATCCCGTTTCCGTGCCGCGCCAGATATTTTTCCCATTCACGGCACTAACCTACTATTCTATTTACCCCGTCAACACCTACAAATGGCTTTAAAATGCAAAAAAAATAACCCCAGTCACCGCACATATTCATACGCAGTGATTAGGTCGTATTGACAGGATATCAAAAATGTTTCACGGCACCGTGTTTCACGACACATACGCACTGTGTTGACGGGATAAATTCAGTTCCATACGCCTCTGTTGAACGCAAATTTCATGTTGTTATATTGATCAGGAACTACATTAGCCAAAACCAAAATGGGCCAATTTTGTAACTGTGAATCACATATGATGACATATTAAACCCAGGCAATTTGAATATAGATAAGGCTGTATTCCGGCTGAAACTTGAATTGGGCAATTTCAATAATAATGGGAAATTAAGTACAGTGAGACCTCTCTAAACCGGACACCCTGGGAGGACCCCCAGGGTGTCCGGATTAGCGAGGTTTCACTGAAAATCAGGCATGTAATAATTCAAGTTATACTTGTGTGATATGCGATCACGAATATACATTACCACCTGAGATAAATGACCAAGAAACGCATCACAAATAAGATCACAGGTGTTTTCTTGTTGTACAATTTAGAAGGGTTCCACTGTATCAGAATACAATATTCCCTTGTTTGCAATTCCGTCTTTCTAACAGTGCCGTGTCTCGTCCATGTGTGTACAGTAATCGCTATTTAATTGACTGTACCAATATACACCATTGATGCATAATAACAGGAATCCAGGTGTATGATCATGTGGTACTAACAACAACAACAACAAGTACCGATTCAAAGTACGTATTCTTTTATAGTGTCCTTATTACGTAACGGATGTTGATGAAGTATGGCGCATTAAACGCGTCTTGTTAATCTGCATTTGGTGGTCTCTGTATTTTCGCCCACACTTCTGTCGTTTTTGCGAAGAATCGATTTCCGTGTCTCTGACACGGAAATCGATTCTTCGCAAAAACGACATAAGTCTGTGCCAAACTCCATAGACCACCAAATGCAGCTCGTGAAGACGCGTTTGCTGCGCCATATTTCATCAAAATCCGTTGCATATTAAAGAAAATATCAAATAATACTAACTTTGGAGTGGGCGACGTTGTTGTTGTTGTAACCACGTGATCATGCACCTTGGGAACGCCTGAAAAGAGAATTAAATGTTTTTGCCAAACAATGTAACCTTAGACGCGGTGCATTTTTTTTCTTCTTTTCATATTCCAATGTAGCTAATATTCTTTAAAACCTAATCAATAAAACCTGGGACATCATCCTTCGCTTCGCATTGTTACATAAACATTACTGTCGCTGTGATTGTATCATATATATTGTCATCGATTTGATGTTTAATGGAATATCCCAGGATTTCCTTTCTATGAAATCATCTTCGCCATGGCAAATGTTCACAATGTACTCTACTGTGCACAACAATCGCAATGTCATCGGTGGATTTATTCACTTTTATGTCTGTTCTCAACATAAGACGCATACAGACATATTGCACGTTTATGTCGTCGTCGACTTCAAGAATCGTATACAACACTAAGCGCAAAGAGCTTGAAATACGTACTTGTAGTACGTTTCACGGAATTTTAAACGTATTGTACACACATGGCATATGCAATGTTTCGCAGTCTTTGTAGCTTCTACGTGTTGCTACACTTCAGCGTAGACATAACCTCCTGTTTTCGTCAGAGTTGGTCTAGACTTGGCACCAATTATGGCTGTCAGCCGTTCTAATTACTAATGCTGGCGGTGCTTCCTAATGGTTTTAGTCATTGTCTTGGAAGTATCTTCCCTGGAATTCTTCTCTGCAACTTGGATAATGGAGCCATTTCTTGATCTGGTATTATTATCCTGTTTCCAACCAGCGTACACTCTGATCAGACTGCGCTGATCGCGCAGTCTGATCAGAGAGTACACTGTTTGGAGTAGACTGTCGTCACCGAGCTCTAAAACAGTCGCGTAACAATCAGATTTGCACTTACAGCAGTTTAATATCGGCGCAAACTGGTTGGCCGGGACACTTAACTTGTATGCGTTGCTATGCGTTGTCAATGAACGTTTTGGATGGCCAATGAAGCCACTCCACGCGTACTAATGTGATGTCGTTGATGACATGTGACCGTGTGACGGGAAGGCGTAGAACATTCAACGAGTAGAAGCTACGCATGCCGCCGAATTATCATTTCCTTTGTATAAATACAGTGGAATCCTTTTTACAACGATAATTAAATAGCTTTATAGTGATGTTTGAGCTATGGTTAGATATGTTTCCTACTATTTGGAGCTTTTAACTTGGGTCACTGCCACTACTGTCTGTTCCACGTTTTGCTGCCGACGAACCTTTGACCATTAAACACATGAAATCTAAAAAATATTTAAAAGTAAGTACTTTTTCATCAATAACAAAAAATTTGAATTGATTTTATTGCGAAAAACGATTTTCTTAGTTATACCATTTTCAAGCTATCTCGGCAGGTTTCGGAGTTGACTCCGAAACCTGCCGAGACAGCTAACAAATGATATAACTAAGAAAACAAGTTAGATTTTGAAAATCGGTCCACAAGTAAAAACATATTGAGAAAAAAAAATCTGTTTTTAGCCCCCATGTTAAATTCCCATAGAAAAAATCGTTTTTTCGCAATAAAATCAATATTTGATGGAATTTCATCAAATACATTTTTTTGGTGAGGGTGAATTTTTGTTATTGATACAAAAAAGTACTTGTTTAATAGCCAAAAGTTCGTCGGCAGCAAAACGTGGAACAGACAGTACTAATAAGTAAGTGGTGGTTGGATTCAACTGACGTAACAAAGACATAGGTTAGAATCTGTTTTGAGACATCGCATTGTTTCAAAACGTCAAGCTGTGCACGGTATGCACAGTATAATGTTGACAGTTAAGTGTATCATTAAACACATATAGCTGTATTTGATTGCACAGGCTGATCTGAATCTACACTGGTCGTAAAACACATTTCTCCAGTCACAGCCACATAAAAATATGCAAAATGTTGACCGAATGCGAAGATTCCACGATTCTGTACATAGATGATCATGTACATGTATATGGACCTCGCTAGAAACTAGGGCACATCATTAGATTCCATGATGGCATACCATGATACAGCACGTCTTTAATCATCATAATTACGATCATTTATCACGTGTTATATTTGATCGATTCTACATCACCGTTTGACGTCACTCATGAGATAACCGGCATTACTGTCTGTTCCACGTTTTGCTGCCGACGAACTTTTGGCCATTAAACACATTAAATCTAAAAAATATTTAAAAGTAAGTACTTTTTTCATCAATAACAAAAAAGTCACCCTCCCCAAAAAAAATTGTTTGATTTTCCTATGGGAATTTAACATGGGGAGTCAATTTCCCAAAAAAAAATTTTTCGATCCTAAAGGATCAAAAAACGATTTTTTTTGGAAATTGACTCCGAAACCTGACGAGATAGCTTGAAAATGATGTAACTAAGAAAACAAGTTATATTTTTAAAAATCGGTCCACAAATAAAAAAAATATTTAAAAAAAATATTTTGAGCCCCCATGTTAAATTCCCATAGGAAAATCGTTTTTTCGCAATAAAATCAATATTTGATGGAATTTTTTTTAGGAGGGTGACTTTTTTGTTATTGATGAAAAAGTACTTTAGATTTAATGTGTTTAATAGCCAAAAGTTTGTCGGCAGCAAAACGTGGAACAGACAGTAGTTGCTATCGCTGATTGGAATGCTTTAGACAATGTTGGTAATATTTTCTTTTGCGAACGACTACGAAATATTTTCAATATTTGTCCGCATTTGTAAACAATATCGTAGATACATGGAACCTCTCTACACTAGAGACATATAAAACATATAAATGTTACTATACAATTGCTCGTATGGTAATTTCGTGATCGAAAAAAAAAGCACACAACCATGCATTGGGGTGCTCATATTGTTAGTGAAAATTCTCTCAACCCGAAACCTTGGATAATTCCCGAGATGTTCGGTTTTAAGAGGTACCATTGTATTTTAATACAGAGCTGCAGATAAGCTGCGTATGTGCTTAAATACCCAATTAAAATTGCCAAAAACCCAAATGAAATAAGAAGTAGTGAGTATCAAAAAACAAAGTGTATGGTACATTTATTATGCTGCAGAAAACAATAAACAGACCACAAATATAGCATATTTTTCTTATTTTCCATGAAAACACATCTTGGTAATTCATTATAATTGTCTCCAAAGAGACAATTCTAATGAAATGCCAAGACATGTTTAAAATTTCGAAGCAAACTATTCAATAATTGCTGTCTGTTCATGTGTAAACAGTAGTGTTATTTTATTTTATCCAATTAAAATTTTGAAATACCCAATTGTTTCAGAAATGATGGAGTGACACTACTCAATTACAAATTCCTTATCTGGAGCCCTGTTAATATATGATTTTCGAAACTTAAATACCCGTCTAATATAATAAGACGGAATACTGTATCGTGGTCATTAGTGCACATTTGTAGTTGTGACTGTGAAATTGGGGGATATGGCATTCATAGCCAGTCTAGCTCCGCTCCGCTCATACACGAATTCAGTTACGTGTCTATATTGTCATACTACACAGTCAATATGGTTTCATATCGCCCGTCTGAATCTATATCACCCGAGACGCCGCTGAGATGGAATATAGCTTCAGACGGGCAATATGAGTTGTAGAATCACAATAACGTGTTTGTCCACTGTATTTCCAAGTCTTTATATTTCTCCAGAAGTTAGTTTTATTATAAGTGCATTGGTACAATTACATGAATAACATCGTATGAATATGTTTAGTTCAGCCATATTGACGAGTTTGACATGTATATGGGCTCATATTACACGTCAAGCTAATCAATCAAAAGGCGGCAAATTTACCTCCGGTATGACAATGTTTTGCAATGCAATCCATGTGTCTACACCGATCGCAAAGATCATAAGATCACATTCGCAAAACATGCGAACAGCTCACCATCATGTGCATTCGTGCAGTCTGGCCAGGTTCCACAAATTCCACACGACCTATGGTCGTAACAAGCATTATGAACTGTTATCACACTCAAATAGACAGTTAGCTCAGTCAATATTTACGTTTTATTTGTCCATATCTCAGTAAGCCCCATTCTATCAGAAACATGGTCATTTATCAAAGCGTGTCTGAAACGACAGGTCAAAGAAACCGCTTCCATCAATGTTTATAAAACCATTAATTATGCATTGTTTTAAATATTTTGAATTTCATAATTTAATATTTGGACACAAAATAACATTGCTGCAACGTAATCATCGTGATTCATGTTTGTTGTCAGTAATGAATCTTCTTGCAACAACCATCATTAGTGCAGCGTTCGAGTGGCATGATAATCACCATTGGTGATTATCATGCAACTCGAATACTGCACTAATGGCGATCCGTCGATTTGATCAACTTGATACAAATCGGTGAGGACTGGGTTATTAAAGTGATGCCTAGAACATGCAATAGCATTTGATCACGGTTTTGACTTAGTGCTGAGACAGTTTAAATGTCATTGAAAATGGTGTACGCGATTTTAATTAATCATTCAATCAATTGATAAATCGATTAATCAACATATCAACGATTAAATGGCTCCATTTATGAGTTTCAGTTGAAGTTTCCTCGAATACGGTATGCACAATTGTCAATCAATTAATCAATCAATATACCGACCGATCAGTCAACAAATCAACGTAGAAATGGCCCTGTTTGTCCACCATGTAATGGTAAAATACTATAGGTGTTCGTAGATGGACGCCGCCCTTCAATGTGGCACAATCTGCCTCAACAGCGAGCGCTGTACGGGTCCTTGAGGCAGAGTAAATATAGAACGCATAACAAAATGTACACAGGCAACCCAGTATTCTTGAGGCTGTTATATGTTGCGACCTTGTACATTCAATCAAATCGCCCCCCCCCCCCCATGTTACATCAGTATATATGTAAAAACACAGACATGAAATAGAACTGCATTTGCAATACCGAGTACTTTAGCTGTTGAGAGGTTTAGTATTCATTAGAGTTACAATTAAACCAAACGTACATTACCTACCGTGAAGTGTTTAGCAAAGAAGTGAATTATAAGTATGGCTTTCCTGTTTCAATGCTGGTCGTGTCTTGTAAATGTCCCATGTGTGGAATTGTACGGTATTTTTCGGCCATTTTTAGATTAGCCCCCGTTCTGGGATTGACGTCACGCTGTCGGCCCCCTGTTCTGGGATTGACCCCCGTTCTGGGATTGACCCCGTTCTGAGACTTACCCCCGATCTGGGTTTTTCATATTTACATCCCGACCAGGATATTTGAACGTGTTTATGTACTTCAACCCGAAACCAGTCACATGTATAGGCTTTCAATATAGGAATGAATGACCTTGTTTCATCTCACTTCTAGCTTCTAGCCATGTTCCCGAATCTGTACATGTATTAATAGGAGAATCAGGGGCGGATCCAGCATTTGGGGAACGTGGGAGGGGGGGGGGGTTGTCTAGTTGCGAAAGTAACTCTTGCAATCTACTCCCGTACCGTCCGCTGGCTACGGACGACACGGGAGTAATTGCAAGAGTTACCGGTCGCAACTCGAGAATTGTCCTATTTTCGAGCTCTTCGAAATGCACTTACCTTTGCTTTACGGAATTTAAATTTAGTCTCCAACTGGTGGTAAACTATGATCTATGCAAACCGCTGAACGGGGGGGGGGGGGGGGGGCAACCCCGGAACCCCACCCCCTCCAGATCCGCCCCTGCGAACTGTCCATCATATGTGGCTGTGTCTGATCTGGATCTACACTGGTCGCAAAAAGACATAAGCCCCATTTCTCTAGTCACAGCCACAAAACGATATGTGGATACGACGAATTTAGAGCACGGCTGTCCGCCTGTAGAATCGATAATTCGTTCACAGCAGTTCGCGAATTATCTCCACGTACATGTGAACGACCTGTGCTTTGTACCCGTATTATTACGATTATCGGACATCGTATGGACATGTGGGTAGTAATAATAACTTACTGCACGGCTTTCTCCATCCTCATTCAATCGCTACAGCTCGCAGATCATCTCCACGTAGGGGCGGACGAACGCGACATTAAGTATTGATATATATGGGCCGCGCTCTGTGAAAACCGGCCTTAATGACAACATTTTAGATTTGCACTTTTTTACATGTTTGGATGCGGACACCTTTCACAAACAATATGCTGAAAAGAAAATGCAAATATGTTTCATAGTTTTTGTTTTATCGCACTTTTTGTAGCTCCATGTCAATCACGCCAGGAAAAAAAAGTAACGTCATCGAGAAAATGACGTTATTGAAACGCTAACGTTTGTACAATGCAACACAACAACCTACAGTAGAAATGCGTGTTCATAGACTCATTGACTGTGCTTGCTGTAAACTGTATTTGCTGATAAGTTGCACTAAATGTATCTACAAGTGTTAGTATGAATACTATCAAACATTGAACAGAATAAAACTATGATAAGTACATGTAGTGAACAAACCAAACGCACCACTATCAATGTTAAATCTATAATTAGCCGACATGTAATTTGCTACTATCGCCAACTATCACATGTTATGCATATACATGTACCGTCAGAAAGATACATTGTAATTATTTGAGAATTTAGTTCAGAATCTAATTGACGTTATTTACGTAACAGTTACTTGTGACGTCATTTATTGATGTAGACATTACGTCACTCACCAAGGACCAAACACAAACAACTAAGCGACGTTCCTGGTGTTTGAAATTGAAACAATCTGTGATAGAAACAAATGCACTATTTTCTGTAGAAATGAATGGCCTGAATTTGGTTAAAATTTGGATAGGCCTATGGCTGCACATATCAATGAGTTCAGCGCCCGATGGTGTATAGAGGGTAGTCGGACACACCCGGGGAGTTTTAAACAAATTAAAAATCGACTGTCCATACCCGACGCTCGGAATTAAATTTACATCTCCGAAAGCGGGAGGAACGTTTTCCTTTATAGCAATATGACTGACGGACGGTCTTGTGTACATGTACCTCGTACTAGCAGGTCTATGAGGAAATCTTGCGCTGACCCCCACTCACTCGGCTGACCACTGCCGCGCCACTGCCCTCACACCGAGAGGGCAGATATTGTTAGGTGTGTCCGCTTAAAAAAGTTATTGTGTGGGCTACCCGTCTCGATCCTGTCTATGAATTTACTGCCGGTACTGATTTTTTATATAAGTTTCTTCAAATTTTATAAATGTACGCATTTATCAACCGTACTTTGTAGATTCCTTCATATGTTTTTATTTGTGTGACTGATGCCCGCGCGACAGCATGCGTATTTATTTAGTAAGTGGAATGTATAGTTGTCAAAAATAAAAAAAATGCAATTTAATTGTGTTGTGTTTCAGAAAAAGTACATTCAACGCCTTTGTAAACAAAGAAATGAGTGGCCAAGCAAGCCATGCTAAAAAGCACCGTGGCGTACGTATATGTATTTTGAATTCATGCCTGCACACTAAATAATCAAGTCAGTTATTTACACACTAAATTTGTACCGACCACAAAATTGCGACATTTGTTTGAAGCGTCTCGTTTGAATTTAGACGCGTTGAATCTGCAAATATAGAAGTTGTGTTATTCCAGGGCGGATTAACGTAGGGGAAAACCCGGCGCGCGCCCCCCTAACATTTTGCGAGTAAAGATATGTTTGCTCTAAAATGCGTTATAACGCAGCAAAATGGGGTATAGATATCAACAATATTCAGGAGGGCATACCGCCGGACCCACCTAGCAGTCTCCCGAGCTCCGCTTGATCGACAAACAAACGGTGCTAGTTCGAAAATATAGTAAACTGTTTCAATTAAAAAGTCCCCCCCCCCCCTAACCTGAAATCCTGGATCCGCTCGTGGTATTTGCTTTATATTATTTACATGCCTCCGACTAGAACGTCCCTTTGATAATAACAAAACAATAAAGCACGCAGACATCCAGTGTTTAGTAGTAAGTAAATTAACAATGATCCAAAGTAGGACTTCTTAAATTTGTAAATGTTGGAGACCTTTGCATCTGCGCAGCCTGATCAGGGTCTGCACCGATTGCAAAAATACTAGTAAAATATATGCCATACATTCATATAACCATATTTACAAGTGGTCAATTAAAATAATATTTAACAGTCATCAAACGGCAATCGTACGGCTGATGTAATGTGATATTTTGAAAGTCGCTAAAAATTACGTGACATTAGAAGGTACATGCAAGTGGTTGCAGATACAGATACAAATCAGTAGGCTACGTCCCTGGGGCCCGTTTCACTAAACTTCGTAAGACTAAAATGTTCGTAAGTACAAACTTAAGATAGTCTGTAAATTCCACATTAACAACATTTTCCTGTAAACAATTATTGGATTTACATTTATTGAGCAGCCTATGCTCAATAAATGTAAATCAATCAATTGAAATTTCCAGACGATTCTAGATTTGCACTTACGAACATTTTAGTCGTACGAAGTTTAGTGAAACGGGCCCCCGGTGGCTACAATTATGTTCGCACGAAATATGCCTGTGACACAATACCAACACACTAAATACTAAATAATAAAACATGTTTGGCCCAGTGTCAATATGATGCATGCGATATGCGAGGAGCCGCGTAATTAGCACTACAATATTAAATCGTTTTCCATAGAACGACATCTGTAAACCAAGACCTTATCATAAATATGATCATGCAATATGAAGATCTACGTAGACACATAATTAATTCATGAATACATTAATGCAGATTTACCCGAGGTTGTCTACATATTTCGAAAATCGGTTGTCACGTTCAAATGAAGGTTAGAGTTACTCATCAAAATGCGTAATGCAGAGTAATCTATAAATAAATCCCAAAATCGGAACTGGGTGTGTACAGCGTGTACGGTTCCGTCTTAGACGGCCGAAAATACCCGACCCCGCTCTAATCTGAACGGGACCGTATAGCATAATTAGTAAAGAGCGCACACATGCGCCCCGGGGTCAATCTTAAAGTTGTAAGTATATGTATATCTGATGGTGGTCGCCAGACAGGATAAGTTTGTTTTCTGTGAGTATTCAGGTTTCAACCCAAATTAAGAAACATGCAGACGCCTCCATCTACGCCGACTACAATTGTTCTCGCGTTTATTTGTAATTGTTATATAAATATATATATAAACTTTAAAAGAAATATTAGCATTATGATTACATAATACTGATATTGTTCTGTGTTATCTAAAAATACCAGTCGTATGGTTATTTAGTTTCAAATGTCATTTCACAAGTCGTCCAAATAATATATTATAAAAATCATAAATGCAATATGCCCATTTGTATAAAAATAATCGACAAAATTACTACGTATTTCCTTAAAGGAAACCGAAGAAAAAAAAGACAACTATCTGAACCACTATGAAAACAACTGTACAATTCTGCCACGCATATCCAACATTAAACTATTTGTGAGCCGCAAAGCGTACGGCTATAAATAGGACAACTTATTGCAATGACGCAACAATTCCAAGTGTCAAAATCCGAAGTGACGTTGGTAAATTTATGCGTAACTTTGCGACGTCATTTTTAGCCTTTCATGACGTTGTCATTAAGGCTGGTTTTCACAGAGCGCGGCCCATATGTATTTCAGGAAGCGTAACGGCAAGCCGACGTCGCCGACGTGTACCAAGGTGCTATCGACGGATCAGACGGCGCTGAACACCCAGGTGAACTCCTACTACAGCCAGAACCAGTACTTCTATCGGCCCGCCTACCCCGACCGTCGAGGCCTGCCGTACGAGGTGTGTATATGTGAACCTGTTGATTAGGAATGTGCGAATCTGCAATGCGAACTCTGATCAGGCCTCAGCTGATGTCCTCTAGTTCGTTCAGGAAATATGCTCGATGGCGAAAATCTACAAACACAACATGCCAGATGCCGCAAATCTACAAACACAATATGCCCGATGGCGAAAATCTACGACCACAATATGCCCGATGCCGCAAATCTACAAACACAATATGCCCGATGCCGCAAATCTACAAACACAATATGCCCGATGCCGCAAATCTACAAACACAATATGCCCGATGCCGTAAATCTACCCACACTTAGGACTGACGTTTGTATATTTGTGGCATCGGACATATGGTGACACCATGGGGCCGTTTCACTAACCTTCGTACGACTAAAATGTTCGTAAGAGCAAAATTATGAGTGTCTGTGAATTTCACATTAACAATTATTTCTTGTAAACAATTGATGGATTTACATTTAGTGAGCATAGGCTGCATATGCAGCCTATGCTCAACAAATGTAAATCCATAAATTGAAATTTACAGACGATCTTAAATTTGCACTTACAAATATTTTAGTCGTAGGAAGTTTAGTGAAATATGTCCGATGTCACAAAGATACATACTCAGTCCGCTTGCATGGTAATGTTACATATTTACGTAGAGTTACGAAGTACATATTGTATTTCTCTCTCTGTGTTACACTTCTAATGATGCCTTGACATTTAAACAGTAATTGACATGGCGGCCTCTGACATACTTTTGTGCATAATAATATGGCTTTCCTGTTGGTAAAATAGACCTTGTGATGTTTGGGTCCAATGTAGAACCCAGGTCATCTCGTACAATTTAATTAGGACATATGGTACTATCACGCTCACGTGAGTGGCATTAAGAAAGCGATTAGGTCCGATTGTACAAATGTGCAAGAGGGCCAGTACCAGCGCTTATGGAAAGTTCTGAGCACGTTCTCCAAATTTGTACTCGAAATAAGGCAGCATGACTAGCCGAGACTGAGCTTAGCGCGGGAAAATCAGGAAATTTGAATGGTCGAGACTGAGCTAAGCTCAGTCTCGACCATTCAAACTTCCTGATTTTAATCATATAACATAAGTACATGCTAACAACGCTTTATTAGCATAGACAGGTTAAGTTGTACAATTGTTATGAACGGCTTGAGACCCTTTTATCAGTCGACGCCCCACTTACCCCACTATATAACCGTTTGGCGACCAGTGTGGAGCTGATCGGTTTGTGAGCTCGCATTATGATTGAGAATACGTAAGCAGACAGAATCCATCCTTGAACGGCATGCCGAATAAATACTGACAATCATACGCCTGATCAGACTACAGTGATGCACATGCTGGTCAGAGGCTACGCTCATCGCTCATTGTATATGGTACTTTTTATCAGGCAACTATCCATATTTCTAAATAATAACGAGCGGAAACAATTTCGGATGTAATTAAGTACGTAGGGGAAGTAACGGCGCCATTTATCGCCAAATTATCTGATGTCCATGTTAACTGAGCACTCCGATGTCTTCTGCTCTGTGTCTTTTGCAATCATGAACATACACTGCATGTATCATGCTATAAATCAGCTATAAATGAAATGAAACTACTGTCTGTTCCACGTTTTAGTGCCGGCGAACTTTTGCCTAGTGAACACTTTAAATCTAAAATATATTTAAATGCCAGTACGTTTTCATCAGTGACAAAAAAATGTCATTTTCCCCAAAAAATATATTTTATGAAATTCCATCAATTATTGGTTGTATAGGAAAAAATGCAATTTTTCAATGGGGCTAAAATAGATTTTTTTAACTAATGTTTGAACTTGTAGACCGATTTTAAAAATGTAACTTTTAAGTTACGTCATTCCCAAGCTACCTAGCTATAAATGTATATATTTAATGTGTTAATTGGCCAAATGTTCGTCGGCAGCCAAACGTGCAACAAACAGTAAGTGAAGCTAATCGAAACTTATCTTAACTGTACTAGCTGGTGAATATGATTTGTACAATCGAGATAAGGATCAGCATTGTTCGCCATTCCATACATGAAACACCAGCCATGCTTCTAGCGAGCAATGTAGATCGTGTTCAGGGTACAGGAGTGTGCTATTTCATCAGGAAATACACTGGTTACAAATCCCGTAAGACCCATTTCCCCAGTCTCAGCCATATATGAGACACACCCTGTGATTTTGTACCTTCGGACATCTGCGTAATTTCATGAAATATATTTACAGAAAATGTCATATTTTCCGTAAATGACGTCAGAAGTTGACAAAATTTTCAGAGTACATGCGGAATTATATTCCGCATGTACTCTGAAAATGTTGTCAACTTTTGACTTTATTTATGAAAAATATTGTAAATTTTGTAAACGTATTTAATGAAATTACGCAGATTTCCATTGGTACAAAATCACACGACGTGTCTCAGATAAGCATATAACTATAGCATGCAATACCTAGTGAAAGATCCCTATTAAACCGCTAGGTTTGTATGTTTACAGGCGCGAGTGACGGACAACGGTATCGAAGCCAGACTATTGAAAGCCATCCAAGAAGCACGGCCACTACAGTACTCCACAGACGAAGTTTGCACTCACTGTATGAATGTGACAAGAAATAGTCCCTACAATGGCGGAGGCATACGCGGATATGAGAAAATTTACTGGAAAGACCGGGACTATGTTGAAAAGCGCGTGCCTTCGAACGATTCGCTACACCGGAAGTCATTAGATCGGCATCGGTCCGTAACCGGAAGTACGTCAGACATGTCGCATTTTTACGAATACATTAGCGATAATGGCTACGGAACGTCGCATACCTCCACGGGCAGACGATCGGACCAGTCTGTCAGACAGTATCCTCGAAACAATTCCATGAATTTCAATGACGTGCCCAATGCGATCGACCAAAGAGACGCCCACGCCGACAGAGTCGCCCTGGCGCCGCAGTACTTTGACAGAGATTTAGATTATAGAGATATACCGAATGCCGAATATATACCCAGCAATAGAAGTATTAGTTCCAATCAAAGTCGGAATTTAGTCTCTAGTGATAAACAGCCGTGTAATCTGTCACAACATGACTATATCCCAAGCAACAGAAGCACAGGCTCCAACGGTTCTAGAACGTATGACCAGTTCGATAAACGTTCCTATCAATCACCACGTGATAACGGACAGCCAATCGGCTACAATATTACAGAGTCCGAAACTATGCCACAACGGCCATTGGCTAATGACGTCCAATCAAAATGCTACAAAGTCATAGATAGTATGTACGACCCAAATACTGTGATTGACAGTGACACTGACGCGGGTAAACCTAATACGGACACCAGAGAACGTCTTGATGACAATAAAATTGCTGGATACAAATATATACACAATCCTTCATTCTGCGACAGACATAACGGTAATAGAACAAGTCCGAAAACTCCTAATGAAAGCTTAGAATTCCAGGAGTCGCCACCTAGTGACAGTCTCAAACCACGCGGCAGACGAAAACCGAGCAGACGACCTAGTTCCTGCTCCAATAATTCCAATTATTCCGAGACCACTTCGTTAAGTGACAGTTCCAACAGAATAAGCAATGTCAACACGCCGAGAACTAACGGAAGTCTCTATAACCGGGGCGCCGTCAAACTATGAGAGGGGAGGGGGCGATATAGAGAATAGTAGGTTAGTGCCGTGAATGGGAAAAAATAACCGGCAAGGCTGAAGAATTTCTTTATTTCTGATCAGCCGAGCACATCCCGTTTCCGTGCCGCGCCAGATATTTGTTTCCATTCACGGCACTAACCTACTATTCTATTTATCCCGTTAACACCTACAAATGGCTGTTAAATGCAAACATTGTATTGACTGGATATCAAAAATGTTTCACGGCACCGTGTTTCACGGCACATACGCACTGTGTTGACGGGATAAAATGGATGAAGGAGGCGTGGAACTCTTTACAATTTATATAATTTATTGTATAATTAAATTTTGAAATTCTGCAAATATTTTATGGTTGGACTTATTGATTTATACCATCTGATTGTAACACGGAGTTTGTTTTTTGCAACGACTTGCCGCTTCAAATGCTGCCGTAATTATTAGAAAAATAATGCTTACTAAACAAGAAACCCTCTGTTCCAACGTTTCGGCTCAATGCCTTTATCGCATTGGGCCGTACCGTTGGAATAGAGGGTTTGCAATTATTAAGCCATTCCTTTCTGAATACACCTTTACGGATATGAAATGTATTCAAAAAGTTATTTTTGTAATTTCTCAATGAAAGTATATGTTGTGACCACTCATTTGAACCGTCTCGACGAGACGGTTCAAATGGTGGTCGCGACATATACTTCTGAGCGCACAGAAGGATACAATTTAGGATTTGACGGATTGCATTCAATTATTTATATTATGTGTATTCATATCAGTAATATAGAAAGTGTGCAGGGCATCTGTATGTACGTTTTTTCATCAATAAAAAATATTTGCCAACACAGGTTGCTAACACAGCCATTTTGGTTTTGATTTGACGAATAATGCACATGTACATGGTATAATTCTAATCTGGGTTTGTCAGTGGCAACTTGTCACCTGTCATAAGGAAATGGAATTAGAGGCCGTTTCGAGCACATTGCAGTATGTTGATACGGTGCACTGTTTATTTCGTCGTTTGATTAGTTGATCTCATAATGTATTATGTACTTTTTTTATCAACATAAAAATGATCCTCAATCGCAAGTTAAACTGTCACACAGCTATTTGGCTTCGATCAGACGAACAATGTATATGTACACGATATACAGTGGAGCCTCTCTAAACCGGCCTTTATCGCATTGGGCTCTCGTACCGTTGGAATAGAGGGTTTGTAATTATTAAGCCATTCCTTTCGGAATACACCTTTACGGACATGAAATGTATTCAAAACGTTATTTTTGTCATTTCTCAATGAAAGTGTATGTTGTGACCACTCATTTGAACCGTCTCAACGAGACGGTTCAAATGGTGGTCGCGACATATACTTCTGAGCGCACAGAAGAATACTATTTAGGATTTGTACATGTACACGAACAATGTACATGTACACGATATACAGTGGAACCTCTCTAAACCGGCCACCCTGGGGACAGCCCAGGGTGTCCGGTTTAGAGAGGCTCCACTGTGAAACATGTAAGCAACTAATTCAATACACGCGTGGGTGATTTGCGATCATGAACAGACATTATCATCGGAGATAAATGGAAAAGAAATATATAAAAAATTAAGAACAAATAACTTATATCTGTGTTCAGTTTAAAGATGTTTGACTGTATAGCTAATCCGGGGTTGTCACTGTACAGTTGTCGTGTGTCACCATGGTCACAAGAAAAGGGAGTTGAGCCCTTCTCGTGATTATGGCACTGTAGATAAGCTTAGACAGTCTTATTTTGAATAGGAAACAGTTGATTTGGTTTCACTAAACGGTTTTGAAACTGCGGAAATTTCACGCAAATTCCATGCCAATCTGATTTGAAAACCGTCGAATATGTTATTGATGAAGACAATTGCGTACATGACATTGTTGAGTCGATACAAGCTTCTACCAAAGTTAACCAGGACGCGGAAAGGGGGGTTTTGTCTGGGTCTCTCCACATGTCATCCGTGTAATTTTCTTGGACAGGCTCCGGAAATAATACGGGGGCTTTTACGCCTCGCTAATGAGGACTTATTCCAACTCTGGCCGCGCCATTTGTGACCTTGGCACAACAAAAGCGGACGTATTGAATAGCTGGGACGCTGTTAAAAAGGACATGAAGGCGTTTCATACCAATGTAGGTTTATGGTTAGGTGAGCACTCACAGAGGTGCAATTATGTCGCCAGCTGACGAATGTGATATCAAGACATTTGCAGCTACTGTAAAACGATTCTATAGTATTTATGCAGATTCACGGAATATGGCCAGGATGGTTAAGATATATTCTGTTATTCTGACCACCGTAAGGATGCGTCAGTGGCTATAGTGACCAACGTAGTCCCAGATCAGACTGATCTGGGACTCCGTTGGTCACATACGTCGTAATTAATTATAGCGTCCCTTTTTGTTAGACATTGAGTGGGAAAAGTGGCACACCGTGTTTCACAAGCATAGGTACTTGTTGTACCTTATTGGTACAATGGCGGAGGGAGACCAATTTGATTTGCGTATGGCCAGATCCGATTGTAAATGTGCACTCATTCGAAGAATAATAATGTTTATTGGGGAGCTAATATGCAGCGAAAATGCGATAATGTTTCACTGAAAATGCACCTATCATCAACGACTTCCCCACACATGGCCAAGACTGACTGTCTAATACCCGACTTAACTTTCTGTTCTGTCTAATTACCATCGTTTTCGTATAGCGCTTATACGTGTAGCACAGTTAAGCTTTGGCCGACTAACATGTTATCATCGTAAGTATTTTAGTGTCTAATTCCCGCATCTAGGATGTTGTTTTTTTTACTTAACTTTTTGTTCTGTCTATTTCCCGAAGGGTATAGTTTTCGTATACCGCTTATACGTGTACGACAGTTTAGCTTTGGACATCTAGCATATTATCATCGTAAATATTCTGGGCGCGATTGCTCAAAACCTCTGTTAGCTTAACAGACTGTTAAATCCTTAGCAATGCTAAGGATTTAACAGTCTGTTAAGCTAACAGAATCTTTGAGCAACCGGGCCCTGCTGTCTAATTCCGGCATCTGGGATGTTTATGACGATAATTAAGAAGTTCATGTCTTCTCGACTGCGCCACATAGAGACGAACATGTTGCTAACTACATGTAACTGTCTCCTATATTTCTAATTCTTTCTCGAAAACGTGTTGCTTTAAACAATGTTTACAACATAATATACGCCTATTTTCGGTTGCAAATATATGAAAACTATCCAAACATTTTCACAAAGAAAATGGTAAAACTCAGCAAAACTATTTATATTGGTTAACACTTTTACGGTCTGTTTTTCATATTCAGATATAATATACTAGGGCCCGTTTGCTCAAACCCTCTGTTAACTTAGCGGAATGTTAAATCATTAGCTGTTGCTCGAAACCTTTTTTAGCTTAAGACTATTAAATCCTTCACAGTGTTAAGGATTTAACAGTCCGTTAAGCTAACAGAGGGTTGAACAGCTGAAAACCATGGCAACTCGCATAGGAATTATCATTACTGCCATCTGTATATACGTTTTTATGACGTCATGGCCAACACAGCACGTCATGATCACGGGTATGGAAGAACAGGGGCTCGTTTCACATCTTAGTATGATGAAAACATTCGTACGGATATTGTTATGAATTTGCTTCTCACATTAACGTGGTTCCCCGATCCTACCATTTACCACATACATGTACATATTATTAATTGTGAGCCCATCCACGAAAGATTTTTCAACATTAATTTCAAATTTGCTCTTACGAACGTCTTAGTCGTACGAAGTTTAGTGAAACGGCCCCTTTGGGTCTGTTCACTAATCTTCGTACGACTAAGAAGTTCGTAAGTGCAAAATGTAACTTTGCAATAACGTGTGCACTTACAGCCGATGCTGGCAGATCTTTTGTGGATGTGTTCACATTTCATGATGTGTACATGTGGTGGGAAATTGTACATTAGCGACTCACGTTAATGTGATCAGCACATTCATAAAACTGTTCGTAAGAACTTTTTTATCGTACGAAGTTTAGTGAAACGGGCCGCATGTGAATAACGTGTGGCAGGAATGGTAAATAGTTACACTTTATTGAAAACTTTGTTTAGAAACCAGTCAAAACTCAGAGACATAAAACACCACAAAATGTCTATTATTTGAAGGAAGTCAAAGAGATGGAGATTTCGACACTATATTCAATATTCAAACAAGTTGAAAACAACACGACTGCCATTATGATAGTCATTTTCTTGAGTTCCTCTAATAATGTCATTTTAATGGCTGTTTTTATTTTGCTTCGATGGCACGTTTTATTCCTTTGACGTTTTGTTGGTTTCTAAACATAATGAGGAGAATGCGGGATCGTAGCTAGTTATTTCCCTTTGCAAATCTATTTATAGATATCCGGTCCTGTGCTGTATTTCACCATTTATTTCTTACTGAATAGCACAACACAAATAATTTTCCGAACAGAGTAGACACATATATGTGCAGTCTGATCTGGGTTTTACATCGATTGCAATAACATTATTAAGCGTGCAATTATGAATCTGGCAAATAATGCAGTCTCTCGTCAGATTGCACAGATATGTAGGATAACATGGATCAACGCTAGTCAAAAACTCTGTAATGACTCCTTTTCACAACAATTCAAGCTACATTCGCCCCTTTTACGAACAATAAGGCCCTAAAATATACAATTTGGACCGGATTTCTATAAATAAATTAAACGGGAGATAACTAGCTACGATCCTTCATGGAAGCCAGTTTTACCATCCCTGTTGCGTGTTATTCACTGTTATTGACGCCGATCTGTACCTTCTCTGGTCACAAATGCTATACGGCCCCTTATTCCCCCGGCGGCCCATGCGGAACATATATCGTTGGGTAATTACAAAATTGCCTCGTCTCCAGTTTCGTGTTCCCGTGTATCCGTATACACCCAGTATCACTTCACGATGTCTCCACAGTCATTATATGACATGGCCATCCGCGACAAATGGAACATTGCGACGTTTGCGACCAGCGTGGACCCAGATAGTTATATTAGATAACCTTCATCCTTGGAAAAATATGCAGGGTATCAATACATCTAACCAGGTAAGACGATGTTTCACAAATGCAGTGGAACCTCCCCGAACGGCCACCTCTCTACAACAACACCCTCTCTATAACAGCCGCTATTTTATATCCCAAATGGATGATTCCCTCTGTATCTAACCCTTATACTGCTGAGCACGAAAATTGTCATCTGCTGTTGCTTTTGCCTTCTTTCTCAATAAAAACATGTTTTGACAGCATTTTAGAATCATTTCCATTTGAATCATTTCCATAGGAAATGATTCTAAAATGTTGTCAACACATGTTTTTGATGAGAATTATCGAAATAAATAAATAAACAGCGGACGACAAATTTAATTCAGCATTAACCTTCCTACAACAGCCACCTCTCTACAACAGCCAGTTTTGCGTCTTCCGATGGGTGGCTGTTGTAGAGAGGTTGCACTGTATAACTCAAACAAACGTTCTTACTCTGTACACCACTATGATAAGACCTAATGTATGTTTCACGAATCCTGGCCAAATGTTACGGCCATATAAACAATGCAAAAACAATATTTTTTTTCGATAAAATTAAATTTTAACAAAATTTATTAATGAGCCTTCTTTTTATTTCGTGAAATTTGGTCCAATATTGATTAAAAACTATTTCCTATTGAAAAAAAATATTTCCATGTTAAATCCCCATACACTGTACAGTATAGACATCTTCATGGGATTTAACATGGCGAAATTTTTCAAATTTCAGGTATAGTGGACCGATTTTCAAAATGTAACTTTTGCTTTCGTAGTTAGATCATTTCCAAGCTATCTGGGTAGGTTTCAGAATCAATTTCCAAAGCTTTTCGTTTTTCGACTCCTCTTCCAGGTTCTCCATCTCTTTTTTCCCATGCTACATTCCCATAGAGAACTTATTTAAATTTAATATTATCGAAACAAATGTTGTTTTTGCATTTGGGCATGTTTCGTGAAACAGACAGTATACTTGAATATGGAGCAATCGTGTGGTATCCACATAATAAATGTGAAATCGACTTGTTAGAAAAAACACGGTGCCTCGCTTTGTGTAACAATCCCCCTCTATTGGAGAGTCTGGAGAGTCTGAAGAGTCTGAAGAGTCTGAAGAGTCTGAAGAGTTATGGAGCCCCGCAGGGGACATGGATTTTTTTAATTAATTCGTTCCCACGAAATAACAATTCGTTCCCTCAATTTAACAATTCGTTCCCTTGAATTAACAATTCGTTCCCACGATATAACAATTCGTTCCCACGAATTAACAATAACAATTCGTTCCCACGATATAACAATTTGTTCCCACGAATTAACAATTCGTTCCCGCGATATAACAATTCGTTCCCACGAATTAACAATTCGTTCCCACGAAATAACAATTCGTTCCATCAATTTAACAATTCGTTCCCTCGAATTAACAATTCATTCCCACGATATAACAATTCGTTCCCGTGGGAACGAATTGTTATTTCGTGGGAACGAATTGTTAAATTGAGGTAACGAAATGTTAATTCGTGGGAACGAATTTTTAAATCGAGGGAACCGAATTACTATTCCGTGGGAACGAATCGTTATTTCGTGGGAACGAATTAATAAAAAAAGAATTCTACGTCCCTGCGGGGCTCCGTACAGAGTGGACGGAAGACGGATCTCATCGAGACATACATCTACAAAATCTGCCAAATATAGAACCGAATCGTCGACTTCCTTTACAGAACCACTCAAACAGTTAATGGGCCACTCCATAAAGTTGCATGAAGTGAATTGTAACACCGAGGTTTGGAAGTATTTCTACAGCATGAGAGTCATAAATTCATGGAAAAACCTGACCGAGTCCACAGTTTTCGCGCTTAGTATTGGAACCTTTAAGAACATATTGAGAGCGGCATCTTGAGAATCAGCCAATAGACGTCAGAAGATACAAGAATACAAAGAAAAGATCAGCATTTGCATCCAGCATACGAGAATATCGCATGGACCTTTTTTCCCTGGAGGCCTATCTGGAACTCTGACAAATATCGTTGGGTAATTACAAAATTACCCCGTCTCCAGTTTCGTGTTCCTGTGTATCCGTATACTCCCGTATCCTCTCACGGCCGTCCGCGACAAAATTTGCGATCAACGAAGGTCCAGTAGCCTATTCGACCAACATTTCAAAGTATACTTATCTTGCTAATCACACTTTGAGGGAGAAATTTTCAATTTAAGGAGAAATTTAGTAATTTTTATTATTCTGAATTTATTACATTATCACAGCCATTTTGGCTTTGCAGTTTTGGTGAAATCGGCTACTGATCAGACTGCGTAGTCTCGTCAAGGCCTACATTGTTCGCTAGTCGGCGACTATATCAATTTTGTGGAGTCAGCAAGAAAGATTAGATCCTAATTCGACTATAAACGGAGCAGGAGACTAATTGTTTCAAACATCATATGTGACTGACTGGAGAAATGGGGCTTATGGGTTTTGCGACCAGTGTAGATCCAGATCAAACTGTGCATCCGCACAGTCTGATCAGGATCTGCACTGTTCGCCATTTCATCAATGAAACACCTGTCAAGCTTTTAGCGAGCAATATAGATCGTGTTCAGGCTACAGGAGTGTGCTATTTAATCGGGAGTTACACTGGCCACAAATCCCATAAGCCCCATTTATCAAGTCACAGACACGTATTACATTTGACTTGCAATGAGAAATAAAATGGTTTATTTACATAGCCAGTGTCGCCCCAGGTCAGCCTCCGCATCCACACAGTTTTATCGTGGTCAACATTTTTCGCGAATAGAAGGATACACTTACGAAAACATGCATCTGTCGACTGTAAGAATTGTAAGAGTGTGCTACTTGATAATTAACCCTTTCAACCCTAATTATCTGGAATGGACTGTGATATGATAATTTTCCGACCAATCCAATCGTCACAAAATGATTTCCGGACTGGTCTATTTATGAAAAGGAGGTGTTTATGTTCTAAAGAATATGAAAATTACTTGCAAACAGTGGAGATCCTGATGAGACGGCTCGTTACGAGCCGGCTCATCTGGATCTGCACTGTTTGCATAAACCGATATAGCGGGCTTTCGGGTTCAAAGGGTTAATCCGAAAGTTATGTATGTAACGCAGGGTGACTTACTCGCCCTGTGTTAAATACAGAACTTTCGGGTTATGAGATGCACTTGCCAAAGGCGTGTTACAACAAGTATACAGCGAACGTGGAAAAGTAATGCTTTTGACATTTTCTGACGTTATACTTATCTGTATAACAATATAGGTCGATTCTGATATAACGATGTAATTATAGCCTATACTCACTAAATGTAGGTCTCCTTACGACATGTATGACAAAACGTATACTGTCAACTATAGTAATTTCCAATAACCTCCGAAGGGAAGCACATTTAATACACATTGTTTTAAAGTCACTTTTTTATTAAATTTTCAACCACATGGTCTTTATCAAAATAGTATGAAAATGTATCGGTAGTCCTATGTGACGTCCATAGTGTAGCAGTAAACCGGGTTGCTGCTACACCAGTCCTATGTGACGTCCATAGTGTGCTACACTATGGACGTCACATAGGACTGCCGATACATTTTCATACTATTTTAATAAAGACCATGTGGTCGAACATTTAATAAAAAGAGTGACTTTAAAACAATGTATACTGTTATTGACACAGTTTAGTAACTGTTATCGCTGTTTTTTCTTAAATGTTCCTTTGATTGACAATACATGACTTAACTGTTATTGTCGCATTGTGTTAACGGTTATTGTCGCATTGTGTTAACTGTTATTGTCGCATTGTGTTAACGGTTATTGCTATTATATAGTGGTGTTAACCGTTATTTGGAGTAACAAAACATTTTTTTTATTATTATCACTATTTTATTATGTTTAATATAAAGGGGATAATTGGCGAGTAATTGAATACATACTTTAAATTTAGATTCAGATCAAACGATATTTTGTTCATAATAACACATTAAAACCACAATTTCTGAACCAAACTGTACCTATAAATAAATATTAAGATAAACATATTTTGCAATCGATGGTTACTAAATTATTGTATTTAGTTTATTTAAATATATCACACTATCGTTATAATGGGAATTTCTAAATGTGGTACATTATTATCATTCACAGCAAAAACAATATTTCACGGTTTTTCCGTACTGGTACATGTATCTATAATGCCACATTATTACAAGCCAAATTATCTCCACTGCTTATCATAGTGTCTGATAGCATGTACTTGAACATAATGCATGTTTTAGAGAATGTGATCAAATAAAATGGTGCGATTGATTTATATACTAGTACATGTATGTCATTTACTGTGCTTGAAGCGAAAACAAAACACGTATTGGGTATCTGAGACATCGTCTAAGACACAGTTACTGTTACTGTCCTTAGTGACTGGCCCGCCGCCACTTGTTGCCACCAACCTTCCACATCCCATCGACTGTAGATCCGTACCTTGGTCACGTCATTTCACATGTAATGGACTGGTCTGTGTACGGTCAAATTTTATTTCTAAAAAAAACACAGCAGTAAGGCTTATACAATGACTGAATGACGAACTGCATCTTCCCTTTCTGCTGATCGGCCTGTGTGGAGTCCACGTATACTGGAGTTCACGCATACTGGTCAGAAACATAATGGTACCGGCATGTCAGTCTAAGGGGAGTAATTCTAGAATCACACAAAATGTTGTATATCTGTAGTTATCCCGCCTGAAAGCCGTATAATGTGCTTATGTAGAATGTACATCGCCGACATTTCACTTGTTGTACACATATCCAGGGGTCCGTTTCACAAATAACTTCGTACGATAACAACGTTCGTACGAAGAGTTCTATGAAGTTGCTTCTCACAATAACATGTTTCTCTAATGCTACCATTCGCTACCTACAGGTTCATGTAATTATTATAAGATGACGGGTTCATGTGATTATTATAAGATGATTTGCTAAAATGCATGATAGCCTCCGGCTATACGACACTGGAGTTTGATGTTTTGGGGGCACTAACCTATCTGTAGGTAACATGTGATATACACACACGTCCACACCCATAGGTTAGCGAACACTAGCTATTGCATAGTATCAATAACACATTGGAAGTAATGGCCGCGACTTTTATTTATTAACAGAACAGACGACTGATAAATGGCGGACATGCTGCGGGTGGGAGTATATCCGCTGTGTTATTTGTACCCACTGGATACGAGAACTAGGGACATATTTAGCCAGTTGGTATCCGCCGGAATACCGTTACCGTAAATACCCGGGTATTTGCCAATTGTATCCGCTTTACGTATGCTTTTCCGTAAATATTCAGGAAACACCAAGCTTGGCAGCTTTGACATATATGCATACATGAAATACGCTGATATTTCGAATAGTGCGATATGCACCACCCGCAGCATTCCGCCACAAAATTTAAATTTGCCAAGCTGAAACAAATTTCCGCCAATTATGAGTTGTTATGCTGAATGTTTATCTGTATTCCTCCCGATAGTTCGGCTATGTTATGGGACGAGTGTGATTGCATGAATCGCTGGTCTGACATAGTAATAACATGTCTCGTTTGCTGCGTTAAGTCTATGAATGAAAATATCATTACAATTATTAGAGAGGTGATTACCATTAGCACGACACAGATTGTCAATATCAAGATTTGTGTTTGATATGACAACAGCCCTCTTCACTACATGCAGCTCAGTGACCAGTACGGAGGCTAGTCCCGCACGAGGGTGTAATACGAAAGCCCCAGTGCAGACGTGGCAACACGTCTAGCCACACAGGCAACTAAATCTGGGGCCCGTTTCACTAAACTTCTTATGACTAAAATGTTCGTAAGTGCAAATTTGGAATCGTCTGGAAATTTCAATTGATGGATTTACATTTATTGAGCATAGGCTGCATATGCAGCCTATGCTCAATAAATGTAAATCCAATAATTGTTTACAGAAAAACATTGTTAATGTGAAATTTACAGACTATCATAAGTTTGCACTTACGAACATTTTAGTCGTAAGAAGTTTAGTGAAACGGCCCCCTGATGCCGGTATACTCATGATAATACGATAGTGCTGTGCGCATTGCCTACATAAGTTCTGCCACGGACGATCACTAGTATGTCGGGTTATGAGCGACAATGAGGTTCCGCCTGTACACTGTAAATAATATTGTTTTTAAACACCGACACGTGTCACATGTTTTGCTTGTAAACATCTAAGGTGTTTTACTTTGGAACAAAATATTTCTGCAGTACATAGCATGTTTTATTTTGGAACACGTCCCCATAAAGCATATACATATATAGTGTATAGGGGCGACAAGAAAAAGACTGTTTTTAAAATTAAATGTAACATGTATATTCAGTATTGGAACAGACATGGCAAGATATGTACTCCAACAGCTTCATAAGAAATATATTAAATAAATGTTCATACCCGAAATTAGAATAACGGGACATGGTGTCAGGTCCATACCACACCAGTCACTTAGCCCCTTACCCTAACATTAATAGGCTTAGTACTGGTCTTATTACTTTTATAAGAGCACAAATGAACCGATTTGATATATTTGTGTTTAATAGCCTATCAACAGCTAAGGTCAATTAAAGCCGGGCAAACGGGTTCGATCCCAAATCAATTTACATCAATAACTAGATTGGTCAGTAAGCGAGGCTTACGGAATACCCCCCGCGTGGGCCCAGGTACCCCTAAAATATGTACAAATTTCCAAGTGTGTGGGCTTGTGACCTTGACTCTGGGATTAGCGCGAGCGGCATGAACGTGAATTTGTCACAGGGTGGTAGAGGTCCATTGGAGCAATGGAAGCAGATCCGAGCAAGGAAATAGAAGTTATAACAGATTTCTCTGATGTTAAGTTTTGTAAAGAGACTACCGTATAACCTCGAATTAACGCCCCCGGAGGCGTTACATTTTACAAAAGGGGGGGGGGGGCATTTATTAGCCATAAAAAAAAAAAAAAAGTAAAAAAAAAAAAAAAGAAAAAAAGAAAAAAAAAAAAAGAAAAAAAAAAAAATTTTTTTTACCAAGGACCGCCAATTTGAAACACAAATAAGGATTTAAGGATTATTTGTGCTTGAAATTGGCGGTCATTGGTAAAAAAAAATATTTTTATTTTTTATTTTTGGGGGGGGGGGGGTGGGGGGGGGCCTTTATTTGGAGGGGGGGGGGGCGTTAAGTCGAGGTTATACGGTATGTATGTGACGTTGACCTCGAGATCAGCGGGGATTTGTCACAGCATATGAAATATTAAGTATTTTCAATGAAAGATATTTCTCTGATGTTAAGTTTTGTAAAGAGACTAAGTATGTGACCTTGACCTTGGGATCAGCGGGGGTTGGACAGTCATGTCACAGCATGATAGTACAACCTTAGAGGAATGCACAAGTGAAATAATAAGAATTTTCAATGAAAGAAATAGAAGTTATAACTTATTTCTCTGATGTTAAGTTTTGTAAAGAGTATTTGACCTTGACATTGGGATCAGCGGGGGTTGGACGGTCATGGATTTGGCACAGCATGGTAGTAGAGCCTTACAGGAATGCATGTGTGAAATATTAAGCATTTTAGATGAAGGAAATAGAAGTTATAACAATATTTCTCTGATGTTAAGAGTTTTGTAAAGAGACTAGTATTTGACCTTGACCTTGGTATCAGCGGGGGTTGGATGGTCGTGGATTTGGCACAGCATGGTATAGCCCGTGAGCCAATAACCGAAACCCTCCCCCCCCCCCCCCCCACCCTGTGGGATTTTTGCAGACATATATTTCCTGAAACTACATTCAATTATGAGTGTTAATCCGTTGTCTGCGCTCTGTAACCCGATGGATGAACATATGGCGCCATTTTCAACTATGTCACCCTCGGTATTTTTAGTATCTTGAAAAATCGCATTTTTTAATAAAAATTGCCTAACTTATATCCTTTTATTCGCATAAGATGGTATTTTCGTATGTTTTCCGAGATTTTGAGCACCATAGAATAGAATAATATACAATTGAAATAAATTTGACAATCTAGAAGTCATATTTTACAGGTTTTATTACCCCACCCACCCAATTTCAATGGTAAAATATACATGTTAATAACTATGAAAAGTTTGCGTTTTTTCATTTTATCAATGTCAATGTAGTCTAGTAGGGCCAATTGAACATATCCAATGTATATACGTCGACTATTTAGTGTCTACCACAACATATACAAAGTGAAAAATAACGTATTTTCGACTATTCCCCACCCACTCATTTTACAATGGCAATTTAACAGGTATGTAATATTATGCAATTTAACAACATTATAACCGCTTACTACTATGGATTGAAAACAACTCAAATATGTAACATTATTGTCCATACTTACTAAATATACTATGAGTCTGTGTTTTCGTCCGTCTGTACGGACATTTCTCAAATAAAAATTGACGGTACCGATTTTGTAAATATCCGAAGATTCAAACATTTCGGGGCACTAGATCATTATCGGCAACAGTAGTTGATCTACAACATTAATAATCTCGTTATAGTGGCGAGACAATCCTCACAGCATCAGGCAAGATGAAACACAATAGGCAAAAACTGAATCCACATATAATACAATTCAAGAGGCAACATACATCATGGTTTACAGTATTCAACTTGCAATACAAAATATTCTACATGTTGTTCAGGTCAAAAATCGCACCTGTGGCGAGGCAATACTCACAGCATCAGGCAAGATGAAACACAATAGGCAAAAACGTAATCCACATATAATACAATTCAAGAGGAAACACATGTCATGGTTTACAGTAATCAACTTGCAATACAAAATATTCTACATGTTGTTCAAGTCAAAACATCGCACCTGTGGCGAGGCAATCCTCACAGCATCAGGCAAGATGAAACACAAAAGGCAAACACTGAATCCACATATAATACAATTCAAGAGGCAACACATGTCATGGTTTAAAGTATTCAACTTGCAATACTAAATATTCTACATGTTGTTAAAGTCAAAACATCGCACCTGTGGCGAGGCAATCCTCACAGCATCAGGCAACATGAAACACAATAGGCAAACACGTAATCTACATATAATACAATTCAAGAGGAAACACATGTCATGGTTTACAGTAATCAACTTGCAATACAAAATATTCTACATGTTGTTCAAGTCAAAACATCGCACCTGTGGCGAGGCAATCCTCACAGCATCAGGCAAGATGAAACACAATAGGCAAAAACTTAATCCACATATAATACAATTCAAGAGGCAACATACTTCATGGTTTACAGTATTCAACTTGCAATACAAAATATTCTACATATTGTTAAAGTCAAAAACATCGCACATGTGGCGAGGTAATCCTCACAGCATCAGGCAAGATGAAACACAATAGGCAACAGCTTGGTCCACATATAATACAATTCAAGAGGCAACATATATCATGGTTTACAGCATTCAACTTGCAAAAAAAAAAGTATACATGTTGTTAATGTCAAAACATCGCATCTATGGCGAGGCAATCATCACAGCATCAGGCAAGATGAAACACAATATACAAACGTTCCAGCCACATATAATACAATTCAAGAGGCAAAATACATCATGGTTTACAATATTCAAATTGCGATCCTCACAACATCAGGCAAGTTATGTGAAGTTCTAATTGTGAGAGTAGGTTAAGATAAATCCAGACTAGTCATACACGTCATCAGTGTCAAGCATGGCATCAAGTAGGCTCTCTGCTTCAGGATCTTCTGTTTCATCAGTATCAGGTACGTCATCCCGTTCCTCTATTAACAGATCAACCATTTCACTTGGCAGGTGATCTCCTTCTGTCCACTTGCATTCTAAAAAGCCATTGTTAACTTCCCATCCATGTTCATCTGGTGGCAGTATGTCTGCATCACGCGGGCAGCATTGTTCCAAATGAGCGCTTGATACTTGGCTCTTGCTACATGCATTTTCAGTGACGATCTGCATGGTGGTAAAAGGCTCAGGTCAGCCCCAGTGTACGTCGAAAGAAGATTGCCAGACCTGGGGCTACACTTTTGTAGAAATAGCTCCATTCGTAGCTTGTTGATATCTGTAATGTCTGATTTGTTGTACAGCAAGCATACAAAGTGTTCAAGCATTTGAAATAGCTTTTCATCAACTGACCGAGACATTCCCAACTTCTGGAAGGCTTCAATAAACTCTGGATGCCGCTGGAGTGTTTTCAAAGGAGTAACTTTACCACGCCGAACGAAAGCAATTGTGCTATCACAGCCTGTAAAAGCATGGAGTGCAGGCAATGCCAAACACAGTTCAGTTCCTATGTCTCCAATGACACCATGTATGTCAACCAGCCGCCTCTTGTTTCCAACTGCGGTATCTAACAGCAGTTGTTGTTTCAGCTTCTGTCCGAATTTCAACATCAAAACAAACACATCCGTGTGTGGGGATCTCACAATAATGGTGCTGTTCTCTGGTGTATGCAGTGCATGGTACGCACAATGCAGGATTAGCCGTGTATCCGCCTCCTCTCTTGCGATGAGTGCAACTCCTCTATCTCAACAGTTTGTGTAGTCTTACCATCAGTGCTAGTTAGCTGCATGCATTGCTCCCCGCTTACAAACTGAATAGTCTTGCCGATCAGCTTTGGAACGTACTTATCTTGCATCCATTCAGACATGAGAAGTCTAATTAGTTGTGTTTTGTTTGAATTGTTTGACAAGAACAGTTTCCAATCTCGTGGAGCTTTTGTGACAGGTCCTTTTATAATGTATGTCTTTGATGTACCCCTGCGTAGTCGCTCAGATGCTTTTATTGACAAGTCTTGGTATGTATCTGTCACAAAATCAACACGCTCAACTTTCGGGAGCTGATGATATATGTTATCTGCAAGATCCGCGAATGTGTTTGGCAAAGCGGTCTGCATGTGTAACAGTGCATTGCCGTCAATAATATAGCTCACTTGACCCGTCGGAGGTACATCAACACTATGTGATTGTCCTTCAAGCTGGTGCATGAGTTTATCTTTATCAGTTTTTGCTGGCGAGCCATCCGCAGTGGCAAGCGACCATGGCACAGGTCCCAATGGGTAGCTAAGCACCTTTTCCATGTCAATGTTGTGTTTGAGAGCAAGTGAAATTAGCTGCCCAAATATATTTCGTTCAGCTACTAACTCCTTTGTCTTTCTCTGCTTGTCGTTGTTCACAACGACGAAAATACCCGAAAGGGCCATTATATAATACCTGTTTGGCGGCCATTTTGAAAATAATTACCGTTGATAGCACACCAGAAATAATGCAAATCGATCTGAAAAAGGATCTGCCATGTGAATATGTTGCTACTGACATGATTAAATTGTAGGTAGCTCATCGTGTGGTGAAAAAAAATATTGCAAGCATAAACAATTAAGTATTTTGGCGGCCATTTTGATAATTGTGGCTATTTGAGGATGGTATCCAATATAAAACTTATTGTAAGTCATGTTATACTCAATTGGTGAAAAAATGATATCGCTTAACTTGGAAGAACGTGATTTAAATGACACATATCGGCCTGAACTAAAACCACCCAGTTTTGTAAGGCGGCCATTTTGGAAAATGGCCGCCATTTGTTCATCCATAGGCTTTGTAGGCGCAGACAATCAGGTTTGATAGACAATAGGTTACTGAATCCGAAAATCATACTGACCAAAAATCCCACAAGGGGTGGAGGGGGGGTTATTGGTGGCTCAAGGTCTAGTAGTAGAGCCTTACAGGAATGCATGTGTGAAATATTAAGCATTTTAGATGAAGGAAATAGAAGTTATAACAATATTTCTCTGATGTTAAGTTTTGTAAAGAGACTAAGTATTTGACATTGACCTTGGGATCTGCGGGGGTGGGACGGTCGTGGATTTGGCACAGCATGGTAGTAGAGCCTTACATGAATGCATGTGTGAAATATTAAGCATCTTAGATGAAGGAAATAGAAGTTATAACAATATTTCTCTGATGTTACGTTTACGGACTAAGTATTTGACCTTGACCTTGGGATCTGCGGGGGTTGGACGGTCGTGGATTTGGCACAGCATGGTAGTAGAGCCTTACAGGAATGCATGTGTGAAATATCAAGCATTTTAGATGAAGGAAATAGAAGTTATAACAATATTTCTCTCTGATGTTAAGTTTACCCGGACGGACGGACGGACGGACGGACAACCTAACTCCAGTATACCCACCCCCCCCCCCCCACACACACAACTCGTTGCGGGGGGTATAAATACATATTCAGTCCTGGAATTAGAATAATCTGACTTGGTGCTAGGTCCTTACCACACCAGTTACTTGGCTCCTTCCCATAAATGTAATAGGATTAGGAATAATCGTATTACTCATACAAGGGGTATAACCAGATTCAACCCTCACATACAAGCTAAATGTACCCGAGGGCCAAACCAGGTCTCCAGTTGAGATAATGGTAAGGATGAATCCTGATTGTTAGATTACCCATCACATGCTCCCAACCTCAACCCACTTACAAACGAACCGAACCAAACGATTCTCGATCGTTGAATTACCCATCACAGGCTGACTAGATTGGTGCAATATAATGAATACCACACAATTATGTACACAGAATGACTATATTGGTGCAATATGATGAATACCACACAATTATGGACACACACACGTCTGTTTGGGTTTAACGGCATATCGACAGCCAAGGTCATTTAAGACCTGGTCAATGGGTGTTATACTAAATCCCATATATTACATGTACAAGTACATGTACAAATGGGGGGGGGGGGTGGAGTGGGGGGGGGGGGGAATCCCAAAATCAGAACTGAATATTTACAATAAAAAAATAATATATATTCAGCACTGAAATCAGAATAATCCTGATCTGATGCCAGGTCCTCGCCACACCAGAATCACTTGGCCCCCTCCGAGCACATCCCGTTTCCGTGCCGTGCCAGATATTTTCCCCCATTCACGACACTAACCTACTATTCTATTTATCCCGTCAACACCTACAAATGGCTGTAAAATGCAAAAATAGTATTGACTGGATATCAAAAATGTTTCACGACACCGTGTTTCACGGCACATACGCACTGTGTTGACGGGATAAATATAGATATCAATGTGAGGAAGCTAGATACTAACAATTTGGCTATGTCTAAAAATTTACGTCCCAAATTGTTGACGACGCCGCCGACGGAATTGTGACCGCTATGTCATACTTTTTCCACTATCGTGGGCGAGACAATAAATGGGCCATCTAAGACGTACGTGTATTGTACGTGTATTGTACGTGTATTACATCATGTATTGTCTGTATGTATGATGTGGTTTGATCATACTTTATAATGTGTGGAAAATAATATTTTGTTCAGGTGCCACATTCAATTGTATAAATAATTAAAAGATAGCATGCCTCATTTGTATATGAAAACAGCCTGATACCACCGCGAGTCGCTATCAGTAAAGTTTCTTTGTTTGTTTGTTGGCTAATATATGGTATTTCGTACTAAACCCATTGACCCGGCGTTAAATGAACTTAGCTGTTGATAGGCCGTTAAACCCCAACAAACAAACATATATAATTGTTCAATCACTATGTATTGTTTTAGGGGCGAGGAATTTAGGCCGTGCTACAAGCTTGTCCACGACATAAAGTTATTTTACAACAGCGCCATACTTATTGCTGACGGCAACCACTACGAAAGATACCATAGAAGCCATAGCAGCCAAGCTTCACATATCTGATGATGATATACACATGGAGATGGCTTCTCCGGACAGGTACAACTGTGGTCTCGTCTTGTATAATATACAAGGCAGTGGGCGTGGGCATAAACATACATATGTGTTGTTTACCCTGAATATTTAAGTTTAAATATTACCACTGACATGTACATATTTTAGATAAAGAAAACAACATGTACACTTCCTTTATGTTTCATTTATAAATCAAACAAAGCGACAGGACAATGACAAAACCATTTACAGCATGTATATATAAAAAGCATACAATATATATTTTGAGGGCTAGTTTTACGAGAATTACGAGAATCTCCATACGTTGCCACAAAATCATAAATTGAATGATTAAGACATACTGAATGCATGGAATGTACAGGGTTAAACATATGCCATACGGTTACTGATGAAGACTTGTTTTGTTTAGGACTACCGTCTGTTTCACGAAACATGTCCAAATATTACTGCTATGCAACCAAATAAACAATGCAAACACAATATTTTGTTATAATATTTAATTTTATCGAAATTTAACGATGAGCCTTATTTTTATTTTTTAAAATTTGCTTCAAAATGTATTATATTAGCAAAAACATTTCTCTATGGGAATTTAACAATGCAATTTTAATCTGCATTTCTGAAATTAGAACAAAAATCCCCATATACATCTATGGGGATTTAAGATGGGGAAATTGTTTGTTCGCAATAAAATCGATATTGGACCAAATTTAACGAAATAAAAAGGGTCATTCTTAAATTTTGCTATAATTTAATATAAAAACACTGTTTGCATTGTTTACATGGCCGTAGAATTTAGGCAGGATTCCTGAAACAATGTAACACTTGCCATTCTGTTTATTAGCTTGTCAAAGCCTTTTATTTAAGCAGGTGAGTCGACTATCGTTAACTACTGCACCAGTGCTTGTGTCCTTACGCTAAACAAACGAGTGAGCGTAGCGAAGCCACTTTGTTTAGCAGTTGGACACAATGACAATGACATTATCGCAAAATAATCAGTTCGCCTGTTTAAGTAAACATTTCCTTATATTGCACATATTACACCTTATCAAAAAACAAAGGTATTCAATCGTAAAATATGACCAACAGATCTATCCATGAATTTCCGGAGGTGACCCATAGTGAATGCAACTGTCTCGCGATGCAGAGATTGATTATGATAACATTATTTTACTAATCGGAGGAAAGGCGCGATTGCTACGTTACTTACATAATTTGTCCAAATATGAGAACATGACAGTTGTGTAAATTCACCGTTACATTTGTGTAAACCATTGGTTGAAATGTAATAACATAACTTTATTCCGTCAACTATGTCGCTACTAAACGTGAACAGCAGGTACGTGTATTTTTTCTCGTTCACGTCTAGTAGATACGTCATTATGTATGACGTTACGTCATTATGTGAATGACGTAACACGATAATCTTGTTGCTTCAGAAGACAAACTTATGAGGCGACAAATGCATTTTTAGAGACATTTGAACAACTTTGATGTGGTTAACGGGATAAATAGAATATTATTATAGTGTCATGAACGTGAATAAATATCCGACTCGGCTCGAAATCAGGATGTGCTCGGCAAGCCTCACCCATCTTGATTTCTCAGCCTCGACAGATATTTATTCACGTTCATGACACTATACTAATATTCTCTATAACTGTACATAATCTCACCATTGAATGTTAAACATTGAATACATAGTCTACAATACACATGCATACACTACTGTTACATGTCATGTATATCAGTGTACTGTACCAAACCAAAATACACACCTTTATTACGTCATAGAGACAGAGTGTGTGGAAATTATGCGACACATTCCACGAATATTACTATATCATAATGTTTGTCAACAGGTCCAACATCTTTATCCATAATAAATACGGACAAGGGATGGTGTTGGAAGATGAGTTGAGTTGGTACATAAATGAACTGAAAGAGAAAAAAAAACATGCTCGGAAAGCTCTATTATATGTGAGGTATGTACACTCATTAAATTCATGATGAATTCTGAATACATGTATATTGGAATACTAGTGCAGGGCTCCAGATAAGGAATTAGTAATCGAGTATTGTCACTCCATCATTTCTTAAGCAATTGGGTATTTCAAAATTGTAATTGGGTAAAATAAAATCACACTACTGTGTACACATGAACGACAGCAATTATGGAATAGTTTGCTTCGAAATGAAAACATGTCTTGGCATTTCATTAGAATTGTCTCATTGGAGACGATTCTAATGAAATACCAAAATGTGTTTTCTTAGAAAATAAGAAAAATATGCTATATTTGTGGCCTGTTTATTGTTTTCTGCACCATGATAAAGGTACCACACATTTTTTTTACTGCTTTTCGATTCTCGCTACTTCTGATTTCAATTGGGTTTTTGGCAATTTTAATTGGGTATTTAAGCAGCAAATACGCAGCTTATCTGCAGCTCTGACTATATAGTATGTTGACGTGGTGGTGAATCCATATTTTATATAAACCATTTAATATAATTATCTTAACGTACGATTGCTTATGTATAAATGCATGTATAACATATTGTTTACGCAATGTTACCCAAACCAATGTATACCAGGTATTTGTTTTCCATTTCTGTCATACTATGTATACAGTCCTTTAATTTGACATCAAATAAACGATACGAACACACAAGTGACGTTTACCATCATTTGCTTACAGAACAAGGGGCATCACTATTTTCATGATACTTAATTTTATGCAAAAGCAATAACATAAATTACTTGTTGATGCACTATCAAGACTTCCTTTCAGAATTAATGTGTAAATATATGCAACACGTTCAATGTTCTTCAACAAATATCAATACAAATACCGGAATCTACAACCAAATGTATGGTTTAAAAATTCACAGAGTAGAGATGTACCGCTTTGAGCTGGCGCGTTATTATTGTAAATATTATTGTAAACACGTGCTATTTTTAAACAGTTTACGTCATATGTTGTAGACATGGTATTTGTATACCAGCGCAAACGCATTAACATTCGATAGAATTGCTAATAATAGTAACATCGTTTAGTGCTCTAGTGGGTAGATCTGCTGTTTGGTGATCGGACGGTCGTGAGTTCGATTCCTGCCAAAGGAATATATTTTTCTCTCGCTTTTACTATTTTGGCGCCAGAGGTAACGCGAGGTACCACAAGGAGGGTCGACCTATTGTCTACACCGACGAGACATGTCCATTCGACGCACAGTGCGAAGAAATGCTGGCAGTCCGAAGAAGCGACAAGGAATGTTCCGTTTTCGAAGGGTGAACGACTGATCGTCGTCCATGCAGGCTCAGCCAAAGGCTTCATCGATGGGGCGTGCCTTTTGTTCAAAGCCAAGTCTTCGACAGGTGATTACCATTCTGAAATGAACGGCACCAACTTTCAGAGATGGCTTCGAGAGACTCATTCCGAATTTGCCACCTCGCTCCTTACTTGTAGTGGACAACGCGACCTACCACAATCTACAAATGGATAAGTGCCCTACCCAGAGTTCCCGGAAGGCCGATATACAGGAGTGGCTCGGCAGACACCACATTCCGTACACTCCGAAGATGCTGAAGGCCGAGCTGTATGAACTGTGTAAGCGGAATAAGCCAGCACCGACATACGTGTTGGACGAGATGCTGAAGGAACATGGCCACACCTGCCTTCGACTACCACAGTATCACGCCGAGCTGAATGCTATCGAGCTGATATGGGCGTCTGTGAAACGGAAGATTGCTGCGTCCAATATCAGCTTCAAGACTAAAGATGTGCTCAAGCTGACACAGGAAAGTCTGGAAAGCATCAGCACACTGAGTGGGAGGCATGCTGTCGACACGTCGAGGGAGTGGAAGACAGATTCCGGCAAAGTGATATTGCTGTGGAGGAAGCTATTGAGCGGTTCATCATCGAGGTGACGGATGAAGAGGGCACGGACACAGCATCCACAGCCAGTGACTGCTCCGACACCGACACAGCATCCACAGCCAGTGACTGCTCGACACAGACACAGCTTTTGAAAATTAAGCTGACGAAATGAATGCACACATTTCCCCTACACATCGAAAACGAGTACAGACCCTCATAAAAAAAACACACAAAAAACAATAACAAAAAACAATAACAAAAAAAAACAACAACAAAAAACAACAAAAAACAACAAAAAAAATGTTTTTCGTTTACATACGGTACGGTGTGTGGGGATTTGAACCACTGACCTTGTGACTAAAATTAAATTTTACTAACACCTTCCACATACCCACTAACACCTTCCACATACCCACTGCGCTACACACCATTATCTGTATATACGGCGAAAGCTGGCACAAATTATATCACTTCTTGTGCAGTGAATTGGAACGTGGCTATAATAAGATAATTTACCTGTTTCACCTATTTATAAAGTCGGCTGTTGACTGCTAGCAACTTATTATCGTCTGCCTATTATACTTATAGTTCATTATCAGACATACGATATACAAGGTATATATATAATTAGTTGATTTTCTTTTTATATTTCTACAGAAATGTCACATCACTTGGCTACATCTACAAGCATATTGTGCATGTGCTGGGCGACGATGCATATGCTGACAAGAGTGAGAAGACAGTTGATGGCCGCATCGTCGTTGCTTTTCATGCGGGCTTAGATACAGTGGATCAAGATCTAGAACCATCTGATGGTCATGTAAGACTGGTAATATGGACAGTTGCATTCGGCCTAGGAATCAACATTCCTGATATATATGTGATAATTCACTGGGGAGCATGTGACTATTCTAGAATATTGGCAAGAGGTGGGGCGTGCAGGTCGAGACGGTAGACCAGAAAGGCCTTATATTATGTTACACCGTTGAGCTTGCTATATGTGCAAGATGACATGAAGGCGCTCTGTAAACCATCCAATGACAGTTGCATACGAATGGGAATTATGAAGTACCGAAGTGTTCCTGCCCATGACTTCCATTCGTGTTTGAAAGCAAAATCTAAGTGCATCTCAGATTGCACATCGTGTTCATGTGATCTTTGCAAATGCTTGTCACGAATCGTAGCCGACCATTTTCTTTATCATCCATTAATTGTAACACGGGTCACACAATACTAGTATAGAGCACAATAATCGAATATTCTAGTACAGACGATCGAATAGGTATTAGAGTGTGAAATATAGCTCCCGTGGAACAAAACCGCTGGAGAGAATAGCGCTTTATCCGAAACCGCGCATGGACCACCAGTATTGGATTTTTCACTGGTCATATCTGGGTGATCTACACTATTTATGCAGACTTGGATGCTAGCCTAATTACCTAGTAGGTCATATCTACTTATGACTGAAGTACCTCAGATTGATTCACCAGATATGTTACGAGCTAGACCGACTGTTAGAACATTAGTCCACTTACGCAAAGTTGTAAGCCAAATGTTGGCACATAAGTTTTACATTGACAGGCAGACTACACGAGGATAGTCGTGTACTAGGGTGGGAGTATATATTCGATTTAGCACCTTATACTACGAGTCTGACACTCAATTACATTCTTGTAAAATTGGAGCGCAAGCTTTCACTGGGAATTGTCCCAGCCAGTACACCAGCCAGTACACCAGCAAAGCAGCCAGCCAGTCAGCAACGAGCGACGGCACGTCCATACTTTGTGTATGCGTAGAATCAGTACGCAACACATATCTATTTATTCTGGAGTCCACGGCACGACACCGTGTACCAGCGGGGACTCTGCTCCGCGTGGACCAAGGGCGTATTCGAGTGGGGCATCATTTTCCGGTGACGTCATTCCGTCCAAGGACGTGATGAACCGCTAAGGACGTTCACCGATGTGTTATTGGCCCCATCCGCCCAAGTAGGCTCTGTATCTCATAGTTACCAGTAACTTTACGACGTCATTAGAACGTCACTCCAATCATGGCGGAAGCCGGAGTTAATTAGATGAACTCTAACATTGGATCTTGACCTGATCATGATGACGTATACTTTTGAACTATACCTACCTGTTCCAGAATCGTGGAGGTGCCTTGGTTGTGCAAGTGCCGGTGGCTACTAGGGGACGTTGTCCGTACTGACATATTCATCCATTGTTTGTGCTTTTAATTTAAGTAAATACATCATTGTAAAAATGTACCTTGTTTTTGCTGTCCACAACGTGCTTGGTGTTACATCCCTTCAGTAGACTAGCCCGGTGTCACCCTGGCGTGACATATGGTGTCAGAAGTGGGATTATAGTTTACTGGGAACAACACGTATGGTGTGCAGAGGACCACAGGGTCATACTGATGAAAATCAGTAATATGAGATAGGTTTTCTCTTGTCCGAGACGTCCGTTATAATAGGGATTACATGTAAAAGTAGGGAATACAACAAGGATAAGTGTTACCCCTGTCCATCTTACTGAGTTATACACCCCAATCCATACACTGACTATCTTGCAATATAACCCGTTATAATTTGTTTTCAACCAACCACAGGATCTGCGAGCCATGTACAGGTAATAACCTCACCAACAAGACGAGCGGCAAGCTGTACACCTCGACGCTAAGGTAAGTCTCTTTCACCCTGCCATTTGGCAAAATATTATAAAAACATGTAATCTGTCAGTGAAGAGGCACAACGCGTATCCCTAAAAATAGGGATTGTTCTAGTTGGTTGGGTTTGATCCGAGACAGATTCACTATTTTCCGGGTTATAACATTAGACCCAGGGTCCATTTTGTTGGTGTGTGGTGAATCGTTTTATGACTATAGCACAATTGACCATCTAATGTTTTTTTAGTGTATGGGAAATTTCTCCGAATTGTAAATACCAGTCTAGTGGGAAGGTGACGTATATCCCAAATTTCCTCACGATATGGGACGCAATACGAGATAGGTGCGACGGTGACATATAACTGAAATTCCCCACCAGTGTAAATACGTGTTAGACTAGGATTAGTCGGGTGGGAAAGAACACAATACATACCGGATTTGACATTACCCAATAATGCGTGAATCGGGTTGAGACTCGCACAGTCCTCGTGACAGTAGTGCCGAGACCCCGTATTCTAGATAGCTCGCCTCGTGACTAAGTGACTATTTTGTTGAGACAGTATAAGGCAATCATGTCGACCATTAAAGAGTTAATGGACGTATGCAGGGAATTAGGCTCAACTGGGATGGAGTTAAGGTCCTTTGTGAAAGAAGAGCAAGATAGAGAGAGAGAGAATAGATTAGTAGAAAAACAGGCTTGAGAAAGATAGGCTGGAAACTGACAGACGGGCTGAGAAAGATAGGCTTGATGCTGACAGACTAGCAAAAGAGGTAGATAGACAGGCTGAGAAAGATAGGCTTGAGGCGGAGAGACTAGCAAAAGAGGTAGAGAGACTGATGGAGAAAGATAAGCTTGAGGCAGACAGATTGATGGAGGAACGAGAAATGGAAAAGGTAAGAATTGATTTGCAAATGACAAAAGTTAGATTGGAGTACGAATGCATAATGCGTGAGTTAGAGACAACGCAGAAAGTTGAGATATCGAAGGCAGAAATGGGAATATCGGATAATTATAGTCCAATAGTCGAACATAAGATACCACAAGGTCCGAAATTACCATATTTTGATCAGGATAAGGACAAATATGGATAGTTATCTGCAAGGTTGGCCGAAAAGTCAGTTGTCATTACACCTTAGCACATTATTAAGGGGCAAAGCTCTAGATGTTTACTCCCGTTTATCGTTGGAAGATGCTCTTGATTATGATACATTGAAGATATCCTTGCTAAAAAGGTTTGACTTAACCGTAGAAGGGTTTAGGAAGCAATTTAAGAGCGGTAAGCCAGAGCCGGGCGAGACATTTGTTCAATATATCAACAGGGCTAAGAGTTATCTTGATAGGTGGTTGGAACTAGGCAAAGTTGAACGTACTTACGAAGGCGTGATGATTGTTTGCTCATGGATCAGTTACTAAGCACTTGCAGTCGTGACTTGTACGTTTTTCTAAAGGAAAATGTCGTTAGCAAAGTACATGAGATGGCAGTGCAAGCCGAATTATTTGCGGAAGCCAGAGGCGGTACAGAGTACGTAATAGGAAGTTTTTTATTGATATAAAAAAAAAAAAAAAGTTAATTAATTTGAATATGGAGTTTTAGTGGATTGTAACCTATTTTATTTTAGTGGTGCGGAACCTTGTATTCGAGGCTGGTTTGTTTTCATTTTATCAGAATTTATTTTATTAATTACTGCTTCTAATTTTGTAGACGTTGATCTTATTAATAAGTTTTACTGTTTTTTGAAATAATAATAATTTAGCTAGAACAATTCTTTGTAACTTAGTTATCATGTTGTTTTGTATATTTTTTGCTACTGTGATTTTGATTGCTTGTTACGTAGCACGCACCGCGCTGTTAGATTTCCTAATTGCTTTCAGCACAGGTGATTTCTCAGTGAACAAGCCTTGACAAAAAAAAATTTCTTCAAGATATCGAGGCAACGACAGATCTCGTAACTATGGTAGAGAGAGAAGTGGCGAGAGAAGTAGAGATAGAAGTAGGGAAAGGTACATAGAGAATGACAGACGTACCATTACATGTTATCATTGTGGAGGGCAATGTCATGTAGCTCCAGACTGCCCAAAGAAGAGGTCACATGCATCGAGCTGCAGCCCTTGAGGAAAATGATACTGGTGCATATGGGCAAAATAAGGTAAGCTTTGCAGGCACCGGTGACGAGTGAGTGAGTGAGTGAATAGGGTTTAACGTCCGCTTTTCTGACATAGAGGTACAAGCCTCAGGGAGTCTACACGCAGACGGGTCAACGGGGTCGAGTCCCGTATCCACCTGTCCAAGGGGGGTAAATCCCAACCCAACTTCAGAACTCAATATTTACAATCAAAATATATATTCAGTCCTGAAATTAGAACAACCTGATCTGGTGCCAGGCCCTCGCCACACCAGCATCATTTATCCCATCCCCTAAAAGTAATAGGATTAGCGCTAATCTTACTTTTATATATGGGGCATAGCCCGACTCAACTCTCACATACAAGAAAGCCAAAAATGCACATGAGGGCCAAATCCGGTATAGTGGGTTCCGGAAAGTATGAACCCAATCGTTAAGCCAGTTTAGTCGCCTTTTACGACAAGCAATGGCTACTGCAGCACTATTCTCAGGATCAGTTGATCCCGCCCCGGTGCCTGCACGGGGCGCACCGGTGACGAACCAGAAATGGAGGATGCAATACATAGAGGCAGGAGTAGAGGCAGGAGCAGGGGCAGAGGGCGTTATCACCACCGCGGAAGAGGCAGAGGGCGCCCCTTTTCCCCACCTGTAGATCAGGGTAATTTTTGTATTGTAGAGGACAAGCAGACCAAAGATGACGGTGAAATCACTATGATATGCGCAGGTAAGGAAGTTGATCAGAGTCCGAAGGTTACAGGATGCAAATTTTCCAGTGCGAAGTTGCCAGTGGCAGGTTTGTTAAATGGGAAAGTGGTGACTGATGCGTGATACAGGTTGCACGGCCTAATTGTAATGAGAAAGTAACTAGTACATCCTGATCAGTTTCTCAGGAGAGTGGTCACATGTATGCTAGTAGACAATAGACGCTTGAGTGAAGTCCCTGTAGCGAGAATCACCATTGACACCCCATTTTTTCAAAGGAGATACCGACGCGTTATGCATGGAAGAAACTATGTACGATGTAATGATAGGGAACATTGATGGGTCACAACTTCCTGTACCGAATGATTTCAAAGGCGCGACCACGTTAGCAGTTGAAACGCGTTCACAGGTTTTGAAACGCGATGAATCGTACCGGAAACTGCGGGTACCGGAAGCCGTATCGCACGTTTCGCGTAGTCAATTCAAAGAACAACAAACAAGCGACGTTACGTTAACGTCATTACACACAAACGCAAAAAACGGAAACGAAGTATTCTAAGAACGGTAACGTTACGTCATTTCTGTACCGAAAAGATTTACTGTAACGACAGTTTGAGACGACAGGCAACAAAAGAAAATACTATCAATTAGTCGTTCCGGAAAAACTTAAGACAGACCGTGTTAAAGGTGGCACATGCATCTATTATGTCAGGGCACTTAGGAGTAAAGAAAACAACAACTCGCGTTTTGGCAGAATTTTTCTGGCCTGGAGTGTCCGGTGACGTGACACGATACTGCAGGTCATGCGACATTTGTCAACGAATAATCTCGAAAGGTCATGTAATAAAGGCACCGCTGGGCAACATGCCACTGATTGACACGCCATCGATGCGTAGCCGTAGACATCCTAGGACCGATTTATCTAGGAACGGATAATAAAAATCGATATATTCTAACGCTAGTAGATTACGCCACACGATATCCAGAGACAGTACCATTACCGAGTATCGAAGCAGCACGAGTAGCTGAGGCACTCGTAGACATGTTCAGTCGAGGAATTATTTACTGATTGCGGATCTCAATTTACGTCGAACGTAATGCGGGAAGTCGGTAGGCTATTATCACCGAGACAACTTACGACTACTATACTCCCTACCATCATATGTGCAACGGGTTGGTGGAGAGATTCAACGGTACATTGAAGCAGATGCTTAAACGCATGGCAAGCGAGCGTCCCAAAAATTGGGATAAGTACAGTAACGCGTTGTTGTTCGCGTATCGCGAGGTTCCACAGGAGAGCCTAGCATTCTCCCCATTCGAACTACTCTATGGGAGAACAGTCAGAGGTCCTATGAGTGTTCTCAAGGATCTGTGGTCTGAGAAGGAACTTGACGAAAGCGTGAAAACAACATACCAGTACGTACTGGATCTCAGAGAAAATCTCAATAAGTCGAGTAAGCGGTACGCATAGTACTACGACAGGAAAGCGCGTGACCGGATGTATAAGGAGAGTGACCGGGTGTTTGTGCTACTCCTCACTGATAGGAACAAACTGTTACTCCAATGGAAAGATCCATACCCTATAGTGGAGGTACTAAATGACTGGGATTATAGGATCGACATGAAGGGGAAACTGAAAACATTCCATGTTAACATGTTGAAACGCTATGAAGAGCGTACGCCTCAAAGCTCAGGGAAGGGGATACTAGCCGTCATAGACACGGCGGTAATTGACGACATAACTGACGGTAATTCGGATACAGTTGAGTGTAGTGCCGACGAGCACATGACGTGTCTAATGGGGACACAGGAATCGATAGACAGGGTGGACTTAGTAGCCCCAGGGTTGTCCAAGGACCAAAAAGTAGAAGTATAAAGGGTGCTTAAGGAGTACGAGCTCGTACTGACCGATAGACCAGGGCGCACCCAAGTAGAGATTCATGACATTAAATTGTCTACCTCAGACCAATTACGGATAAAAGGTTATCCCATCCCGTACAGAGTTCGTGAAATAGACAGATATGAGGCAGAAGACATTTGGCAGTTAGGAGTATTCGAAACTTCTAATTATCCATGTCCATACCCAGTCATGCGAGTTAGGAAGAAGAACGCAGAGAGAAGACGGAATGTATTCCATAGATGGAGGAATAGCAATCGGAGCCATCTGTAGCTCAGACAATGTGGGTGCAGATTATTTGAGTAGGATCTAATTAATTAAGTCATAGACCGCACACCATAGCCGAGATCCTGGGGCTCAAATAGTAAAAGTTGTGTAGGATGTGTATATATCTATATACGTATATACGTATATACGTATATTGTAGTGTAATATTTAGTACACGATACTGGTAAAGGTTCGAGCGTGTGCTTAATTAACACCGTATGTACAATATAGTAGATTGTATATTGGCATTTGACATAGAACGGAAAATGGGTAATAGCATATGGACTAAATGTTAGTAAGCATACGTACGAATGAACAAAGTGCACAGACCTATACATTACATTGCACCACAATTATGGAGCTCAATACACATCGGCGTAATTAGCATGACGCTCGACATAGTTTATATTTTACTGTAATATATTGAACACGATTGTGTATTTTGTTCAAATATAATTATGATTAACTACATTGTGTCTTCTGTTTAACTATTAATTTCCCGGTATGTGTCTAACGCCGTCGTTGCCTATTTCACTTATTTCGAGCCCCGGTCGGTGCACATTTTTTCCGTTGCATTTCCCCTATCCGGTTACACCTGTAATAAGTTAATGGTCAGTTAAAAAATTGAAAAAGAATGTAAAAAAAAATTAAATTTAAAAAAACAAAACAAAAAAGGGAGATAACTCAAAAATTAGCTACGCAAGAGTTGTCATTCTTGTGCGCGACACACCTCCGGGTCGTGGTCTATGCATGTATGAAGTTTCATGAAAATATTCCAAATGGTGGTCGAGTTATGCTCCGGACAGGAAATCAGTGCGCGAAAACAAAAAAGGGAGATAACTAAAAATTAGCTATGCAAGAGTTGTCATTATTGTGCACGACACACCTTCGGTTCGTGGTCTAATTGAATGTGTTAAGTTTCATAAAAATATTCCAAAGGGTGGTCGAGTTATGGTCAATCAGTACGCGAAACAAAAAATGGAGATAACTAAAAAATTAGCTATGCAAGAGTTGTCATTCTTGTGCGCGACACACCTTCGGGTCGTGGTCTATGCATGTGTGAAGTTTCATGAAAATATTCCAAAGGGTGGTGGAGTTATGCTCCGGACACGAAATCAGTGCGAGAAACAAAAAAAGGAGATAACTAAAAAATTAGCTATGCAAGAGTTGTCATTCTTGTGCGCGACACACCTTCGGGTCGTGGTCTATGCATGTGTGAAGTTTCATGAAAATATTCCAAAGGGTGGTGGAGTTATGCTCCGGACACGAAATCAGTGCGAGAAAAAAACAAGGGAGATAACTCAAAAATTAGCTATGCAAGAGTTGTCATTCTTGTGCGCGACACACCTTCGGGTCGTGGTCTATGCATGTGTGAAGTTTCATGAAAATATTCCAAAGGGTGTTCGAGTTATGCTCCGGACAAGAAGTGTCTGCGGCGGACGCGGAAGCGGACGCGGACGCGGACGCGGACGCGGACGCGGCGCGCTATCAAATCCATAGTATCCCCCGACGGAGTCCGGGGGATACAATGACAATAATTCACAAACTATGTTTGCTCTTACAGTACTAAATGTTGGCCATTTATTATTAAAATGGACGAAGGAGTTGCGTAGTTGGTAAAACATTTGAACACATTTGCGTTAATAACAACACGAAGGCAACATTTGCATCGACCTTCTCATATATTGTATGAATGTAAATAATATATTGAAGTTTTTTATACCCCCCGCAACGAGTTGTGGGGGTATACTGGAGTCAGGTTGCCCGTCCGTCCGTCCGTGCGTCCGTGCGTCCGTAAACTTAACATCAGAGAAATATTGTTATAACTTCTATTTCCTTCATCTAAGATGCTTAATATTTGACACATGCATTCCTGTAAGGCTCTACTACCATGCTGTGCCAAATCCACGAGCGTCCAACCCCTGCTGATACCAAGGTGAAGGTTAAATAATTAATCTCTTTACAAAACATATCAGAGAAATAAGAAATAACTGCTATTTCCTTCATTAAACATTCTTAATAGTTCACTTGTGCATTACTGTAAGGTTGTACTATCATGCTGTGACAAACCTACCACCGTCCAATCCCCGCTGATCCCAAGGTGAAGGTGACATACTTAGTGTCTTTAACAAACTTAATATCAGAGAAATATGTTATAACTTATATTTGGTTGCATCTAAAATGCTTACTATTTCTCACATGCATTCCTATAAGGCTCTACTACCATGATGTGCCAAATCCCCACTGATCTCGAGGTCAAACTCACATACTTAGTCTGTTTACAAAAGTTAACACGACATAAATTCGGTATAACTTCCATTTCGTTGCTCGGATCTGCTCAACATATCACACACGCATTCCTCCAATGGACCTCTACCATCGTGTGACAAATTCACGTTCGTTCCCAGAGTCAAGGTCACAAGCCCACACACTTGGAGTTTTGTTTACATGTTTACTTTAGGGGTGCATGGGCCCACGCGGGGGTATTCTGTAAGCCTCGCTTAATGACCAATCTAGTTTAGAACGAAATAAAATAATGTTCACCAACGTCAAACAATGTCGGACAAAGTGAAGGTTAGTGTCGAATGTATGAACGACGCTTCGCTGCCAAATGATGTTCATACACCATTACAACGGTAATAGTCGCTCATAGACCATACCAGACATTACACTAAAGTAATATTGAACAATCAATTTGGTTTTACCTCTTGTTTTAAAACCAAGTACCATGTCACACTACTTATTCAAGGTATGGGATCACATGGTTTGCGAACCATATTTTCCGACATGACGTAATATGTGACGTATTTTTTACAGTAGATTTTCTTTAAAATCTTCCTAACAAACCGACGCATGTTGTTGATACATAGCGCACCAAATTCAAATGGCATATGCGTTGTATGGGTGCTGTGAAAGTTATTTACAATAACTTATAATTTTCACAAACAATCAAGTACACTTTATTTCTTATATTCGCGTCCTGTATTTTTTATTTACAATTACGGTAACGGATTATTGGTAAAAACGGTAAAATTATGAGATTAAAGCCGCTTATACAATAAAGGGCAACGTGTACCTCATTTGCTGGGGTATATTTCATAAAAATATGTCATTCGATTAGAAAAGCAAATCTACTGTAAACAAATATAAAAAAAACATGACGTCAAGCCGTTCTGAAACACGTGATCCAACACCTTGTTATTGGACAAGCCCATTTGCAAATTCTATACTTTGCATATGAAACGCAAGTGTATCACAAACGCACTTTAATATAATTTGTACATACTTGTACGATTTCAATTTACAGAGAACCTGAAGAATGTACGCGGCCAGTATACCGACGCTCAACTGAACAGATCGAGTAAAATAGTCGGATCGGTGGGGCGACAGATGGAAAGCATATATGCGGAGAAGATGCTTGGTACACACATTGCAAAGCCCAACTCAACTACACCAAATTATAACGAAGACATTAAACAGATTTATCAAAGAATACCAAAGCCAAAATCTGTTTCACAATATACCAGGAAGGCACCATAGTAGTTTTCCCAAGTTCAGGAATGAAATGACTGAAGGACATTTGTAAATTCAAGTGCAGATTACAAAAATATTCCAACGACATGGATGATGAAATGGACATTCTTCCAGCGATAGATTAATTGATACATGGAGCATATTCATATTTTTGCAAACAATATGACATATATGTTCATCGAGTGCTGTGGAATGTCCATATTTCATGAGTGCCGTTACATTATTTATTGGAAAAATATAAATATTCTATTTATTATATAGCGCTCCATGAAAACTAGCACTATAATAATATGTGTCTTATCTCATGAAATATATTTACAAATAATTCCAGCACAAAAATATTTACACAATTCGCTAACATTTGATTAGCAAGTCTCTGTCCAAAATTTATATCCCAGTAAACTCCAATGCCGAACTACTTTCCGTAACCGTCAGGCGCAGTTAAAATAATTCTTAGGAAAACGGAAAATAAACACATTTTCTTGATGAATTTATTTCAAATGCTGGAATTATAAGGAATGAATGGCCTTTTTGTGGAATTTATCGGGGATATAAACTTGGAAAAGTCGCGGGAATACTGGACGAGGCCTTCCGGCCTTCGTCCAGTATTCCCGCGACTTTTCCAAGTTTATACCCCGATAAATTCCACAACAAGGCCATTCATTCCTATAATATCCTTGACAGTAATTTAATTCGTGAACTTGGCAAAACTACAATGGTTTCCATAAATGTCAAATATCGTCAAGTTTCCACATCATTTACAGAAAAGATCGTAATATATATGTGTAAATATTTTCGGAGTGGCTGCTGACAGACGACTGTCAATAGCCAAAATGTCGGGGTTTTGGCTGCTGACAGACGTCTGTCAATAGCCAAAAGGCCGGGGTTTTGGCTGCTGACAGACGTCATACGAATTCACCATAGGCGTATACATGTACATGGGCCGGGTTTGTCGTAATATCTACTTTCTGCTGAGATTCTTCTATAATAATAAATATCTATCAATATATCGCAAATGCGTTCAAAAATAATTAACTCAATATTATATTGGCCTTCAATGGCGGGAATTGAAGTAATGTCCATTTTATGTCTTATCTCTCCACTAAAGTAGTAATATTTTTCCACGAAAGTATTAGCTGTGTGTCATTCCCGTAATATGTGCATTGTGTCTTATTTGTCTGCGAGATGTGTATTTTATATATTATCTCTCCACCAAACTACTAGTATTTTTCCACGAAAGTATTACCTGTCTGTCATTCCCGTAATATGTGCATTGTGTATTATTTGTCTACGAGATGTGCATTTTATGTCTCATCTCTCCACTAAAGTACTAATATTTTCCATGCGGTACCATGCTGCCGGTAACATCAGAAGATTGCAGCTGGACCACATCGTAAATGGACACGTCGCATAAAATGGACACACGCTGGGCATTATGAACTTATAAAGTAGACAGAATATGTTGTATTATTTATTTGGCTATGTAGATCTTAAAACCAGATAATGCGGTTCATATGAACAATGTTGCATATCTGTGTAGGAAATTTATATTATATGTTATGTGTGTCCATCAAAATGGTAACCCCCCCCCCCCCCAACAATGTTATATGTTGTATTTCTCCATGAAAACACTTTCACTACCAATCCATCAAAATGCTACACCCCCTCCCCCGACCATGTTATATGGTCTATTTCTCCATGAAAATACTTTCACTGTCAATCAGAGCTCCAGATAAGCTGGGTTTTTATATTTAGGAAATGTATATTATATGCTACGTTTGTCCATGAAAATGCTAATCCCCCCGACAATGTTATATGTTCTATTTCTGCATGAAAACACTTTCACTGCCATCCATCAAAATGGATATATGGCTATTTGATATCGACTCGTTTCATATAAAGTTGATATCAGGCACATTTTGCAACTGCATAATCGGAAGATCGGGAAAACCTCTGGTCGGGTAGCCAATGTGACTATTGTAGCCCCAGATCATGTTAATGAATTTAGCAAACAGCTTAGATAGTTTTCGGAATGTGTAAATCCGCAATTTGGTTACGGTCTACATTGAGTCAATAAGCCCGCTTTTCTCGTGGCGAGTCACATATCTATTAAAAAAAATATATTGGTGTCACATTAATATTGTAACGTGTCTCTATCTAGATTGAGCCGAGCGAAACTCAATTGATACAGCTAGTGGCCGTCTTATATATCTAGAATGGCGCCACTAGTCACTGGACCACGCTAGTCCACAAAACATGTATGAATACTCAAAGATTATATATAAGTTTCCTTGTGGCTACCTGCCTGATGATTAGATAAATGATTGGGCCAATAATTGGTTGGATGAACAAATAATCAAGTTGAATCAAATGGCATGAAACTATAAAGGTACAAATGAATAGCCCAAGACCGTGTGCAACGGTTCCCAGGCCTCGTCTCAGACTACGCCCCCAGCCTATGCGTGGAACGTCTCCAGCCCACTACCGAGTCTCAGACCCTATACAGTCACTATCCCCAGGCCTAGCTCCAGACCCGTCCCAAGCTCGGATCACCGAGTTATTATTCCCACTCTTTATCTATACAGGATAACATGTCCCCAGACTATTCCGGGACCCCTGTAGTCGCAGATACCTGCCAAGGGAACTTTATCTGACTGTAGCCCAGGCTTGCTATAGTGTATATTCACAGACCTGTCTGTGACGATTCCATCAGCAGACAACGCGGAACTGCTAATTTATACACTATTTGTCCTGAGTTACACAGTACTGATCAATTACCCTTGCAGCAATTGCTTATTTAAATCTCAACACACCTGCTTGCTTAAATTATAAGTTTGAACCGTCGTCTTCAAAGGCTGAAACACAACTGACTGATTTCTTTTTTTTTTTTGCTTATATTTAACGGCGGCACTGGCTCTAGGACCTTGCATGCCGTCTCCCAAGAATGGGAGAAAGAACGGAGATAGAGATTTTTTGAGAGAAGCCGGTAATTCGTATTTACAGAGCAACTACGAATTATCGGTACCCATTTACAGCTGGGTGAACTGGAGCAGTGTGGATAAAGTGTCTTGCTCAAGGACACAACGCACGCCGCTAGTCAGGCTCGAACCCACGACCACGATCAGTAGTTCGACACACTAACCATTACGCCACGACGCTCCACCCTGACTGATTTCAATGCGCGCATTTGGTTAAATACCCACGGTTTAGTTCCCGGCGTGAGATTGGTTCCTGGTCCATTTACCAGTATACGGGTAATAAGCGCATATTCATCATGCTATATTTTCAAGCGGCCCCGTGCTTGGAAGAATCTTATCTTATCATTTTATTATTTTACACTTAAATCATCGAAATGTATCGACAATACATGTCGAATACATTCAACCCAGCACAAGATGGATACCATATGTAATGACAAACATGTTTGCCAATGTTGAAGAGAGACGTATGGACGAAAGGTATGTGTTTACATAAAAAATCTCCGTGTAAACTCGGCCCGGAGAGGATTCGTTCCAAAGCAATTTCGTCACAATATGTTTGCAGGTCATGCCTGTCCATACCATGTACGTTTTGTTTCATATGTACCACAATTTAATTGAGCGCTAATTTGACAAAGTATAATCGCTGTTCAAACATTTCAGTAAATACTTTCTAAATTCTTATAGGAAACAATTTCCCGCAGCATATGTAAAACAACAATTATTGTACTTCTATCTAGTACAAATTCCGTATTTATTTTCGCAATATTGACTTTCACCTTTCTCCACTACCCAACTTGTATATTTGTTTGTCAGCAGCCAAAACACGGCAGTTTGGCTATTGACAGACGTCTGTCAGCACTCAGCAGCCAAAACACCGGCCTTTTGGCTGCTGACAGACGTCTGTCAATAGCCACGTCCAAATGTTTTTGCATGACATACCACACATATTCTTAGGTACAAAGTCACATGTATTGTCTATTATGACTTTATAGTATGATTACATATATACAGGCTATCAAACTCGTTTCCATTTTGTATGCGTTTCATGAAACCAGTCGCCCTCAATTTATGGCCCGAGCCTCTGGTCGATTGCATAAAGTTTCAGAGAAGTTTTATAAATGTCATATGAAATAGAAACTAGTTTGAAATGCTGTTTATCACATATGTGTATGTATGTGTACATATATGCATGTGTATGTATGTTTGTACACGTGGCGGTGAATGGAGAAATGGCAGTTATGTAACTTGTGACTAGTGTAGATCCTGATGAAATACACCACTTCTGTACCCTGATAACGATCTACATTGGTTGTTGGAAGCATCACCGGTGTTTCATTGATGTGTTGGCGAACAGGGATTGCCCTGATCACACTCCGTGCATGGGCACGCTCATCTGAGGTTAATCTAATCGCATAACCCATAAGCCCCATTTCTGTATTCACAGTCACATATATATTTAATTCTCATTTATTGTTGCAAATATTACAAACTATAACGCTCAGCACTCAGTGTGATTAGTCAGCGGATATTGAGTGAGTGAGTGAGTGAATAGGGTTTAACGTCCGCTTTTCTGACATAGAGGTACAAGCCTCAGGGAGTCTACACGCAGACGGGTCAACGGGGTCGTGTCCCGTATCCACCTGTCCAACGGGGGTAAATCCCAACTTCAGAACTCAATATTTACAATCAAAATATATATTCAGTCCTGAAATTAGAACAACCTGATCTGGTGCCAGGCCCTCGCCACACCAGCATCATTTATCCCATCCCCTAAAAGTAATAGGATTAGCGCTAATCTTACTTTTATATATGGGGCATAGCCCGACTCAACTCTCACATACAAGAAAGCCAAAAATGTACATGAGGGCCAAATCCGGTATAGTGGGTTCCGGAAAGTATGAACCCAATCGTTAAGCCAGTTTAGTCGCCTTTTACGACAAGCAATGGCTACTGCAGCACTATTCTCAGGATCAGTTGATCCCGCCCCGGTGCCTGCACGGGGCCAGCGGATATTGAGTGAAATATGTCATTGTATGCTACAAATAAATATATCTAAAGGAGTTTGGGATTGTCTTTATCACATGACTTCAGCCTCCAAAGAGCAGAGCACTTGGAGATAGTCCATACGTTTCAGTGAGCAGACGCCATTGACTATTTTCGCCTATATTTGAAAATCTTCACACATCATAGCAATACAATTATTATAAATATTCCATATAAGAAATTCCCGTTATTTGTAAAAAATTAATATTATCCTTATAAACTATCATATTGACAATTGTAGTAATTTTAATAAGTCACGAACGGTTCTAAACACGATGACGTCAACGTCAAAACATCGTTGCTTTGTCACACAGGCATTCGGTGTGTTTCGGATTTCATCGGTATATCTACATATGAATAACAAGGCTTATAACTTTGGTCGGACACGACCTCGTATCATAACAAATGCCGCGATTTTATTAAAGTTCATGTAAATATGTTGGCGGAAAGTGCACATGTTAATTTGAGAAGTAATGTTATGTTGTTGAAATACCATATTTGGAAGATAATTATGCAAACAATATCGAATTACAGCTGGTTATACTAGGTCTAACACATGGTATCATAACAAATGAAATGAAAAGTCATGCAGAGCATGATGTTATTAGCCGATCAAATCAGGGTAAAGTGCATCGAACATATGTAGGTGTCTCTGGTAACATTGTCAATGATAAACTATTTTCGACCACAGTTCTGTACCCAGCGTTGACATTTTTCTCGATTTTGTGCAGGTTTTGGAAACCCGTTCCCAAATCCATCCAATAGCAGCAATGCCATAGCAGCAATGTTTTGTTGTCACCATTATGTTGCGAAATATTCCAGCGTAACACCTGTACTGTATGCTCTATTTATCTACAAATTACACTCCGCAATACACAAAGTTGTAGTCACTGTGTGTGTGTTTGTCCGAATTCTGTGGCAGCATGCGAGTGGGCGGAGCTACCAGGGCTATATATATCTAGCGGTTACAGTGTCATCTAAAAATAGACGCAAGCTCCTGCGTATTCAGGCACATGCCCAGATTGGCCTAATGTGCCCCATCCGTGATTTTTTGCGCGATGTCGGGCGCAAGAAAATCAATAATTTGCGGCATTGACAATAATTAAGGGGGATTGCCGCAATCGCGCGTGCTGGATGCATCCCTGCCATCCCTGCATGATACGTAAACAAAAAATCAAAGTTGGCTATGAAGGGCAATTCTTCGTTTTGATTGGTGGAAAATTTTGTGAATATTAACTAGCGTCAAATGACGCGCATACGCGATCCAATGGGATAAACCCGAGATGCTGGGATAAACCCGAACATGCTGGGGTTACTAGTAAGGAGATTTTGAGCAGAGGTCGATTATAAATTAGCCGAATAAACACATTTTACGCGATTATACGTGGCTGAAACTTGTTCTGTTTAATAAATAAAAGCTTTAAATTAGCCCAATAATCGGCGTATGTTGGCGTATATGGCCATTAGAGCCAACTATGGACTTCAACAACAATAACTTCCGGGTTAAATCTCTTCAGGCGTTCAGCTCATTAAGTATTCAAAATTGTGTTATTTGGCTATAAGTAAAGTTGTAAACGGAGATAATTGCCAAAAGTGCAAACTTTATCGGTTGATGCAATTTGGAAGTGATACAGAAAAATTCGCGTTCGTAGATTACCGAATAGCGGAGAAAAGGGTTGCTACAAACTTTTTCAGAATTCGATGGATAACCAACATATTAGCTGATCTATAAATAGATCGGCTAATAACAATGTGTTTAGGGCTTTAATGTCAATATTGTAGTTGAAAATTAATATGTTCATTTCAGAATTATCGTTAACGGTTAGTTATCATGCAGAAATACATAGAATGCATAGGCAATTCAAATGTTAATTTGTTATGATACAAGGCCGTGTCCGATCAAGGTTATAAGCCTTCTTATTCGTATGTAGTAAAACACATTAAAGCACAAACACACCGAATCCCTGTGCTTTGTCGCGCCATTATGAACGTAATTTGCAACGTGTGTATTTTATTATTTTCACATAACGTTGTCATAATAGGAATAGGTAATTAGAGCGAGGTGGCCAGCCAATCAAATATGCTCCAGGTGTTATTACACATGTGTTGTAACATATTTATGAAATGTTTTAAAACATCCCATAACAATGATTTTATGTCATAATATGAAGTAGCCACAAATGACATGAACCAAATATATGTGATATTTATAATAGTTGTATTGCTAGTATTAAAACTATATTTATATGTGCAGATATAACCTGCATATGAAAATATGCAATGACATTGAAACATATTGGATATATCCGTACGTTTATCTTCGTTGGCGGATCAAATAATGTGATAAACACAAGGTCATATTCCTTTCCATGATACATATATTAACATGTTAGATATATTAAAATCGTCAGTCATTCAATGCATAGTGCATATATGTATAGTGCATACATTGTTCATTAATTATTTTGTACATATCATATAAGGTGAAAATGTGTTTCATATCTTCTATTTATTATGCATAGTTTTAGCTATTTAAATTTTTATTACATTTTTACCCACCACATATATCAATGGCTGACAAACGGTATGATTACAAATGTGAAAAATAAACAGCATTCAAATAGTATAGTCGCTGATTGGATGTAGTATGTGTATGTATAGGTTATCTTAAAGGTACATGTCCACTCAGTAGGCACAAAATGTTCTTTATATGAGACACATCATCCGAGACATTTCCTGCAAAACTAAACATTCATTCACCATTACCGCACCTATTAATTGGCAATATGTTCTATTTTATATCAGACGTAAATTTCCACACTGATAGCAGGGTCTATAACCGTGTTTCATTAATATACCAACGCACATTACTATTTATTATCTGTATTTTTTGTTGACATGCAATCATCACACTTTATAATCTGTCGAAAATATTATGTTTTTATGTGATGCATTTAATTAGTATTAATTAATATTTAAAAAAATAGCATGCCTCATTTGCATATTAAAATAGCCTGATACCACCGCGCGTCGCTATCAGTAAAATAAATATTAATAAATGAGTATATCTGTATAGCGGGTAGCCGTAATTCTTACAACTGGTGGAATAGTGACACAATTATACAGTTATTTAATTCCCACTCATAAAGAACATGTTGTGCCTATTGGGTGTGTAGTATAGGCACATTTGTCATGAACAAAAGATTCGTGTTTTTTTTTTGGTAAAAGCAAAAACTCACTTGATTTTTGTTGGGGGGGGGGGGGGGGGGGGGGGGGGGGGGGGGGGGGGGGGGGGGGGGGGGGGGGGGGGGGGGGGGGGGGGGGGTTAGATGATACTACAAATAAAATAAAAAATTAGGGTGGCATTTTTTCTGAGCATTCTAACGACCTGAAATCCAAGATGGCCGCCACCATAGCAAAACGGCCTAAATTTAACACTAAAATTAACATAATGTGGTTTATATATATTTTCTTGTAGCATGTACTGCTTAGAACTTGTATATAAAGGTGGCTATAGTAACAATAACTGCGACCTGACTACTAATATGTTTATTTTACACGATTTCAGATAGAGCCTGCCTTTATATTTCAACATCGCCATAAAATTGACGATTGAGTCCAGTCATCGGCCGTTTGCTTGCTTTAGGTTAAGGTTCCACTTCACTTGTCCATTATATGGTGTACATATATAGTATGTTCTTATTTTGCAGGCTGCAAGTACCCACAGCAACCATGAACCATGATAGCATAGTGTGAGGAAAACACCTTTCCGTCATGTTCCCGTATAAATTATCTCCCTTCGGTGGACGTAGTTAATTCCCGAACAGGTGATTTTTTTGGTTATTATTAAAATTCCCAACCTCTGATGGTCCATTAGTTCCCTTTTCTTTGTCCTGACCCCGCCATCATTTGTATCTATTGTAATTCACCCCCAGAGTACTTACAATAGCTGAGAGACATTAGATTAACCAAAAATGGAGTCGTCGTCTAACAAGAAGTCAAAAACGGTGGACTTTGAACTATGCTTTATCTGCCAGTTGAGCAGCAAGCAAACCGATTATTCAAACTATGTGCTTCATCCTTCGTTGCCTTCAGTAGAGAAACTAATTACAACAACTGGTGTTCTATGGTCATATGGAGAAAGAGAATTCTCTGCGTTAAAGAATCGCATACAAGGTTTGTCTGCCGATGAACTGTTACAGAATGGTGTTTCATACCACAAGACATGTTATAAGGATCTCACACATAAAACATGCATTGACCGAGCCAAAACCAGATATGAGAAAGGACAAGCGGACAGGCAGCATCAGTGATGTAAAACAGAAAACGAAAGGACGACCGCCCAAATATGATGATGCATCTACAAGTGCTTCCACATCACAGCGATCTACCAGAAGTCAGACATTCGACAAGGAGATGTGCGTCATTTGTCAAGAAGTCAAATCAGACAAATTGCACAACGTCACAACTGAAAACATGGGAGCTCAGCTGAAAGTCATTGGCCAACAAACAGACAGAGAACTTTTGAAAGTCAGACTGGGCAATGTAGTAGGTTCATCGGATCTTCTCACAGCAGTTGCCGAGGACATAAAGTATCACCTTCTATGCCTAAGCCATGCAAAGCGAGACATAGAAAAAACTAACAGACCCCCAAAACAGCAAGCTAATTTTGCACAGTTAGTGTCCGACCTGGAGATGCTCGACATGGTGGAAACTGAAATCAATGACCCATCTAACAGTTCAGCTTTGAATATGAACGACATTGAACGATCATATGTTGGTTTGCTAGAATCCAATGCGTTCCCTTTACCTGACAATCCGCGATACAAACCATATTTAAAGCAACTGATTATGGACAATATCGCTGATGTTCACTTCACAAGGCCTCCAGACAAAACCAAACCTGAACAGGTACTTTCTACAAAAGCCAAGGAAACCCTGATAGCTGGTGCGTTGGCCACCGATACAAACGACCTCAGAGAAGATGTGAAAGTCCTTCTGAAAGCAGCCAAAATCCTGAAAAGAGACATTTCAAGCGCAACCCCGTGGAAATTCGAAGGAACATTTGATAATTATGAACCACCTGCTTTGCTTCACCTCTTCTGCAAACATGCTATCCAAGGTTTACATCAGGTTTACATCAGGTTAAAACAATCACCAGGGCCGAATCTATGAACCAGAGTGCATCTGTCCTGGCGCAACATTTCGTGTGTGCATACAAGTCTGATCGGCAGGTCACATATGAAACAAAACAAGAAGATGCCACTTTCAAACACCGCACTGAAACTCCCCTTAGTGTCGGCTTAGCTCTGGATGTGCACAAAAAGACCAGGTCCAAGGTGCTTGTGGAGACATTAGGCAAACTACACCTTACTGTCCAGTACAACAAGGTAATGCAAATAGAGACTGCCGTCGCAAACGCTGTTCTTGAAAGGATGAAATCGATGGAAGAAATTTATCGACCACCTTGGCTTGTTAACGACATGTTTGTTTGGTTTGCACTGGACAACATAGATTTTCTCGAATCCACGCCTAGTGGTATGAACACACTCCATGGCACTGCCACCGCTATATATCAAACTGCATCTGACACATCCCCAGTAACACCCCTTAATATTGATCGATCATCAAGGTCTCAAACATTGGACGAGCTGTTCCATGTGAAATCTTATCATGTGACAAACCAATACCAACAAACAAAAAGTGTGTTTGCACACTGAATTCCTGCAAGTCCAGCACAGAGCCAAACAAAGAGAAGGATATGGCATGGGTTATTGGCTGTTTGGACTTCAACGAAGATGAAGTAGAAGTAAAATCACACTCTACTTCTCCCGGAACATGGGGCGCCTTCAACTCTCTGTTGTCTCCATCTGGTTCCAAGACAAACATTGCCCTTGTACCGCCACTGATACGCTTGCCGCCAACCAAGTATGACACCCTGTTCACAGGTCTGATGAGAGCACGTGCTATCGCCACTCATGCCATGGGACCAGAATCTATCACAGTCATGACTCTTGATCTTCAACTATACGACATGGCCATGAAGTTGTGGATGGAGCGCGAGGACATCAAGAAGCAGTTCTTGTTTCGACCTGGTGAGCTGCACATCGTCTTCTGGGCACTGGCTGCATTGGGTAAATATGTGGAAGGCAGTGGTATTGACCAAGCATGGGTCGAAGCTGGACTTTATTCACCTACAACCGTAACACAAATACTGAACGGGAAACACATGTATCGAGCACTGGAAGCTCATACAGTTACGTTGCTTGCTTTGTACAGTTTGTACTTCCAAAACTTTCTGCAACTTCAACCTGATGAAGAAGCTTTCCTGAAGACAAACTCCACTATTTTGGGAGAAGCCTATCAGCAAGACATCAATACAGATTCAGGAAGTAGACAACCTCAGAGATGCCGTCACAAAAACAATCGAAATGTTCGAATCAAGGGACATCTTCGAAAAGATCAAACAGTCTGAAGGCACTGCAAATAAAATTCAGCGTTTCATTGCAAACTATATGAAGCAGTTCGAGACGATCCTCCAATTTGTTCGAGCCACCAGACAACGAGACATATTGCTGCACATGCAGAGTCTGGAATCACTCATAAAGTACTTCTTTGCCCATGACCACTTGAACTATGCGCGCCTTCTACCACTGTATATGTCTACAATGCAACAAACAGAAAAGCAGCATCCCGAGATCTGGGCCGAGTTCATGAAAGGAACTTCTGCGTCACCAAAGGTGTTGCTGGGTTTACATCAATAGGCCCAGACCATGGGATTGAACAAGAGAATCGTGAACTCAAAGTTATTGGAGGCATAGTTGGAATCACACAGAATGAAAAGTCACTGGACAAATACTTTCTCATTGCACCTGAGCTCTCAAACTTACAACATGAAATTGATGAAGTACTGCATTGGCAGCAAGGCAAAGAGGACACAGCACCATGAGCTCACAGGTGGAAAGCTCTCCCGAATAACACAAAATGCTGTCAAACTCAGTGCAGTGTTTAACGAACATGGAAACCCATTTGAATCCGCTGATGAGGACGAGATCTACAACCTGCTCTCCAAAGCAGTTATGAATGACACTGCTACCAACGACATTCTTCGGCGTGATGAAATTGGCCAAGAGATGTTTGAAGGTTTCGTAACTGAACGCCTAACAGAGGGAAAACTGTCGGTGTGGGACAAAATGACCAAAAGGAAACTAAATACATTCAAAAGTGCCAACGCAATGACAGAAATCCGAGTGGGAGACAAGGTGGTCAAAATCAAGGAAGAGCGAGGACTGTTACAACGCTTCATTGTTATCTCAAGAAGTCGACCAGAGCTGGATCTCAAGGAGTGCATTGGAACTTATGAGTTTGGTGTGGTTCCTCGATCACTATTTGCTTCAGATGGATCCCTCTTGCTGGCATACGATAAGGCATCAATACTTCACCATCTTGAGAAGCTGGACAGTAGCACCCACCAAGTCCAAGCTGACAGAAATGAGGGAACTGGATACGAGCCATCTGATACCCAAGCAATCCAAGTACCTTTGCAGGTGGCAGACACACCAGTGGAACATCCAAATGTGGACATCGAGTCAGCACATCGAGTAATAATTATTGATGCGATGGCTGTTGTAAATTCAGTCATTAAAACAGAACAAATGAAAACGTGCCAAGACTTTGCAGATGCATTTCTCCAGACAATCTATAACATGGCAGCACAATATGATGAGGTTAGGTTGGTGTTCGACCGGTACATCAAAACATCGCTCAAGGATAAACAGATGAGGACAAAGAGAACCAAGGGGAAGTCAACGTATTATCATGTGAAAGACAACACTTTAATCCAGAATATTGCCCTGAAGGACTTCCTCTCAGATATCCGCACCAAAGGAGAATTGACCGAGTATTTGGCAGACAAGGTTGTACGTCACAGAAAGAGCTCCAACAACAGACTGAACAAAGTCATGGTGACCTCAGGAACAGAAACCAAGGGCAATGTTGATATTCCAGACTCGCTCCGCACTCACAGCCAAGAGAGGCAGACACTTTGCTGATACTGCATGCTCTAACCGTTTCCAATGAAGCAGAACTTGTTGTCAGTTCACCGGACACGGACGTCTTGTTGTTGCTTGTCTACATATACCAACTTACCATTGTCGACAACTTTCCTTACAGGAAAGGGCAAGCTGAAGAGGAACATTTCTGTGCGGGGCATATACAACAACTTGGGACCAAAACGCGCTTCTGCCCTGTTAGGTTTTCATGCTCTGACAGGTTCCGATATGTCAGGGAGATTTGCTGGCAGAACCAAAGACTCGTGCTTCAAGGCATTTATGTCTTGTGATGATGATATACTGGATGCATTAGCAATGCTCGGGAATGAGACTGATTTGTCCGCTGATGTATGCTCTCAGTTGGAACGCTTTGTCTGTATTTTGTATCGATCGAAAATCTACAAAAAAGTGAATGAGCTCCGTTGGTTCCTCTACTCAAATCGTGCAGCCGAAGGAGAAAATCTCCACCAACTTCTGGTTCACTTGAACTTGCACATTCGTCGGGCACATTACATAACCATGATTTGGAGAAAATCTAGTCAAGCTCACCCGTGCCTCCCAGCACCAGCTGCATTTGGTTGGGCATTGGCTGCAGGATCAAGTCACTTTTCTCCAGTTCGCTGTTTGAATCCACCAGCTCCTGAAGCAGTATTGCACCTCATAAAGTGCGGGTGCAAACGTGGATGCGAGGGAAGGTGCAGCTGTCGCAAGAACAACATCCCATGTACGGAAGTTTGCGGATGCTGGGTTTTCAGCTGCAACAACACAACTGTCCAACCAGGGATAACTGAAGACTGTGACGATTGAGGTGTTACTTTCTATGATATTCACAAAATATTAATTCAGTTGATACATCCGTTGTTAAAAACGATTGAATGAAAGCTAGACATTTAACGAATTTTCGCATACTCAAGTATTTCATTTATTTAGATCTGTGTGTTGGCTTGTTAAATGTGTATTCTTTGTGAGAAATACATGTCTTTAATTAGATACTTGTTTTGCTATTGCGAAATTACGTTGGCTTTGTAATCACGGTAATGCTTGCAACGGGAGAAGAGAAGCTACAGCTTACATTGGGGGTATGCGGTGTGGTCATTTTCGATGCAATTTGTACGCAATTTTGGAATTTTGGCATGTAGATCATACATATAACCTAAATTTGATGATTCCATTAGATTCCTGGGCTCAGAAAACATATATTTAGACACTTTATTTGTAATTGTAGGACATGTACTTGCGAAGATAACGCATTATTAGTGTTCGGCGGCCATTTTGGACGCCATCTTGGATTTCATACCCTTAGAATGTTGAGAAAAAATGCCACCCTAATTTTTTTTTAAGTTTATAATACCTTCTTTCAAAATCAAGCGAGATTTTGCTTTTACCAAAAAAAACACGAATTTACAAATGTGCTTACACTAGTGTATGTAACTTTAATACCTGACAGCGTAATATTCATTATAAATCTTGCTCTTTCGCCAGTTTTTGCAGAAGTGGGGAATATAGTCGCCGTTTTTTAAGTCGTCGTCGTCCGAAATGTCAAGAAGTTTGTACAAGTTTTTTCATCAGGGTATGAATTTAATATTACTTGACAGATTGCTTCAAAATTTCCACACATGATATGTCTGACCATTTGCAACGGAACATAATCATGCTGCCATTAACATGAACTTGACCTTGACCTTTTTTAGGTTCACATTTTTTGCACAAACAATTTTTTGCCTCAAAAAGTTCGTACGAGTTTCTTCATCATGGTATAACTTTAATATTACTTGACGGATTCCTTTCATATTTGCACACTTTCACATTTTATATTATTTGAAATCAATGTTAAAGTGTAGTCTATGTTGTCTGTGCACGGCACTTACAGATTTTGCGACAATAACAACAGCACATACACATACTACATACACAACCATCGGTACAGACGGATGCACATTCGGAATGTTGTCTTTCCCAGTACTCCATGCCAGATACGTGTACCTGTTTCATGACAACATTCCGAACACAGCATCCTGTTCGGAAAGACTCAACTAATTCCTTCATTGAATCACTGACGTGAGGAGTAGGAGAGGGTATGGAAAGAAGAAGTGCAGTTGCAGGCCTTCCATCCCTACCAGCTCTCCCTACCTCCAGCCAGTATTCAATGAAGGAATTGGGTACCCCCCAATGAAACACAAATTCGATGTCGCCGATATCGATGCCCATGCCGAACGCCACTGTGGCAATAATAAATCTTATAATAGAGTTGGCAGATACAAATCTTTCAATAGTTTGTCTTGGTCTACTTGAACCATACTGGCATGGTACATGCCCACCATACGTTGTTCAATGTGTCTTCCTTCTTCCCTGTACGCGTTGTCACCCAGGTAGCTCATTGTTTTTTTCACTGCTATACCGCACTGCTTGAAATTCCTGTTGTAAAGTTCACAAGTGTTAAAGGTACATGCCAACTCGGTAGGCAGAACATTTGATTTTTCTCAGAGACATCATGTGAGAAATTTTGTGAGAAAATAAAAATTAATTAACCATTACCCCATGTATTGATTGCGATTATTATACATTTTATATCAGACGTGAATTTCCACACTGATATCATGAGCGATAACCGTGTTTTGTTAAAATGTTAATGGTAATTACTATGTATTGTCTGTATTTATTTGTTATGTGCAATAATGATACATCATAATGTGTATAAGGTGATGTATTTATTTACTATAAATATATTATGTCACAATATTATACAATGTGTCACTATGGAAATCCATTTTATGCAATAAACCATATGGTATTGTGTTTATTGTAGCACGAAAACTATTAATTGTTTTAAAAGTCGTTGTTAATTTTAACAATAAAATGGAAACAACAAAATAATTCCACAATACATGTGATAAGCGGCGGTTTTCATGAACATTCATGTGATGCTATCAAACTGTACAAGAAGAATATATGCTTACCTAACGTACAAAACACCCTTTGGACAGTGAACACCTTTCTCGCTCAACATATCAAGATATGGATGTATGTTCTCGATAGCATTACGTCCACTGATCCGACAATCCAGGAATATATTGGGCCTGCATATGAAAACAATCGTTGTTTATTTTAAGTATAATGTTATTTTGTATAATTATTAAAGTAACTATTAAATTAATATTTAAAGAAATAGCTAATATAATATTACAATTAGCATTTGTTTGAAATAATATATGTTAGAAACTGGACTTCTGACACGCACCGCCATTCATAAAAATCGATACGTTCCAAATGACGTCCTTCATGGCGCGACAAATCAATGTTGTTTTGACGTTGGCGTAATAGTTTTTTTCTTCAGTAATTAAAACCTTTAGTGATTAAGTAAATTACTGCAGTTATTAGAATGAGCTCCCCTACAGTAATATGAATTACTTACAAAAATCGTAAACATAAAGTATCAGATAACGGGTTTATTACTGTAATTGAAACTACTAGTAGTATGTTTTGTTATGATGAAGATGGTCAGCAATGTTATGCACCTCGCCAAAATGTCGTGCGTGACTCGTTTCAGAAAATTCAAATCAAATGAAAGTCCTTAGTGATCCACTATTTACATGTAATCCTAATATATCAACGAGTGAGCGTAGCGAACGAGTTGGTTGCACGGACGTCGACGGACATGAGTGTATTATTCTCGCTATTCAAGCATATACGATGCAATATACTCTTTATTACACTTCCACTGCGGATACATATGCACATTTAGTAAAATGTGACGTGATGTAAATTTTTTGAAATCCAAATTTTCAAATAAATTTATTTTCACTGTAGTACAAATTAAACATTTTTCATGGTAGTTCGTGGTTTTCAAGGAATAAGGGGCGCAATTACGGATATTCACGGTGTATTATTTGTAAGAATTGTCTGTCACAGCGAAACCTGTGGAAACAATGTGCAAGAGTAATAAATAGAGGATATTGCATCGTACATTTTTTAATAGCGGAAAATAATGCATGAATGTGCTTCGGCTTCCGCGTAAGCAACTAGTGAGCGTATCGAACGAGTTGCTTGCACGGACGCCGACGGACACGAGTGTATTATTTCCGCTATTCAAACATGTACGATGGAATATCCTATTTAGTACACTTCCACTTCGCACCAAAACGTAACCAAATAACTCGCAAGGGTGTAATACTTTTTTTACTTATGACAATTATTACATTTACATTTATTGAACATAGGCATATGCAGCCTATGCTGCTCAATAAATGTAAATGCATACATTGAAAGTTACAGACGATCATACATTTGCACCTACGAACATTTTAGTCTACGAAGTTTAGTTAAATGGGCCAGAGGTGGCCAGATACAACGATATCTGTATTGTCACAACCATTTGACGTTAACAGTATCCATCATAGCTACTGGTGTGGAACAATGATATTGCACCAAAGTATCAGAATATGTTGTGAGAAACGAGACTTTGGCGAATTTATGACCACATATTCTGGTCACGAGGGTGGAATATCCTTGTCCCACACACGTGCCTTTGATGGATACTTTTTCTGGCCGGTATATGGAACATATTTGGGAATTTAAAAATACTTATCTGACCCAGAATAAGAATAAAGTTTGTTTATGCACTGAGTTTTTGCAACATTTCACACGCTTAACGTGTTCGCCATGTGAAAAAAATGCGATAAAACAAGCTTATTAACCACGAGTCGGATGCTAATGCCAATTCAGCGTTCGATAGTATAGCCATACAGCCCTGGCCACGCCAAAAAATACGTCGCACATTGCTGGATTCATAAAAATTAAAACGACGCCATGTCGCTATGACGTGTTAATAAACACGTCAACATCAATTGAAAACAATAAACACCAACCATAATAATTATTTGACGGGGTAATTGTAACATACATTAGCCTTAATCATGCCTATTAGAAAAACATAGTGTTGCTAGATGTGAAACAACGACGTGTATGGTGAGACAGGTAAATATCACACATGGGCTTGACTGTACTAGCTCCTATTTATACACTTGCGCGAATTTATAATTGGTCACCCTATACTTGGAATGTTTTACAAAAATACAAGATACAATCAGGCAGGGCATATCAGTTAATATTCGAGCCAGAATCACTATAAAAGGTGATGTATATGTACATTTAGTATTAATTCATTACAAACAGAATGTATAACATTATACGATCAGTGTCAAATAATTTATAAAATTTTATAAAAAAACTCCTAATTATAGTAATTTCCTCAAGTGTATATTAGATGGATTATTTCAATCGCTCATGTAAATATTAGCATGTAAAGCGAACATCATCCTTAATTGTGTGTTTAATGTTTAATAAATTAGTCTGTATTCTATACACATATGGTTGTCTCGTTGATGATATCATTTTCTGCACAGATAACATTTATTTGTGTTCAGTATAATAAGGCAACTTCACACTTGCTCCGTTTTCATGTCCATACAGGCCTATGTACATTTATACCATACAGGCCTATGTACATTTATACCATACAGGCCTATGTACATTTTGTATTTTACCAAACTTATATTTGTTTTAACATTATTTCCTATGTGTGTGTGATAGTATAATTGTGAAAAACTTAATAATAAATTTAAAATTCACAAAACGTTCATAAAAGTTGTGAAGGTGAAAATAGCATGGTAATAATAAGGACAGCGTGGACGTGTGGTGTTTGTACACAAGTACGAAGTATTGAAATAGTATAGTGATCCTTCAAGGGCAGCATGGATGTGTGGCATTTGTTCACAATTATGATGTATTTAAATATTGAAGTAATCCATCAAGTGATATAGAAGTTATGAGGGAATTGAGAAACTGCGGTGAACTTTTTAACTTGAAACTTGTGAAAGTCATATCGAGAGCAGCATGCATGTGTGTAATTTTGCACAAGTCTCATGTATTCAAATATTTAAGTAATATTTCAAGGGATATAGAAGTTATGAAATAATTGAGAACTCCGGTGATGTGTGAAAAGGTTAAAAGTTGTGAAGCTCAAAAGGTCAATGTCATATTAAGAGCAGCATACACGTGTGTCATTTCTTCACAGGTAGGCTGTGTTGAAATATTCAACCAATCCTTCAATGGATATACAAGTTATGACATAATTGAGAAACTCAGAAGAACTTCTGTGTTAAAAAGTTGTGAAAGTAAAAATGTGAACGTCATATGAAGGACAGCATGGACGTGTATCATTTCTTCACAGGTATGCTGTGTTGAAATATTTAACCAATCATTCAATGGATATACAAGTTATGAAATAATTGAGAAACTCAGGCGAACTTATTAATCTGCCGGTCACACAGACGTACCGACGGACGGACGGACACACAGACACACAGTCCAAACAGTATATGCCTCCGGCTCAACTGAGAGCGGGGCCATAAATATAAAGTCATTACATACCTATCAAGTGATGCTGGACAACCTTTACATCGGCTACTGTGTAGTTCAGGTAAGACACTATCCGAGTGAGCATCTCTTCTTGCATTGTTGCCGATAGCAGCAGAAAAGGTGCGTTTGGGAAATGACTTCTGATTTCGCCGAGTTCTCTAAAGCACGGCCTGAATTCTTCACCCCTGTTAATGTACAGATTGGTTATTAAATTGTTAGTTTCAGTGGTATAGTCATAATATTATGTAAATCTTCATAGATTTATCCATTTAAATTTGGAGAAAACATAGTTTCCTCGATCTAAGGAAACATGGGATGCAGTGTGACCTGAAAACGCAGTTTATAGGAACCGTGACCTAATACATGTATACACACAGTAATGATTAAAAGTGTAGACAATTAATTTAATTTGTACATATATTTTAATGCGCGAGTATATTCTTTCATGAACAAACAAAAGTGACAATACTTTTTAAAAGTAATTTCTTAAATTGTCGACAAATAAAATTGTGTCTCCTTAGTTAAATCCTTTACAAGCCTCTGGACAGGTATCGGGAGTTAATATTAAAAATCTGTAATTTTTCTTCTCCTACTGCAGCTAATCCATCTCCATTTTCGCCCCATGCTAAATTAACAAATGAAAAAAAAATGTATATTTCATTTAAAATAAAAATGTGTTTTCGCACTATCAGTTTTTTGTTATTCACGCCAGAGACTTACATTTAAATATTGGTGACAGTTATGTATGTGTTGAATAGGGAAAAGTTAATCTGCTGAAAAACGTGTAACATACATGTAGTAGATATCATTAAGCATTGGCGTACCAACAACCACTAGGTGTAAAGCACAATGGCCTTGTTACGATCCTCAAAGGTGTTATAGAAAATAATGTATACATGTTCAATTGTTTGTTTACGTCTCGTCAACTGTACATCATAAATACATAGTAATAAAGCAATACAGGTACATGTACAATTGCCATTCTGTAAGAATTATAAGAGACGGCTCATTTAATGAGCAGTTATAATTACATTTCAGTATATACATAAAATACATTACTTGAATAATATGTTTGTATTGAAACTTTAAAGGCACTACACACCAATATGTAACCGAGCTAAAAAGCGATAAAAAAATAAAATAAACACATGCCGTTGTAATAAGAAATAGTTGCATTATTTACATACCATGTTTCAAGCAAATGTGCTTCGTCCACAGCGATGACACACGTGTCTTTGTACGTCTGATGTAAAATAGCACGTCTCCATTTCTCACATCTCACTAATGTTTCCGGCGAAATGTAGATTATTGAAAATCTTCCCATTTCGTATCCCTGTAAAAAAAACACTCATTACAAAACATTTTACATGTATTCATATAATCCATTTATTTATTCCTGTTCCTTGTTATATACAAAGTGGCATATATGAAAGGTGTGTTGACTCTTTATTAAAATGTTTGAGAATTCACATACATAAAGAGAATGGTAAAACATAAAGAGAATGGTAAAGATATTGTAAAGTAGAAAACAATGTGTCCTGTCAGCACACGAATGCCCCCGCTGGCAGCCAAAGAAAACATTTTAAAAGAAGGAAACAGAAATTATAAGCCATTTAGCCGAGCGTTTAGGTTTCAAACGCACGAAGTATGTGACTTCCACCATGGGCTTAGCGGGAGCGGGACGAATGTGGATTTGTCACAGGGCGGTAGAGAAGCATTGGCGCAATGCATGTGTGAAAACTGAAACAGATCCGAGCAAGGAAACAGAAATTATAAGCCATTTTGCCGAGTTTTAAGCTTTCAAACGCACCAAATCTGTCACCTTCACCCTGGGCTTAGCGGGAGCGGGACGAATGTGCATTTGTCACAGGGCGGTAGATAAGCATTGGAGCAATTCGTGTATGAAAACTGAAGCAGATCCGAGCAAGGAAACATAAATTATAAGCCCGATCGTTAAGGTTTCGTGACGTACGTACGTACATACGGACACCGGTAACACTATATGCCCCCCCCCCCCCCCTCACCTTTCACCATTGGAGCAATGCGTGTGTGAAATGTCAAGCAGATCCGAACAAGGAAACTAAATTATAAGCCATTTACCCGAACGTTAACGTTTCGAACGCACCAAGTATGTGACCTTCACCCTGGGCTTAGCGGGAGCGGGGCGAATGTGCATTTGTCACAGGGCGGTACAGGACCATTGGAGCAATGCATGTGTGAAAAGTAGCAGATCGGAGCAAGGAAACGGAAAGTATAAGCTATTAACCCGAGAGTTAAGGTTTCGGGACGTACGTACGTACGGACGCCGGTAACACTATATGCCCCCCTCCATTCGGTGGTGGGGGCATAAAAATGTCAACGTAAGTTACGGCAACATGAAGGTACAGCGCCAGTAAGTTCGCCAGATTGCGTAGACATATACCACACATGTTTTAATTGCAGCACTGTAACATAACTATATTTACGTATAAGTATGACATTTATTACCACCATTGAATACCAATAAATTTCCCGATGTCTATAAGAAATAAACTTTTAAAAATGTAGAAAAATTCCACGCATATTTGTATCACCCCTCGTATATAATATCAAACAAAATACACGTCATTCAACTGTTATTGTTCCCCAAAGCCCCATATACAATTATATATTCCATGGCATAAGGGAAACAACTCAGAAGTTTAAAGCTTTGTGCTGCGAATACCAATTGAAAATAGTCAATTAATAAAGGGATGTGAAAAGAATGACCACTACATACATGTGAATGTAGATTTCGCCAGATGTATTTCGGATAAATATAAAACATAGTATATTTTAAATATATAAGTAAAGTGAACAAAATATAGAAATGTGGCCTGTCGGCACACGAATGCCCCCGCTGGCAGCCAAATACAACGAGGCATATTTGATTATAAGCCATTTACCCGAGCGTTAAGGTTTTGAACGCACCTTGACCGTGGGCTTAGTGGGGGCGAGCGAATGTGGATTTGTCACAGGGCGGTAGAGGACCATTGTAGCAATGCGTGTGTGAAATGTGAAGCAGATCCGAGCAAGGAAACACAAATTATAAGCCATTTAACTGAATGTTAAGGCTTCAAACGCACCAAGTCTGTGACGTTGACCTTGTGCCTAGCGGGGGCAGGACGAATGTGGATTTGTCACAGGGCGGTAGAGGACCATTGGAGCAATGCGTGTGTGAAACTTAGTGCAGGATTGAGAAGCGGGCACGTAGATTTGTCCCAAAGTGGCAAGTAAAAAACTAAAGTGGAAAAGGTGAAGGTCAAAGGTGAAGGTCCAAGTAATGGGTGGTGGAGTGTGTAAGGCATGTTCATATGTATCATGTGCATAAATATTTAAGCGATTGGTAAAAGTATTGAGAAGTTATTGTAGGATTGAGAAACGTGCACGTACATTTGTCCCAAAGTGGTAAGTATAAATTTAAAGTAGAAAAGATGAAGGTCAAAGGTCAAGGTCGAAGTACTGGGTGGTGGAGTGTGTAGGTCATGTTCATATGTATCATGTGTATACATATTTAAGCGATTGTCAACAGTGTTGAGAAGTTATTGTATGATTGAGAAACGTGCACGTACATTTGTCCCAAAGTGTTAAGTACAAATTTAAAGTAGAAAAGATGAAGGTCAAAGGTCAAGGTCGAAGTACTGGGTGGTGGAGTGTGTAGGTCATGTTCATATGTATCATGTGTATACATATTTAAGCGATTGTCAACAGTATTGAGAAGTTAGTGTAGGATTGAGAAACGTGCACGTAGATGTGTCCCAAAGTGCCAAGCAAACATTTAAGGTGGAAAAGGTCAAGGACAAAGGTCAAGGTCGAAGTACTGGGGGTGGAGTGCGTAAGGCATGTTCATATGTATCATGTGTATAAATATTGACATAATATGTGAAGCCATGTAAGTTACTAAACAATATGGTAATATCGGCACGTACGGACGGACGGACGGACGGGACGGACGTACGGACGGACGCCGGTAACACTATATGCCCCCGTACCTTTCGGTAGCGGGGGCTAAACAATAGCCACAATCCAATAGCCCAATAGAAACGTAATTGTGCGTTAAATTAAAATTATACTTTAATTTACAAGAAATAATTTTAAAATTAATTTAATATATTTATTCATAGTCTCGGCTCGGAAACGGTAGGATTTCCTAGGCTAAGCCTCGGAATTGCTACGCGTTTCGTAGCCTTGGTTAATAAATTTTATATAACAAGACACTATATATATATAGCCTCCTATTATCTATATATTCTACTGTGTGTACATCATCTTCCGTGCCCATCTCAGTCCGAATACAAGCAGCAGGAATCCCCTTTCCATTCAAATTGTCACATTGGCTAATCATCAGAGACACTAATGGACTAATGACAATAGAGAAATGTTTTGTATTCGGTTCATGTAAATCTAACAACAAAGGTGGTAATATATAACAAAGTGACTTTCCAAAACCGATTGGTAAAATGAAAGTAGTTACATGATTAACAAGAGCTGTAGGAGAACAGCATAGCTCGACTACGAGGGTTGTCGATGTACACATAGCTTGACAAAGAAGGTGGCTGCGGCCTACATAAAAACCTTAACCAAGGTTGACTAAAAACATTAACCAAGGGAAACTAGAAATGTGGCCTGTCGGCACACGAATACCCCCACTGGCAGCCAAAGAAAACGAGGCATTTTTGATTATAAGCCATTTAGCCGAGCGTTTAGGTTTCAAACGCATCAAGTATGTGACCTTGACCCTGGGCATAGTGTCATAATCCATGCATCGGTGTAGAAGATATAGAGCGGAAGGGAATTTCAATAGGTTTGACCTTTGACCTTCAACTATGACCTTGACCTTGGACGTAGGTGCGTGGTTATTGATCGAGACACCTTCTCATCCGGAGAAACATTTGTGCCAAGGCATTTGATAATCCATGCATGGTGTAGAAGATATAGAGCGGAAGGGAATTTCAATAGGTTTGACCTTTGACCTTCAACTATGACATTGACCTTGGACGTAGGTGCGTGGTTATTGATCGAGACACACCTTCTCATCCTGAGAAACATTTGTGCCAAGGCATTTGATAATCCATGCATCGGTGTAGAAGATATAGAGCGGAAGGGAATTTCAATAGGTTTGACCTTTGACCTTCAACTGACCTTGGACGTAGGTGCGTGGTTAGTAATTTGATAATCCATGCATCAGTGTAAAAGATATAGAGCGGAAGGGAATTTCAATAGGTTTGACCTTTGACCTTCAACTGTGACCTTGACCTTGGACGTAGGTACGTGGTTATTGATCGCGACACACCTTCTCATCATGAGAAACATTTGTGCCAAGCCATTTGATAATCCATGCATCGGTGTAGAAGACAGAGGAAGGGAATTTCAATAGGTTTGACCTTTGACCTTCAACAGTGACCTTGACCTTGGACATAGGTGCGTGGTTATTGATCGCGACATCTCATCGTGAGAAACATTTGTGCCAAGCCATTTGGGAATTTCAATATTTTTGACCTTTGACCTTCAACTGTGACCTTGACCTTGGATGTAGGTGCGTGGTTATTGATCGCGATACACCTTCTCATCCTGGGAAACATTTGTGCCAAGGCATTTGATAATCCATGCATCGGTGTAGAAGATATAGAGCGGAAGGGAATTTCAATAGGTTTGACCTTCATCTGTGACCTTGACCTTGGACGTAGGTGCGTGGTTATTGATTGCGACACACCTTCTCATCATGAGAAACATCTGTGCCAAGCCATTTGATAATCCATGCATCGGTGTAGAAGATATAGAGCGGAAGGGAATTTCAATAGGTTTGACCTTTGACCTTCAACTGTGACCTTGGACGTAGGTGCGTGGTTAGCAATTTGATAATCCATGCATCGGTGTAGAAGATATAGAGCGGAAGGGCATTTCAATAGGTTTGACCTTTGACCTTCAACAGTGACCTTGACCTTGGACGTAGGTGCGTGGTTTTCCAAGTATGGTTGCTGTAGGCCCAGGAGTATTCCATATACAAGATTGAGTAAAAAACGTAACCAAGGGGAGATAACTAAGTAATCCATGGACAAAAGTAGGTCAAGGTCAAATATAGGTCAGGGATTATTGATGTACATCACTAGGAGATAAAGTTGTCCAAGTATGGTTGATGTAGGCCCAGAAGTATTCCATATACAAGCTTGACTATAAACATTAACCAAGTAAGTGAAGGTTAAATGTAGGTGAAGGTAAAATAAAGGTCAGGGGTTATTGATGTACATCACTAGATGAAGTTGTCCAAGTATGGTTGGTGTAGGGCCATGAGTATTCCATCTACAAGCTTGACTAAAAACCTTAACCAAAGAGAATTAAGTAAGTAATTCAAGAGGAAATGTAGGTCAAGGTCAAATATAGATCAGGGGTTATTGATGTACATCACTATGAGAAAAGGTTGTCCAATTATGGTGTCTGTATGCACAATAGTATTCCATGTACAAGCTTGAGTAAAAAGCTTAACCAAGGTCGAGTAAAAACCTTAACCAAGGGGAATTAAGTAAGGAATTCAAGGTTAAATGTAGGTCAAGGTCAAATATAGGTCAGGGGTTGTTGATGTACATCACAGGAGATGAAGTTGTCCAAGTATGGTTGGTGTAGGGCCAGGAGTATTCCATCTACAAGCTTGACTAAAAACGTTAACCAAGGGGAATTAAGTAATTCAAGAGGAAATGTAGGTCAAGGTCAAATATAGATCAGGGGTTGTTGATGTACATCACTAGGAGATGAAGTTGTGCAAGTATGGTGGGTGTAGGGCCAGTAGTATTCCATATAGAAGGTTGACTAAAAACCTAACCTTAACCAAAAGGAATTAAGTAAGTAATTGAAGAGGAAATGTAGGTCAAGGTCAAATATAGATCAGGGGTTATTGATGTACATACCTATGAGAAAAGGTTGTCGAAGTATGGTGTCTGCATGCACAATAGTATTCAATGTACAAGCTTGAAAAGAAAAACCTTAATCAAGGTTGACTAAAAACCTTAACCAAGGGGGAATTAAGTAAGTAATTCAAGAGGAAACGTAGGTCAAGGTCAAATATAGATCAGTGGTTATTGATGTGCATCACTAGGAGATGAAGTTATCCAAGTATGGTGGGTGTAGGGCCAGTAGTATTGCATATACAAACTTGACTAAAACCTTAACCAAGGTTGACTAAAAAACCTAAAAACCTTAACCAAGGGGAATTAACCAAGTAATTCAAGGGGAAATGTAGGTCAAGGTCAAATATAGATCAGGGGTTATTGATGTACATCACTAGGAGATGAAGTTGTGCAAGTATGGTGGGTGTAGGGCCAGTAGTATTCCATATACAAGCTTGACTAAAAACCTTAACCAAGGCGTGACGGTGACGGTGACGCCGACGCCGGGGTGACAACATAAGCTCTACTTATTCTTCGAATAGTCGAGCTAAAAATGTTTAATAAAATTTCACTTTGCTCCTTTTTTTAGTTCAAATGGAAATTTAGAATGTAATTTAGAAAAATTATCCAAAACATCCATGTTGACCTGTAGATGTTGTTATTTATTATGTATGAGGGTCATTCAATAAGTAATAAGTTTTGTCGCGCCTGCTTTATCACCGTCAAACATTTTGTACCAGCTTCCTCATCATGGTAAAAGTTAAATATTACTTAAAGGATTCATTCAATACTTTGACACTTCATACATGTGATCATTGGGAATACCCTCATGTCGCCATTAACAGGACATTGAAATTATTTATATTAACATGTTTCAGTAAACGCTGAGCCATTTCTGCGTGCACAAGTTTGTACAAGTTTCTTCATCATCGTATAACATTAATATTACTTGATGGATTGCATCAGTATTTTAACACTTGATACATTTAACCGCTTGGACCACACTCATGCAGCCATTAACATGACGTTGACATGGTTGTGCAAACAATTAGCCATTTATTTTAAGTGCAAACATTTCGTCAACCTTTACTTATTTCCTGTTTTAAGCATGCCATCTGTGAGGTTTTTTTTGTGATGCGTACTGTATGTATCACATACCCATGAGCATTTTATGTAAATGCCGTAAAACACACAAAACTGCATTTGCAAGAGCTCCAAAATAGGACTTGACAACCCCTAGTTGCGAACGGTAACTCCCCCTCCCCCCCCCCCCTGTTCTCCAAATGCTGGATCCGTCCCTGATAAGGTGTGTCAATAAATAGATTTACTCCTTACCATGGTAACAGAAATCAATTACATGCATTAACATTGATCTAACTGAATTTTAATGAAGTGAGTATTTACACAATTTGTGTGAGTATTTACACAAATTTTGTTTATAAAGTGTGATTTAAAAAAATACAACCGACAAAACGCTACATTTCAAATGAATAATTTGTTTGTATGTGTAAGTATGTTTCGGAATTAATTTATTAATAATGGTAGTGGTAGTATTGTGAAATTAACTGACCTAATTCTAGCATTAATTTTGAACAATCAAGAAAGGCAATTTTCAAATGCAAGGTAATTGTGGGAAAGTTATGCACTGGGCATTACTAAAACATTTTCCTCCAAAAACTTACATGTACATGAGCAGTTGACAACTTACTTCATGTTCCAATAATACAATGAGATTTCAATAATATACGATACACCAATTGAAATATATGTCATGGTTGTAAAAACTTATTGAATGATCCACGTAAATGCTCACGCATGGCTATAAGGAATGAATGGCATTTTTGTGGAATTTATCGGGGATATAAACTTGGAAAAGTCGCGGGAATACTGGACGAGGCCTTCCGGCGTTCGTCCAGTATTCCCGCGACTTTTCCAAGTTTATACCCCGATAAATTCCACAAAAAGGCCATTCATTCCTATAGTAAATAAACGTGCTCTCAGTTTATTCCCACATAGCGAGTAAATGATGTATGATAGGTGTTCCAGTGTCATTATTACATGTAGTTATTTGACATTACGTAATGAAAATTTTATAATATGCTGAGAAACTCGTCCGTCTGTCGAACTTCACTCTGTGTGTCCGTCTGTATGTCTGTCAAGTTTCGATTATGTCTGAATTTCTTTATAGTGTCACTCATTACATTGAAACTTCATATACATAAGTATTATAATAAGTGGTTTAATTCGCAACCAACCCATGATTCCCCGCATCCAAGGTGAAGGTCACAAATAAACCGAACTTACCACTAATGGAGAAAGTCTTGATCATGTGGTGGACTAACTTTTGATATAGAAAATAACTAATTGCTTTACAAACATACAAACCTGTGAATATGATTGCATATGAATGTTTAAGATGATGAAATGAGATAAAAGCTTGTTTTCTGATACTGTTCGTATTTGTATGTATATATGTATTTCACTTGCCATGATTTTAAATATATAGTGTGTAAAGTAACATTATGAAATCAGTAATAAAATCAACATGGAACGAATTGTTAACGTAATCAAAAAACAACAACAAATATTATGATCGTTGTTAAATTATAGTACAGGGAAACTGCATAGCCGTAATAATGGATACACACATTTTATCAGAAACTTTGAATATGAAAGATGTAATCATTTTTTTTATTAATCATTTTTTTTATTAATTATACGCCATGCTACACATAAAATAAAATAATAATAATAATAATAAAGTAATTTTAAAGAAAATAAATATTTAAAAAGAAAATAAAAAATTAGTATTTTACCAGAAATTATGTCGTCTCACTATTTTTTTCATTTCAACAAGATGGCGGAACCGAGATGACTTGTGATAACAATCGGATGGAAAACAAGACAGATCGGGCTGAAATGACACATTTTATGTGTCATTACTGACATATTAGTAATATATGTATATAAATGTAAGTTATGTGATAAAAAATGCATATGTATGTGCCCAATTTTTGAAGATTTGTACACAAATTGAAAAGTACCTATTTACTGTATATGTCAATCATGACTCGGTATGTCAAGTCTGAGTCATGTTTTCACTGACTAGTTTCATGCCAAGTGCCATGTATTCCATGCATTTTTCGGTCGTTGTCTTATTGCTTCAAAATTTAAACGTTTTCAATCAAAAATCATGTCTAAACATACTGTGACAGTGTCAACATATTTGCTCCAAAATGCGCCAGAACGCAGGAAATGCGATGTAGATTTCAAAAAAAAATCCGGGGGGAAATGCCCCCGGACCCCCCTAGCGCTGTCGACTATTTTGCAATACTTGACTATATTATCGAACTAGCTTAGCTCGTTCGATAATAGTCAAATATTGCAAAATAGTTGCGCCCGCCCCCCCCCCCCCCCCCCCTAACCCGTTACGCCCCCAACTCATCACCTTTTTGCTACAACCGAGGGCGGAGGTGACGTGGCCGTCCTCTTCTTCACTGCTGCATCTATGCGTACTGATGATGCACATGGTTTCTTTTTTATATATTTTGTTGGCTCTATTTCCGCTTGCGACAAGGATTTTTTTAATCTATACATTTTTGAAACTTTTCTGAAACAAGGTGTACATATAAAATCATTGTTACTTTGACCATGTTGAACGTGGTCTATATAGGTAAGAGTTTCAGAAATTTTAACACCTGCTCTTACGGTGGTCGTCAATTTTCTCTTTGTTTCCCCTTGTTTACAACTATTGAATATTACAGAACACGAAACGCAGGACATAAAGAATAAACACTGACACACAGACACTCCAAACACATTGTTTATGTCGCCATTTTTAACACGTAGCACGGGAAGCGAAAGGGCCACAATTATGTAGACTTCGGGAAGATAAATTGTCAATACAGATAGGGTAACGTCCAGAACTAGAAATGGACGCTTGTCGACAAGCGCATGTGTATCCCCCTCCCCAGATACACAAGTAGTTTGAAAAAAGGGTGTTCGAGTTATGCTCCGGAGACAAAATCAGTGACGGAAAAACAAAGGGAGATAACTAAAGAATTAGTGATGCAAGAGTTGTCATTCTTGCGGGACACACCTTTAGGGTCGTGGTCTATGCAAGTGTGAAGTTTCATGAAAATATTCCAAAGGGTGTTCGAGTTATGCTCCAGACACGAAATCAGTGCACGAAACAACAAAGGGAGATAACTAAGAAATTAAACGACGCAAGAGTTGTCATTCTTACGTGAGACACACCTTTGGGTCGTCTTCTATGCATGTGTGAAGTTTAATAAACTAGAAAATGTGTTCATAGAACACGGATGTCCCACATATCGCTTTGATAATAAATGAGGCCAAATTGCAAGTCAAAATTTTCTTTTACCTGAGCGTTAAAGTTTTTGAAGCACCAAGTATGTGACCTTGACCCTGGGCTTGGCGGGGGCAGGACAAACGTGGATTTGGCACAGGGCGGTAGAGGACCATTAAGAGCAATGCATATATGAAATATGAAGCTGATCCGTGAAAGAAAACAGAAATTATAAGATATTTACCTGAGCGTATGATGTTAACCCTGGGCTTGGCGGGGGCGGGACGAATGTGGATTTGGCACAGGGCGGTAGAGGACCATTAGAGCAACGCATATATGAAATATGAAGTTGATCCGTGAATGGAAAGAAAAATTATAAGATATTTACCTGAGCATTAAAGTTTTTGAAGCACCAAGTATGTGACCTTGATCCTGGGATTGGCGGGGCAGGACGAACGTGGATTTGGCACAGGGCGGTAGAGGACCATTAGAGCAATGCGTATATGAAATATGAAGATGATCCATGAAAGAAAACAGAAATTATAAGATATTTACCCGAGAGTTAAAGTTTTTGAAGCACTAAGTATGTGACCTTGACCCTGGGCTTGGCGGGGGCAGGACGAACGTGGATTTGGCACAGGGCGGTAGACGACCATTAGAGCAACGCGTATATGAAATATGAAGTTGATCCGTGAATGGAAATAAAAATTATAAGATATTTACCTGAGCGTTAAAGTTTTTGAAGCACCAAGTATGTGACCTTGACCCTGGGATTGGTGGGGCAGGACGAACGAGGATTTGGCACAGGGCGGTAGAGGACCATTAGAGCAATGCATATATGAAATATGAAGATGATCCATGATCCATGAAAGAAAACAGAAAGTAGAAGATATTTACCCAAGCGTTAATGTTTTTGAAGCACTAAGTATGTGACCTTGACCCTGGGCTTGACGGGGGCAGAACGAACGTGGATTTGGCACAGGGCGGTAGAGGACCATTAGAGCAATGCGTATATGCGTGTTCGAGTTATGCTCTGGATACAAAATCAGAGCACGAAACAACAAAGGGAGATAAGTAAACAAGAATTCCGCGGAATCAGATGCCTCGCCTTGTCCCGCCTTGACCTCGAGCCTGGGCCCGAAAGCAATTTTCACTGGCCCGAACATATTATACAATTATTGACTAGTGAACCATAGAATATCAGATTATATTCTATGGCTCACTAGTCAATAATTGTTTTATTATATGATAATAGTCTGTATATAGCACTTACGACCTTATGCTAGTAGACAAAAATTGAAAAAGAATTTGAAAAAAAAAATGAAAAAAAAAAATGGAAAAAAAGTTTAAAAATTAAAAATAATAATGCTTGCTACTGGAGCCCAGAATTTTTTTTAATAGTCCTATATTTATCTACATATATCTGCACAGGTCCACAAAATGCCACAATATTTTCAACACAGTTTACGGAAATGTAATATAATCATTTACCTGTATAAATTACCTGTAAGTCAGTGGTCAGTTGCACATGCTAGCACATGTACAGGTGAATAGTCTGTATATAGCACTTACGACCTTCTGCTACTGGGCAAAAATTGAAAAATAATTTGAAAAAAAAAATGAAAAAAAAAAAATGGAAAAAAAAAGTTTAAAAATAATAATGCTTGCTACTGGAGCCCAGATTTTTTTTCCAGTCAAATTGAAAAAATAATAATTTGAAAAAAAAAAAAAAAAAATAATGAAAAAAAAAAAAAAAAAATGACAAAAAAAAGTTTAAAAATAATAATGTTTGCTATTGGAGACCAGATTTTTTTTTAATAGTCCTATATTTCTACATATATCTGCAGAGGTCCACATAATGCCACAATATTTTCAACACAGTACCCAATGTAGTGATTTACCTGTATAAATTACCTGGTCAGCAGTGGTCCAAGCAGTGGTCAAGCAGTGGACATCTGCACATGCTAGCCCATGCTTAGCACATGGTTCTCCCAGTTTCTATTGTTCTCTCTACAGGTAAGGTGTACAGAGCACACGAGAAAAGGTATACAGAGCAGACGAGAAAACAGGTCTTCATGCATTATTGTCCAGTTTCTAGAGTGCGCAAAACAAAAAAGGGAGATAACTGAAAAATTAGCTACGCAAGAGTTGTCATTCTTGTGCGCGACACACCTCCGGGTCGTGGTCTATGCATGTGTGAAGTTTCATGAAAATATTCCAAAGGGTGGTCGAGTTATGCTCCGGACAGGAAATCAGTGAGCGAAAACAAAAAAGGGAGATAACTCAAAAATTAGCTATGCAAGAGTTGTCATTCTTGTGCACGACACACCTTCGGTTCGTGGTCTAATTGAATGTGTTAAGTTTCATAAAAATATTCCAAAGGGTGGTCGAGTTATGGTCAATCAGTGCGCAAAACAAAAAAGGGAGATAACTCAAAAATTAGCTATGCAAGAGTTGTCATTCTTGTGCGCGACACACCTTCGGGTCGTGGTCTATGCATGTGTAAAGTTTCATGAAAATATTCCAAAGGGTGGTGGAGTTATGCTCCGGACACGAAATCAGTGCGAGAAACAAAAAAGGGAGATAACTCAAAAATTAGCTATGCAAGAGTTGTCATTCTTGCGCGCGACACACCTTCGGGTCGTGGTCTATGCATGTGTGAAGTTTCATGAAAATATTCCAAAGGGTGTTCCGAGTTATGCTCCGGACAAGAAGTGTCTGCGGCGGACGCGGACCGCGGACCGCGGACGCGGACGCGGCGCGCTGTCAAATCCATAGTATCCCCCGACGGAGTCCGGGGGATACAATTATGTCCCATTTCCTATCCAGTTCAATGACATCGACGCATATTCATATTTATTAACATGCGGCATATTAAATACAAATTCAACATGTCGCCAGAATATGTGGGTGTGAGTGGAGAAATGGGGATGATGGTATTTGCCACCATTGTAGATCGACACGTGACTTTGTACGTTTGGACATCTGCGTATTCTCATGAAATAGATCGATATATATTTACAGAAAATGTAATAAAATTATTTTCCGTAAATGACGACAGAAGGACAGAAGCTGAAAAAAATGTCATTTTACTTTACTAAAGAAAAGTATTTTAGATGTAGATATAAATTTTGTAAATGTATTTATTGAAATTACGCAGATCTATGTCCGAAAGTTCAAAATCCCATGGTGTTTATCATTTGACGGACACCTGTGATTTGACGATGCGATCTCTATACAAACAGTCGCTATCACGTTACACGCGAGCCGTCTCGGGCCTCAAAACTGTGACCCCGATAATTATAAATAGATGTCACGTGCTAGTCATGTGTGATTCATCTCGCACCACATTGAAGATGCTCCGTTTACTTTCCGCTTCGTGCGCGAGTGACCTTAGACTTTCAAGAACGGCTGAATCGGGGTGGGGGGGCCTACGTAATAATTTTGTTGGGGGGGGGGAGCCTAGCCCCCCCCCCCCCCCCCCCCCCCCCCCCCCCCCAACCCCCTAATTCTGTAAATTTTGGATGTTTTATTCCAATATATTTGTGTAATCAGGAGTACTGGGGAACTCTGCGGAGAACTTTTCTGAGAATTCAATTCTGTCAATTCTGTGTCACAAAATTCAATTCTGTCACAAAATTCAATTCTGCATACGTTTCGTATACAAAATTCATTTTTGTTATAAAGATTTCAATTTTGTAAGACAGAATTGAGTTTTATGAAGAAAATTCAGTTTTGTGGGAAAGAATTCATTTTTGTCCACAAAAATTAGTTTGCGTAGGATAGTCTATGTCATCTCTACGTTGATTGGTTGAGATCGGTCTTAGTCCATTTTACTAGATGGTGGAGTACACTTGCAGGTTTAAATATTTCAATGCGAAAATATAACCCAATATATCAATATTATACTTCTTTATGGACAGTTATTTTGGTTATATTATGATTACAAATGAGTGGTCACACCATATAAACATATATACTTTGAAGGAGAAATAAGAAAAATATTCAGAATTTTCCCTCAATTATGTAAACAGGGTCAAACATAAAGTAGCCGGGACATAGCTAGACCTGAGAGCATGCCCATATATATAGAATATCAGGCTAGTGTATTTGGATATCAAGTTTATCAGGCAAGGCTAGGAAACGCGTAGGAATTCCGAGGCTTGCCGAGGAATTCCTACCGTTTCCGAACCGAGCCTGATAAACTTGATTATAAAACACTAGCCTGGTATTCTATTTATCAGGTAACGTTTTATGCTCGAAAATGACATTAGATGACGTCGTATTCTAACAGTAGATCTAACTGTGAAACAAATGGTATTGGATCTGTGTCTACTAGTTGCGAAGTTACGTGTTCGCAACTATGTGTCTACATGCATTATTTACAGTATACACCATCTTAGTATCCATGGTATCTACACAAATACTACAAATGGTTTCCTCAAATGGCCCAATACACACATTCTGTTTATAAACACAGACAGCAGTCAGAACACAGGCCACAGCGCGTGTATTATTGATTTAACTGGGGCAGATGTTCCTTGCGATACACAATAAATGACGTCAGTACTCGCGGGAGATCTACATGTACATGAATTATGTGTACAATTATAATGCAAATGAGTTTAAATACGAATGGGTTTGTCAACGTTTGACTGTTTGGAGATAGTTGAAGCAAAATGGCAGAATGAGAAATGAATCTTCGGCAGAATGAGAAATGAATCATCGACATTGAATGTAGATCGGCGACCGTGACCCATTTCTCCAGTGCAGTTTCTGACCAATGGTAGTCCTTACATGCGTGTGCAGAATTGACAGAATTGAATTTAGTGACACAGAATTGAATTTTGTGGCACAAAAGTGAATTTTGTGACACAGAATTGAATTTTGTGACACCGAATTGAATTCTGTGGCACTTTTGTGGCACAAAAGTGAATTCTGTGGCACAGAATTGAATTTTGTGGCACAAAAATGAATTTTGTTGACAAAATTGAGCCATGTCCCACTTGGCGCCCCGTATGTAGCGAATAGGACAACATGTTGCCTATAAAGCGGAATATGTGCAGCTAGGCGTAGGTAAAAGTAGGAACACAACGCCTTACGCAATTGCCTTGGGCTTGCGGAAAGAAAGTGGAAACATATTGGAAGCAGTATGAAACTATTGCAGATGTTTGTGTCCACCCTCAAACAGCCGAAAATGGCATTAAATGGTAGTGGGTGGGATGGAGTGCGAATTAGGTAAGGTAGCACGCTGCTAGTCACCCAATACACAGCGTAGTATATTCAAGCATTCGAATACACGCAATAATTACAGGCGCTGACCAACTACTGTACACATAGAGATAATAACAAATTATCGCGTAATTCGCATAAATATGCACTGCCGATACAAACAAAATAATTTCCAGGTGAAGACATTTGATACAGATACTTATCGAATGGGTATTTCTTCGGCCAGTTGATCCATTGAAAAGAACGAAAGCACGTGCTGCGAGCCCTTATATACAGTGCGGGAATGTAACGCTTGATTGACCATTGAGTTACAGTCCAGTTCCGACAGGAGTTAGTTACAGGCCGGTTCAATAATCAAATCCCTAAAATAAATTGGATTATTCGAAAATAATAAACCGCATTATTTGCACTTATGAACTTCGTAGTCGTATGAAGTGTAGTGAAACGGGCCTCAGGTGCGTCGTAGATGGTCACCAAATAAGGACCCGTTCTATACCTGGGGGTCGTTTCACTAAACTTCGTACGACTAAAATGTTCGTAAGTGCAAAATTATGATAGTCTGTAAATTTCACATTAACACTTTTTCTTGTAAACATTTATTGGATTTACATTTATTGAGCATAGGCTGCATATGCAGCCTATGCTCAATAAATGTAAATCCATTAATTGAAATTTCCAGACAATCCTAAATTTGCGCTTACGAACATTTTAGTCGTACGAAGTTTAGTGAAACGGGCCGCTGCTCATTATTTGCTTCAAAGGTAATTGCTTCGTAAATGTGATGGAACATATGTACGTATAACATATATGTAAACACAGCCTCATTGTTGTATCCTATATGGCACATGGAGTGGCGAACTCGGCCATCTGTGTGTGTCTCAGTCAATATCCAGTTTCACATTTTCTGTCGATTGATAAAGAACGCAAAATAAAATGCGAAGTAGAACATATGATATAATGTAGATACTCACATGTAGAAAAGTCAAGACCACGGACTCCTATCAATTATATAACACAAAACTGTACACTATGTCAGTTTTCTGGACTGTGTTGTGCCTGTGTTTTTAACAACATGAATCACCATTGTAAATAGCCTCATACACAGAAGTATGTCACTTGGCCAATCACACAACATATACCATATATACCCACTATTGTACTATGTTGTTAGTTATCAAATACAGTGACATGTAGTTACCCGAGTGTATTGTCACTGGTGTCTACTCGCTTACTGTGCGAGTAAATATGGCTATGGGTAACGTGTACAGTAACAATCGGCTGTGCATCAGATTGAAAAGTTTACACATTGAAATTTATTTTCAGAATGCTGGGAGAAATGATGATCAGATATCTCGTCTTTTGTATAATTTACTGGCATAATATTTGTTTACGTTTTCTACGTTAGTGATCACACCACGTACCCGTGATGTAGCTAGTTCTTCTCAACACTCAGAACTTACGAATATGCGTGGTGTGGGGTAACTTTGTACACACGAAATGATAGTAGATCGTACATGTTTATGTCGTTTATTGTTAAATAACAATGAATTCATAGAATACCTTAGAATACATTGAGAATACATAAATACATTACATGTGCATGGGTGTATTATGACAACAGTTAATTAACATCAATTTGCACCATCAGACACGAATACACGCATATTTCTCTCTGTAAATATGTCTTGGAATTTCATTAGAATTGAGTCCTGAGGACTCAATTCTAATGAAATTCCAAGACATATTCATGATATTTACAAGGAGAAATAAAAGAAAATATAATGAATTTTTGTCCGCTAGTTTTGAACTATTTATAGCCCACAAGTTTCCCAGTATGCAAAGAGTTAATATGTGTGTAACACCAAAGTCACTGTAGCCAATGCACATGAACATTCAGTGTGTATATATATAGAGAATAGTAGGTTAGTGCCGTGAATAGGTAAACATATCTGGCAAGGCTCAGGAAACGGGATGGGCGAGGCTTTGCCGAGCACATCCCGTTTCCGTGCCGCGCCAGATATTTTTCCCATTCACGGCACTAACCTAATATTCTATTTATCCCGTCAACACCTACAAATGGCTGTAAAATGCAAAAAGATAACCCCAGGCACCGCACATATTCATACGCAGTGATTAGGTCGTATTAACAGGATAACAAAAATGTTTCACGGCACCGTGTTTCACGGCACATACGCACTGTGTTGACGGGATAAAACTGTCTTAACATATCATGTGCACATAACATATGAAAGTACAATTGGATGCCGATGTTTTACATAATAAGTATGTATATGGGGCTGTGACTGGAGAAATGGGGCCTATGGGTTTAGCGACCAGTGTAGATCCATATCAGTATGTGATTCCATCAATGAAACACATATCATGCTTACAGAAGTGTGCTATTGGATCTACGCTGGTCAGAAATCTCATAAGCCCCACTTCACTAGTCACAGCCACATATACGAATGGTATTGTATTCCTTATATTTAAGGGTTGGAAATGGCTCGAAGACCTTCCATACCCGGAACGAATGGTATTTGAATGTTATTTGAATGGTATTTGAATGCAGTATTTATATAGTGAACCACCCGGTAACCGACAGCACTCGGTTTTTTCGATGTTCGTGACGTTTTAACAGTTTTTAAGGACTGAAATGTTCACAAAACGTTTAGTATTTATAAAATAAGTTCCATTGTCCATCATAGAAGGAAAGTCATGTTTTCAGTGACATTTTCAACTAATTAGTTGCTTAAATGTACGAAAACTGGGTAGACCAGTATAATAAGTATTATGTATGCTGTATTGCAAATACCATTCGCACAGGTACATGTATATGGTGTAACTTACAATGGCATGCAACACATACATGTATCAAGTTCAACGTAATATAACTCATCCCTGAGAATACTGTCTGTTTAACGAAACCTGCCCAAATTGTGCGGCCATATAAACAATGCAAAAACAGTATTAATTTAACATGGGGGAAAAGGAGACGGAGGAGCTGTGGGAGGAGTCAGTAAAATATTATTTTTTAAATTGACTCCGAAACCTGGCTAGATAGCTTGGAAATGGAAATGGTCTAAGAAAACAGAAGTTATTTTTTTTTAATTTTAAATTTAAATGTTATACTAATTAAATGCGTCACCTGAAAAAATAATATTTTCGACTGATTATAAAGTATGATAATTACACATAAAAAATACTTACAGAGAATAAATAGTAATGTCCGTTAACATTTTAAGGAAACACTGTTATCGCCCCTGATATCAGTGTGGAAGGAAAGTTACGTTTGATATACAAATGTATAATAATGCCAATCAATAAGTGGGGTAATGGTGAATGAATGTTTATTTAGCCAGAAAATGTCTCAGTTGACGTCTCTGATATAAAGAGCATTTTGTGCCTACTGAGTGGGTATGTACCTTTAACAATGTTTTATTGTAAACAATTATTGGATTTACATTTATTGAACATAGGCTGAATATGCAGCCTATGTTCAATAAATGTAAATCCATGAATTGAAATTTCCAGATATTCCTAAATTTTCACTCACGAACATTTTAGTCGTACGAAGTTTAGTGAAACGGCTCCCAGGTGAGACGGCTCGTAACGAACCAGCTCACCTGGATCCACAGTGTTTGAACATGTTGGCTCTTTGGATTGTTGGGTTGAAAGAGTTAACAACTTAGTTAATCTGATATATGTTAATATACAATGTAATAGTGAATGTGTTAGTGGTAATGTATGTTTGTTATATTATTGCACGGATGCGGCGAAAGCCTTTGATCTCCGCATTGTGCTAACTGCTGGAGATCACTGTCTGGACCTGTCTGGCCCACTTCCCCCGTGTGTTAATTCACGGAGATATACTGTCTAGCGTGTGTTATATGCTCGAGATTAACGCATATTCTACATGTCAGGATAACCTGCGCATGCGCAAATATCAGCAATCAATTAAGTAGAGCAATATCGGTGCGTAACCTTTAACCAGTCATGCCCTGATAACATGACCCATTCATGACTGACAGGCTACAAGTGACTGGGCTACTTTCGGATTGATACCCCGAATATGAAGTTTCATGGCGCTGTGTTACGAAAATACAAAAATACTATTAATTAGTGCTATGAAAATGCCAATAACACTAACAGCTCGTGGAGTGATACAATTGTTATAGGACCACGAACACCGTAGTCACTGACAAAGCAGCGCAGGTGTGCATGCTGTGTTGGTTATACACTGATTTCATGCAAACGTAGTAATCCAGCTTCGGTAAGATTGTGAACCAGATAACAGACGCCTGCTTTATTTTTGTCACTTTTAACTGGTCACGTGACGATGTAAATAAAAGTGGGGTACCCAAGAGGAATGGCTGCAATTAAATTGTGTAATTATAGTATTTGTATTAAACTTACAATTGTCAAGGTCATTACCAAGGTCAGGAATGATCGAGACAAATTGTCTCCCCCAATTATCATATGAACCAAGTATACTTCAATTGTTATGACGTTATGGCCAATATAGCTTGATCTGACGAACGAAAAGTGGTAACAATGCAGTTGAAGTGTAAGGGATAGGCCAGCGTAGATAAGTACACGTAGTCACTTAATCACTTATAATGTACACTATATTACATGGGGAACACACAGGAATATATGATACATTGATATGCGAACATCACTGTACTGTGCATGATACTATTCAATTACTACAAGGTTGTAAGCCAATCGACTGTTATACTTTAACGCAACTTAAAAGCTATAGACGAATAAACTCGGTATGTGGTATCTCAATGGTCCCGTAGTGGACAATAGTATGAATGCACAAGTACTTTGATGATCGCTAATCAAAGTGAAATAACATACAAGTATAACATGGCATAAACGAACATTGGAGGACAAAATGACAATCATCTGAGCTACCCCAGTGCTGGCGTATCTCAATAGATAGTGTAACCTCTGAGTATCAAGGTCCCAAGGTCTGCCTCACCCGCAATATGAGGTCTAGTCAACAATATGGCTATAATCCAACTTCAAGTGGATTAATCCATAAACAATATATGTAGTCTTACTACAATCCTTTAGCCATGATATGCCATGATAGGAGTATTACCATACACTATCAAAGTATACATATGTATTGCCTATGCAATATATTTCCAAAGTATGAATGTCAAAGTCAAAGCCGGATGTGGTTACATCACATGATAGTCAATAACGATAATGTTCCGGAAGCTGGTTCCCGGAAGTAAAGTTCCACAGGTAGTATTATCTCCGGAAATGGTGGACCAGATGTAAAGTTCCTATGGTATCACTCGACTGTAGCAACCCGGATGTGGTAGACCCGATGTAAAGTATCCATGGTGAATCAATGGGTTGTAATACCGGAAGTGGTAGACCGGATGTAAAGTTCCGATATAATACAAAAATGGCGATTATCACGTTGGCTAAGACGCCGGGAAAAGTTTCACTTAGGTGACATTCAACTCGGTGGTAGTATAATGATATGATATGTGTGTATGGCGTTTCACTTCACTAAACTATGGCTGTGACTGTCTGCTGAACGCGAGGTAGCTATCACACACTGCTCTATACAGGCCTGTACCCGGAGCTGCTACACACACTGCGCCAGACAGACGTACGGACACTCGGACGACCCGATACTCTGCACTGACTGGGGTCTGCCTCAAACGAGTGGACCAAAACGTCCAATGTGGCTCGCTGGAGCGTTCTCAAGAGGCTACAAAAATGAAATGAATCTCCAATTACTGGACGAATTCGCACAGACAGACAGACAGGATGCACAACAGACTAAAACGGGAATCGAACAACGGCAAATCACAGCTGAAATAAAATGTTCTAGGTACATACCAAAATCCTCCGTGTCACTGGTGAATACAGTACTAGTCTTCTGTAACCAGAATATATGTGTCCCGCCAACACATAGCGAGACATCGCTTATATACACACCAGTGAAACCATGCACGGAATAATGGATATGCCTACCCCTCGTACGACATCTCACATAAATACTACAAAACCATGGCTTTTGCCATGTCACCCGTGGGTTATATTTGGCATAAATATATGTTCCCATGCCTTAAATTCAACCAAACCAGTGTACAGCCCTCGTGGAATAAATACCATCCAACATGGTATACCCCACACTACCATAAATCTGCACACTGTAGACCCAGATCTCATAATCCGAAATCTACTCGACTGGTCTCGACAATGCGAAGGTCGCTTCTTGGCCCCGCCAAACCCCTCCATAACGGTCCTACGGCTATACACTCAAATGAGAGTGTAGCACATACTAAACTCAAATATCGTGGTCATTTACGGAAATATCACGACACAAAACATCATTATGGGATCTGATATATCCGTGTTGGCCAGTACCAGGCTATGATGAAACACTAACCCGTAGCATACATAACAGGGCAGACCATGGTATGGTCTGCGCTGTATACTGGCTTCACCTACAGAAGGTCCCTTATATGGTGAAACACTGACACGCGGACAAACTCGGCTGGCACGGACAGTGGACATCCGTAATACTAAAAGGTATCTTTTCCCTAGCGAAACCAGCACACGCAGTCAACGAGTTCTCTACCACACACATGCATAGTCTGTGGCAAATATGGCGTGACATCAGTAAAACATTGCTCATAAAATAGACGTATATAAAAATCCGCAAAAATGACACGCATAAACGTATTTCCACCAATACAACATAAGCCCCCTTATTACATGCCCATTGCACATGGCAAATGTACATGCCAAACCACAGGTGTGCAAAAACCACAGGTGTGTGAAACCACAGGTATGTGGAATCACAGGGATGTGAAACCAATAATACGCACAACAATACAACACAGTACCACACATTACAAATATACAATTATACGGATTCCAGAATGTACAAGAATGCACGTGTCACGCGACAACAATAAATTCGACAAAATATATAATTTTATCTCAGGCTTTCGACGTATCCGTGCAATAAATTAGTTAGATAATGTGGTCTCGTTGAATATGGTTAGTTAACAGCGCGTGGGGGAATTTAAGGCGGCCGAAATACGTGTCGCCTAGCGGCTCGACGATTTCCGGCCCCCTAAATTTCCCCCATGCGCTGTTAACTAACCATATTCGACTCGGAACACATTATCTAACTTATACTTTCGTATTGAATTGCTATCTCAAACATTGTAGTATGTATCCGACATCAGTCAGTTTATAGAATGTTGTCTCTCGTGGCGTTTGACACAGACAGTAATTGATACCACTAAAAAGTAGGTGAACTGTCTTAAATATGTCAGAGAACATCGTGCTATGGGTTGTTTTCATCAAACGTACGTATACTTGTCACGTCTGATAACTCGGGCTTTCAAGCGTTCCTACTTTTTCCTACTTTTTTTGTATTGCTACTTTTTCCTACTATTTCATAAAAATTCCCAAAATTCCCTACTTTTTCATTTGAAAAGCTAACAAAAATTAAAAACTATGCTATTCTGATCTGTTATGAGATTTATTTACAGAAAAAAGCTGTGCATGTTATATAGAGTGCTCTCGGGTGTCTTCTTCTTGTGGCCTTGATGTTTGTGATACCTCAGATGCCTGCCAGATCGGAACAGCATACAGTATTCTCAGGTGAGTGTTGTAATATACTCTTGGATGCACACTGCCCATAAACATTGATAATATTTTATCCGATGATGTTCTGACTGAGGGTACTTGGGTTGTCATCAATTGTCAGAACAGAACAGAACAGAACATAACCTTTATTTCGCAATGATCTCAGACCACTTAGTGGTATATGAGTGCATACATGTACAAGCATAATTTATTATGAACAAACAACAACAGCATGGCGAGAGTTATGTGGAAGTACTGTACTCGGTCTAATTTATCGGCGAACTTGTTTGCATGCAAATTTAGTTAAATAGTCAACATCTATATATTTTGCAATGATTCGGCTTGATGGTATTTATCAGTAGCGAGTATTGACTGGGAGAACTTCATCAAGCATTATATGTAAAGGAACGTGGTCAGTAAGCATGGATCCGAATCAGAACAATTTGTTTAAACATAGTTGGACAATAATTCCAATTCTTAGAAACTCATCTACGAGTTTATAGGAGTTAGATTTGGTAAAATTTAATGCTACGTCAAACATTTTACAATCAAATATACAAGCATATAGAAAACGGGTTGCAAGTATATTCGATTGCAAAAAAAGACCCGCACATCCCTGTGTGTCTCAGTCTCCAGGATTATGGAGAACGAGACAGGGCATGTCAGGATGAATACACGGTGAATTGTAGTGGGGCACACTCTCATCAGAGAGCGAAAATCGAAAGTTGGTGAGAATATGTATGCCACTTAATACATAAGTTATTATACAGTTTCTCGTAAGTTAGACATCGTAGTATGGGTGTGCCTGTATTGGTTGGATGCGGACCGCACGCACAACGACAACTCATATATTTGTGTATGCGGCCTTTACCCTCCACTAGCATGCATATCTTGTCGTTATTTACCATGCAAATATCATATCAATCCTTCATGCATATTGATAGGTGTGAACAATGTACATCTTGATTTACTAGTATGTGACTGAACAACAGTATATTGTGTTTACTCATAATTGTCAGTAGTATAATATCTACAATTAGTGTAGCCCCGGATGAGATTGCTCAAAGTAAGCCATCCCAACAGGATCTGCACCACTTGTGAATGACTCTGTGATGTATGATTACTATTGAACTATAATACAAAAGTCATGAATAACAAAATTATGAACATGTGAATTACTTTATAATCTAGGAGGTACATTTAAGTCAATAGTTATTGAAAAAAACGCATAATCTCAGCAATAAAGATGCTCAACCGTCGTAACTGTATTTCTGACTTGCAATTGAGAAGTTCTTTGAATTTTATAACATTTGGATGCCGATAATAGTAACGTTTGAGATACAATTTTCGTTTATCCGAGAAATGTGGACAGACTAGCAGATAATGAAATTCGTCACCCAAATCATTTTTATTACATATGGTACACTTACGTTCAGAATGGGGTATCCCTAACCATCTACCTGTCTCGATTGGGAGTTTATGATTACCTGTTCTAAATCTTACAAGATTATAGTACAATGATTGTGGTAAACATGTGAAGTATCCTTCTATATTTGTGTTATCTTTGAATAAATTATACATCTTGCCTTTGTTAGATTCCGAGACACGTGAATGCCAGTTTTGGATAAATTGATCCATTAGAGTATGTTTAATTTTATTTTTACTTAGTTCCTGCATATTATAGTCTATATTATTCCCCGTTTCATTTACTATATGTTTTATGAACTGTATCCATTTAAAATTAGTGTTTTCAAGGTTCGAAATATATTCTAACATCAGATATGATAATTTAGTCTGGTTGCCATTTACTATTCTATTCCAAAAACCTAACATCCTGGTTTTAATAGTAATCGATATTGGATGTCTACCGAGCTCGGCATATAACATGTATAACGGTGTGGATTTACGACTTTTTGTTATTCGTCTTAAAAAGTCGGTATGTATTCGCTCCATGATATCTAGATTTTCGTAGCCCCAAACTTCACACCGTATGTCAGAATTGGTAGAATTGTATGGTCGAATAATTTTAGTTGGAGATCAATTGGTAGATCCAAGTTGTTAATACGTGTATATAGTAAAAATGTTGCCTTTTTTGCTTGTTGTGCTATATGTTTTCGGGCATTAAGAAAACTTCCGCTCCTTGAAAAGTATACACCAAGGTATTTGTACTCATTAACTATCTCTATTATTTCATTACCGATACAAAAATTATATTTTTTATTATCGTTAGTACCAAATACTATGACTTTAGTCTTGCTTATATTTATCTTTAGCTTCCATTCCATTCATTGCAATATAGCTGGAAATCGTTTAGACACCTTTGAAAACTGTTTTCGTCTTCGGCAATAATTATGGTATCGTCTGCACCTTGCATTCGCACCTGCTCTGGGACTTCTGCCAACCTACGACGTCATTTGCACACATTCTATACAAATAAAGTGACGCATGCCGTCGCAGGCTACTTATAACGCTCAACACTGCCAACTTCAGACAATGGTTATACTATTTTGATACATCTTTAAACGATTTCACTCTTTGACTATTTATGTATATAGCGAAAAACATTGTACATGTTTAATGGCAATTAATTAATTAATGCTAATAAATAATATTGTATATTGTATTGTATATTTTCTAATTAGGAATTAAAATCTGTGTGTAAAAGGTAAACACTGTGATGTTTATATGAGTGCTGCATTGGGAATTTTGATTCAGTATATTGAGGAACAAATTATATTTCAAATAGACGTGCATGTATTTCAAACTGCTGCTGTTTCAATACTAAATTGATTTGAATTAAACAACCATGTTAAATGGGCAATACATTTATGCAATTTAAAACACTTTTTTACATTGAAGTTTTCTGAATTAGTTTATAATATGCATATGTTTGAACTTGATGTTGGCATTTTGCGTCACTTTTCATATGACATCGCCATTGACATCGATTGAAAATTCATGTTTACGGACTGGCACATCTCATGAATGGATGAGTCGAACAAGACGAGATAGCTCAAACTATTCAGCAGTTGCAACTACATTTCTGATGCTACCTTGCACAGTCCCCAGGCGCGGATACAGTGGGGGGTCCAGGGGGTCCGGACACCCCCCCCCCCCCCTGCTCCCGGCAAAAAAAAATAAAAAATCTACAATACTCGAATAGTTGGATGACTTTTTTCGTGGCCTAGGTGTCAGGAAATCGCATCTGCGGCGATCTGGCATTTAAAAATGTCCTGGGGGAGGACCCCCAGACCCCCGACTTTACGATTTCGCGCTCGCGGAGGTCGGCTATGCCGAATTGTAATTACAGACCCCCTCTGCAATTATTTCTGTATCCGCCCCTGGTCCCCTTGGCATAAATTAAAAACAAAATATGAAAATACATGATAGTCTAAGGGAAATGTATTTTGTCCTTTAAATACACGGCACATTGATAGATTTCTAGTCTTCATGGGCTACACATTAGTATATTAAGTAAATTGGGCCATCAACCGAGAAAATGGACCTTATAACTTTTCCATCCAGCTGAGCATACACATGTGTAGTTTGATCAGACTCCACACTGCTTGCCAGACCCATATCTTAGCGACGTGTAATGGCATGCCAAACAGTGTACACCGAGATCAGACCTCATAACCTCATACATGCTGATATACTGGTTGAAAACCATAAACGGCATGCTCTTAGTTGGTGTATATATTGCTGTAAAATGTTAGTTCAAAGAATAAAAAAAAAAATTTCAGACTGGCAGCATCCGTAATGTTAAAGACACAAGGCCACAACAAGAAGACATCACTGAAACACCATGTTCCGAGTAACCGTGAGTACAAGAAATGTTCAAAGTAAAAGTCAAAGGTAAGAAAATCGGAACAAATGTTCCTACTTTTTTATCATAAATTCCTACTTTTTCACAAAAGATCACCAGAGAGCCTGATAACTGAAGAATATGTGTCATATTATTGTTCTGTGTAAAACGCTATACGAGTTCAAACTGACCAATGGTTTGTACATGCAAATATGGCTGAAATGATATGAGATGGCTCCATGCGCCATACACGATGCAACAGCAAGATGATGTTAACATAAGTATATGTTACCGGTACGCGTATATTCCATCACACGTAGCATTTATCGTGGAAACTAACACGACTTTTATACGAACCTGAACGTGATTGTGGTGACCATTTAAGATGGCAGTGCCATTCCTGAGTTGGCATGTGTCTTCACATACACATGTATCCGTAATTATAATACAGTGGAACCTCTCTCACCCGGACACCAAGAAAACACATGTGATCTTATTTTTTATTAGTTTCTTGGTCATTTATCTCAGGTGATAATGTCTGTTCGTGATCGCATAGCACACATAATGATCAAATGCCTGATTTACAGTGAAACCTCTCTAAGGGGTGTCCGGTTTAGAGAGATTTCACTGTATTATTACAACGTCTTCCAACTAGTCACCCCTTGTTAATTAACACTTCAATAATATCCATTTGGTAGAATCGACATACGCCCGAAAGGCGATTTCTTCCCGAGCCGAAGTCCAGATGGCTTAAAGGGTGATCCTTTAAAATTGCGCCAAGCAGAGAACATGTTAGTCCAATCGAATGGCGAGGGTATTTTTGATGGCTGCACTAACCCTGATCCGCTCCAGTTGGGTGAATATAATGACGAAAATGACAGCGGCGGCACGCGTTTGTTGAATGGTTGTCCAAACGCCATAGGTCCGAATGTTCCAAATGTGAAACTGTTTTTAAATCTTTTTCCTGGAATAGACAGGACATACGGTAATTATGCAATGTATACATGATATTAAACCCATTGGTGCCGCACTCAACATCTGCGTAATATATTTCACGTCGAAAAATGCACCAATTTCCTGACGAGATGCCACTCAGCTCGGCTTACAGCTGTCACAAACGCATTTTTCATCAAATGTCTTGCGCCAGTTACTAGACACGTGTTTATGCAGTAAATTCTGCATGCAGCTGAATGGGAAGTCGTCATTAATCCGGCGCCTATTTCGACCTGAAAAATTTTACACAGTCGCGGCATGCAGCACCAGTGAAACATGTGCAATAAGAATACCGCTGTTCCCATGTATCATCGTCGAGATATTGTCCAGTCAACCGACGAAAATAATTTAGCCTAACACAAAACAAATTGTAATACAAGGTTTGTTTGCATTTTCTGTTTTACAAAATGTCACAAGCCATACTCAAATGTGGTTGTGACTGGAGAAATGATGCCTATGCGGGATTTTTGCGATCAGTGTAGATCCAGATCAGCCTGTCTATCCGCACAGTCTGATCAGGATCTGCACTGTTCACATGTCCATCAATGAAACAACTGCCATGCTTCTAATAAGAAATATATATTATTAATAGGCTATTGGAGTGTGTTATTTGATCAGGAGCTACACTGGTCACAAATCCCATGGGATTTGTGACCAGTGTAGCTCCTGATCAATTTGAAATATAGAAAGATAGTTTACTGTACCTCCAAATGGCTGTGTTCCATCCAGGCCGTGGAGTATTCGGGCAGACTCCTCCAGTGACGTATCTCTGTTACGTCCGTCTGTCCGCGGCCCGATCGCTGGCCGAACTTTGGGGTAGTCTGTAAATAGCGAATCATACATGAGTATTGATTTAATAAGATATTTATTAAATTAGTTTACTGATTCCATAAGAAACGAGGTAATGCTGTAGGCTATGCTATTAAAAAATAGATTGTTTTCTCGTTTTGCATTGTCGACAATGTAATGCAAACATCGTGCAGGTGTTATCAGAACACTATGGAATGTGTATAACTATAGTAACAAGTCATTCAGAATACGCCGATAATCAATCAGGGGCGGATCCAGCATTTGGGGAGGGAACGGGGGGGTTGTCTAGTTGTGAATGTAACTCTTGCAATCTACTCCCGTACCGTCCGTAGCTAGCTACGGACGGCACGGGAGTAATTGCAAGAGTTACCGTTCGCAACTTGGGGGTTGTCCTATTTTCGAGCTCTTCGAAATGCATTTTGCTATGTTTTACAGCAACTCCGTGAGTATCCGTGGCTGACGGTGGGGGGAGGGGACCTCCCCCCCCCCCGCCCCCTCCAGATCAGCCGCTATCAATTAATTAATTCTCGACGACCAATTCAGTAATTACTTTACCATGAGCTTTTGAAAAGTCTTTGAAACGCATACAAGTCCACCTTTGTTGCAAAACGAATGGCACTGCTGTGTAATTTGTCGCCAATAGTATGTTTGATACTTGCCTGTATATGTATTCCGCGCGCGTGAATTTACATACTCCCGCCCTCCTGGGCATGCGGCGTAGTCACGTGACACACATATCTGCTGTAGTTTATCACAATACAAATACGGCGAGCCACAGTCAGGGCAGCGCGGCGCGTCCTCGTAGTTGTAATACTTGTCTATCCACACGGTCGACAGCCCGTTGACGACGGGCATGTGCGCGTATCCGTACATCGTGTTCATCGCCCGCTGACCCTCCTTGTTCACAGCAAAGTCCGGCGGGAAATCTTTTGTCGGGTCCACACCACATCTGTCAAATCACAAGAATACTATTATATAGTAAAATGTCTCTAAACCGGGCACCGTGAAAGTAATATTGTGTTATATGTTAATGCCTTTCTGTGCAATGTTCTTCTAACAATAATGTATGTTCATGCCAGTAAAGCAGCATTCAGTCATATCATGCAGTTCTCAATTCCCTGAATCACAATGTGACATTTCTAAACCGGACATAGTAGTAACATCCCAATGGTTGATTTCAATATTCAGAGCTCCAGTTAAGGTGCGTAATTTGACCAACTTGGGGTGAAATTTTGTTGTTTCTTCATCAAAAATGGCAAGTTGGGAGTCCTTTAGAATCGTCTCATTGAGACGATTCTAAAGCACTCCCAACTTGCCATTTTTGATTGAGAAATAAGAAATTTACCTCCAAATTACGCACCTTAACTAGAGCTCTGACTGTATGTGTGTTTTGGTTCTAGAATACGCAGTATAATACGGTAAAACAGATATGTGCGATAAAAGGTAAATGATATAACCCCACAACAGTTATTATATGGGCCCGGGTCTGTAATTACACCCCTTGTTCCATGGTCGTATTGGTTTCGAAAACCAGTCACATTTTCTGTGAAAGGTGTCGTATATTGACGAAAGATTCAGAACGTGATCGTCAACATTCAACGCCACTTACGGAAGATATTAAAATATTCCACAATTCAATCAACAGGGTGTGGGATCACGTGGTTTCCGAACCCGATTTTTCGACGTGAAGTAATCTGTGACGTCATCAGTAGATTTCCTTTAAAATCTTCCTAACAAACGGAATGATTTTGATGAAATGTAGCGCACCAAATACGATGGCATATGTGTTTTACGGGTGCTCTGAAAGTTATTTACAATAACTTACAACTTTCACAAATAATAGAGTACCGTTTACTTCTTACATTCACGTGCTCTAGTTTGTATTTTCATTTGCAGTAACCTATTTTTCGTCAATACGACTGAATTATGAGATTAAAGCCGCCTATACAATAAAGGACAACGTGTACCGCATTTGCTGCGGAATATTTCATAAAAGGAAATCCAATGTAAACACATCTAAAAGAAACATAGCGTCATGCCATTCAGAGACACGTGATCCCACACCCGGAATCAATATCAACGAATACGGTGATGTGATAATCGTTGTAATACACGAATCGGGTGTCCAGTTTAGGGAGGTTGCACAGCCTCTTGTCTTAAGAAATCAATAAATCTTTTAAATGGCATATTAACCCTTTCAACCCCACATGCCTGTATAGTGGTATTGGCAAAACGTGTAGATCTAGATACTTTTCATATTTTTGAGAACTTAAAGATACATGCCCACTCAATAGGCACAACCTGTTCTTTATAGGATTAAATAAGTGTACAATTGTGTCACTATTCCACCAGTTCTAAAAATTACGAGTGCCCGCTATACATATACATTTGTATAATCATTTAGTAATGTTTAGTTTACTGATAGTGACGCGCGGTGGTATCAGGCTATTTTCATATGCAAATGAGGCATGATATTTTTTTTAATATTTATACTAATTAAATGGAGTCACCTGAATTTTTTTTAATTTTCGACTGATTATAAAGCATGATCCTTGCACATCAAAAAATAAATACAGAGAATAAATAGTAATGTCGGTTAACGAAACACGGTTATCGCCCCTGATATCAGTGTGAAAATTTAGGTCTGATATAACTTGAAATGTATTAATAGTGCCAATCAATATAATGGTGAATGAATGTTTATTGTGCCAGAAAATGTCTCAGATGATGTTTCTGACATAAAGAGTTTGTGTCTACTGAGTGGGTATGTACCTTTAAACACGCAATTTAACGATCAAATTCCATTCCAGATACTTAGGGGTGAAAGGGTTAAATAACCGCCCATGTAAGATGTCTATGTACCTGGCGGCCTGGCGACGGCGGAAGACTTCCCAGACCTTGTCGATGTAGGCGTGGACGAGGTAGAAGACAGGGTCGAAGGAGGCGGTGAAGGTGTCGCCCATGTCGCCGCCCACCCAGCTGTGTATGCCGTTGTGGTAGTACTCCAGCACCGACGTCTCGTCGTCCTGCGGCTCCGAGATCTCCTGTAAACAACGGTGCAGTTCGCTTTGTTTACAATTGCAAGTAAGAGATTTTCAGGCACAGATATTTTGCGTGACTTCACGAAATTAATTGAAATTCAACTTTTGTGTTGTATCAACTAAACAGAAGGGCAAACGCTTATATGGTGACTCTGGTTTGCATGTGTGAGTGATGTTGGAGCAAGCCGGTTACGCAATACACGTATAGTACCAGATACTGGTGAGATGTAAGTATAGTCATATTGTACGTATGTAACTGTTTAACATGCAACATTTAAATGCAGATAACAGTAGAATACAAAATGCTAAAGAATCACATTATAAGAGTGATGTTGAAAAAGTTGGTTCACCTCACAGGTTGAAGTAACGGATCAATGTCAACAATTGATTACATTTTCCTAAAAGTATCAGCAAGTGAAAAGACACATGTAAATTAATGTTCTGTGTACTCTCTGTTATACAGGATTACGGGGTTGATTACTTTTTAGTAGGCCATACTGGGACGGCCCCGACTCAACGGACTCTCACGAAAGGATCTACTTTATATTCTCGTCTAGTGCATGAGGTACGCAATTGATAGACCTCTGCAACGATATATTCCCTGATGCGCTATGACCAGAGCTCCAGATAAGGTGCGTATTGGAGTATAGTACTCACTTATTTTAGTAGAATACGCATTGATTATCAAACGTGGGAGTACAAAATACTGAAAGCAATGTGAAAATATGCATTGATTCTCAAATTGAGTAGTAAAAATACTGTAATAAAGTTGAAAATGTACTTAGTTGAGCTGCAAAAAGCAACCAGTGCTCAAATAAGTGAATTGTTAAATTTGTTGTATTTTGTATAATTTTTCCGTATTTAATACGGAAGAAAATCAATAATACATTTGTAAAAATAAAATACGCATTGAATTTGAAATATGGGGGCTATAATACTCTTTAGATACAAAACTTATCTGGAGTTCTGTATGACAATGCGTTTTCCAGCTACGGATTATTTTGTACGTAGGAAAAGAAGTGGCACAGTTTTGGTTCCTATAGGAATGTCGGTATGTTTAATGCATTTATAGACCTTGATCCGTACAACATGCTTTGACAGCACTTCAGAATCATTTCCATTGGAAATGATTCTGAAGTGCTGTCAAACCATGTTGTTACTCAACCCGTGGTTCACCTGTCCTATACTCCGTGCTCTGATAGCATACAATACGATATAAAACTATTAATAATATTAGCAAACATGCAAGGCTGGTGAACGAACCTTCTGAAAATACGCCGTACGTCGATTTTGAACAGACGCCACTATGCTAGTATTTGCTTCCCGCATTTCAATAACGATCGAAGTAAATGTTGGGACACTAGTATACGTCCAGATTGCGATCTTACCAGTAAGGTACATTTTGAGAACACCAGGTCAAGGTCTAGGTTGTTCATGAGCCGCCCGCTGTCACAGTTGGGGCTCGCGAAGTCCCGCTGTATCGGCCCACTTCTCGCCCCGTACCAGTTCTTGAACGGACCCTTTATGATCGTGCCGTTGCCGTTACCAAGGAAACACCGGGTCCACAGGACGGAGTCTGCAAGACACCAGGTATAAGGTTAACCCATTTATGGTGAGAGTACAAGTGCATATATTTACGTAGTCATATGGAAAGTTGCAGCGAAGAACTTATGTTCTATGAATTTACCAAAACAAGCGTTATGTTCGGCAGATGTATGTACAGTTTTGAATGATACTTTTCTAGCGAAGTATACTTTGAGGGAGTAATCATTTTTTTTTCCTGAAATGGATTATTTCATATAGAACTAACAACTGCATACATTTGATGATTAAAAGTATGCAGAATTATTATACTGAATTTATTACATTATCACAGCCAAAATGGCTGTGATAATGTAATAAATTCAGTATAATAAAAATTAGTAAATTTATCCTAAAATTGAAAACTTCTCCCTCAAAGTATACTTTGCTAGAAAAGTACACATTGCACTGTTGGTGAAATAGGCTACTGGTTCACATGTTTATATGTTGCAGCTATACAAAGTAAGTGAATGGTAGAGTGATGGTTGGTTACCTGACGGCCTCGTCATATTGTTGTCCAGAGTGACGTCCCAGTAGGGCAATGACACCGTGGGGTCAATTCTACGCAGCTCCTCTTCCAGACTTAAACATTAAAAATAACGCATTTACAAGGCAACGGTAGAAATAAACACGTATGCTTACTGTACTATGTTGAAATGGCTTGCTGCTGTGTAGAAATGTCAACCGTGCATTTATGCAGTACATGAATGCTGTTTCCATGGGTACGTATATATTTAGCCATAATTAATAGTCTCTCTATGAGTATCATATATATTTGCTCAACTGTGGGGACTGACACTTAAAGCAAATAGTGTTCGATTAGTTTAAACATAGTGTATTGCATATAAGTACAATGGGCTTGGGCTACAAGTTCTCACAACATTAATGCTGTTAGTGTTCGATTTACAATGCTGTAAGCATCGGTTGAAAAATAATGTGTTCTTTGGTAAACATGTTGGTGAAATAATGTACATGAAGGATATGTCCGTTATACGTATACTATAAATATCCCGCCCTATGGTACAACTGGAAGTCAGACATGCTTATGCTTTATCAGGTAACGCGTGTTGCATTGGCTGAATGTATACTGACTTATTATAGGGCTAACTGTATTGCAATTTTGAAATTCGCGGCGTGTATCGGAAAATGATAGGTAGGAAAACATGTTTAATGGCGACAAGCTAGCGCGTCGCCATTCAACATGTTTTCCGACCTATCATTTTCTGATATACGCCGCGAAGTGCAAAATTACAATACAGTTAACCTATTTCTAATGCACTCCTTTACTGTTTTGCAAACATTAATATTGAATACATGTTGAATAATTTGCGATCGTTCATCAACAATGATATACCTCTAATGTATGACCATCAACCAATCAGATTGCGTGATATTTATAGAGTGCATTAGAAAGCAAATTGTAGTAACCTGGATCGAATAATTATAGTTACGCATCTACATATACATGTATCCAGTAGTCTATTTCGGCATCAATATTGCAAAGTATACTTTGAAGGAGTAATCATTTATTTTCCCTGAAATGCATTATGTCATATAGAACTAACGACTGCATATATTTGATGATTAAACGTATGCAGAATTATCATACTGAATGTATTACATTATCACAGCCAAAATGGCTGTGATAATGTAATAAATTCAGTATAATAACAAATAATTAATTTATCGTAAAATTGAAACTTTCTCCCTCAAAGTATACTTGGCTCGATAAGTATACTTTGCAATGTTGGTGAAATAGGCTACATGTGTCAATGGATTAATTTCATTGGTCGACATGACGTTAGTATAAAGGAGCAAATCTCGACATTTCAAACTACATGTAGGTTATATTTTTCTATCTTCATGATCTTGCAGCATAGAAAATATGTTACTTGGTACATGAACATGTAAAGACATGCTGGTGCCTTTTGGGATCAAGCTGATCAGGCTAGGAAACGACAACGATCATACACGGTTTTACGACCTAGGAATTTCTTCGCGCTTCCTCACCTCCCATGTCTGCGATAAACTTGTAAACGTACCAGCCTGGGGGCCGTTTCACTAAACTTCGTACGACTAAAATGTTCGTAAGTGCAACATTATGATAGTCTATAAATTACACATTAACAATGTTTTCTTGTAAACAATTATTGGGTTTACATTTATTGAGCAGAGGCTGCATATGC